>CM038702.1:1418122-1480622 GCA_021613375.1 Megaleporinus macrocephalus
CTAATACACTTATATACAATAATACACACTCAAACATACCCATACACACTAATACACTCATATACACTAATACACACTCAAACATACTCATACACACTAATACACTCATATACACTAATACACACTCAAACATACTCATACACACTAATACACTCATATACACTCATACACACTAATACACTCATATACACTAATACACACTCAAACATACTCATACACACTAATACACTAATATACACTAATACACACTCAAACATACTCATACACACTAATACACTAATATACACTAATACACACTCAAACATACTCATACACACTAATACACTCATATACACTAATACACACTCAAACATACTCATACACACTAATACACTCATATACACTCATACACACTAATACACACTAATACACTCATACACACTCAAACATACTCATACACACTAATACACTCATATACACTAATACACACTCAAACATACTCATACACACTAATACACTCATATACACTAATACACACTCAAACATACTCATACACACTAATACACTCATACACACTCAAACATACTCATACACACTAATACACTTATATACACTAATACACACTCAAACATACTCATACACACTAATACACTCATATACACTAATACACACTAATACACTCATATACACTAATACACACTAATACACTCATATACACTAATACACACTAATACACTCATATACACTAATACACACTAATACACTCATATACACTAATACACACTAATACACTCATATACACTAATACACACTAATACACTCATATACACTAATACACACTAATACACTCATATACACTAATACACACTCAAACATACTCATACACACTAATACACTCATATACACTAATACACACTCAAACATACTCATACACACTAATACACTCATACACACTCAAACATACTCATACACACTAATACACTTATATACACTCATACACACTCAAACATACTCATACACACTAATACACTCATATACACTCATACACACTCAAACATACTCATACACACTAATACACTCATATACACTAATACACACTCAAACATACTCATACACACTAATACACTCATATACACTAATACACACTCAAACATACTCATACACACTAATACACTCATATACACTAATACACACTCAAACATACTCATACACACTAATACACTCATACACACTCAAACATACTCATACACACTAATACACTCATATACACTCATACACACTCAAACATACTCATACACACTAATACACTCATATACACTCATACACACTCAAACATACTCATACACACTAATACACTCATATACACTCATACACACTAATACACACTGATACACTAATACACACTCAAACATACTCATACACACTAATACACTCATAAACACTAATACACACTCAAACATACTCATACACACTAATACACTCATATACACTAATACACACCAATACACTCATATACACTAATACACTCATACACTAATACACACTCAAACATACTCATACACACTAATACACTCATACACTAATACACACTCAAACATACTCATACACACTAATACACTCATACACACTCAAACATACTCATACACACTAATACACTCATATACACTAATACACACTAATACACTCATATACACTAATACACACTCAAACATACTCATACATACTAATACACTCATATACACTAATACACACTAATACACACTAATACACACTCAAACATACTCATACACACTAATACACTCATATACACTCATACACACTCAAACATACTCATACACACTAATACACTCATATACACTAATACACACTCAAACATACTCATACACACTAATACACTCATACACACTCAAACATACTCATACACACTAATACACTCATACACACTAATACACACTCAAACATACTCATACACACTAATACATTCATATACACTCATACACACTCAAACATACTCATACACACTAATACACTCATATACACTAATACACACTCAAACATACTCATACACACTAATACACTCATATACACTAATATACACTAATACACTCATATACACTAATACACACTCAAACATACTCATACATACTAATACACTCATATACACTAATACACACTAATACACACTAATACACACTCAAACATACTCATACACACTAATACACTCATATACACTAATACACACTCAAACATACTCATACATACTAATACACTCATATACACTAATACACACTAATACACACTAATACACTCATACACACTCATACACACTAATACACACTCATACACTTATACACACACATACAATCATACACACTTATACATACTAATACACTAATACACACTAATACACTCATGCACACTCACACACTAATACACTCATGCACACTCATACACACTAGTACACAGCTCAGCTAGGAGCTGCTCCAGTCCAGAATCTCCTCATCACTGATTGGTTTTGGAGGGAAAATCGTCCTGTTGTTCTTAGAAAACTGATATTAAACCAAAAATAAAGATTATGTTTAGGAACGGGGACAGATACGTTTATTTATTTGTTCATTAATTTATTTATTTATTTCAGCAGGAAAAGTTCATGTACAGTGACGTAGCTTGCTGCTCTGGAAAGGTTTATCAGACAAATACATTTCTTAAATTCCCTGCAAAATGAAGTGGTTCACATGTACACAGAGTCCTTATGTACTGAGAGGTTCTGTGTAAAACTCTCTGTTCTAGATACAATCCGATCTGTTCACAGTGGAGGTGAATGGAACCAGACGTCCTCCTCTAAAAGCTCCTCACAGAAAGTTCTTACAGTAGATGTTATAAATACACTGTCTGATTCTGAGACGCTGTTTATGATAGTTTAGAGAAGATCTCAGTCTTAAACTCCATTCATGGTGGAGGGATACATGCAGGACGCTGTGAGGTTCAAATAGTCCCCAAAGAAAACCTAGTATTTTCAGATCTTCCACATTTTACCATCAACATCCAGATAAACTCAGAAGACACGTGTAGCTTCACTGGTGGGTTTCATAGTAAATACAATGTGTTTTGGTGACAGAATGTAATAATACTTTTAGACTACTTAACATATAACTATATATAAGACAGTGTGTATATATATATATACAGACATACAATACAAAGTAACATGAATATGTTATTGTGAGAGAAGTAGATCAGATCTTGATCCAGTTTGAAGAACAAAGTTAGGTTCCAGATTTCTCCTGGACGCCCCAGACATTGTATGATTGTGTTCAGTTCTTGATTTATCTTAATGAAGTACTGAGCAGTTAAAGCAGGTATTAGATGAGAACTGATAATAATACTGGGTTGTTTAGGAGCAGCTTGGAAAGAGTTAAATAAACACACTGACGTATGAAAAAGATCTACTTACTCTATTAATACTGATTAATATTTAATAATAAAGTGTAAAAGCACTACTTACTCTATTAATACTGATTAATATTTAATAATAAAGTATAAAAGCACTACTTACTCTATTAATACTGTTTAATATTTAATAATAAAGTGTAAAAGCTCTACTTACTCTATTAATACTGTTTAATATTTAATAATAAAGTGTAAAAGCTCTACTTACTCTATTAATACTGATTAATATTTAATAATAAAGTGTAAATGCTCCACTAACTCTATTAATACTGTTTAATATTGAATAATAAATTGTTTACTGAGTAAATAAAAACTTCCTGTCTGGATAAAATACATTAGTAAATATAATAACATACCTTAGTACACATTAGATACATAAATAAGAGAAATGATAAAATGATGAAGATAAAAAGATCTTTAAATTATATTTGGTATCCAGTCTGAATCATTTATTTGATGTATGTTCACTTTATAAACTACTGAAATCTATAAAACTAATAAGAGTTTATAAAATTCAGCTCTAATATAAAATATACAGCGCTCTCAGTAACTGACCACAGGCTCTACTGCCCCTACCAGCCGTCCAGTCTACCATACACATCGTACTCCCTGTAGATCAGGTAGCTCTTCAGGGCGGGGGGGAAGGGAAGGGTGCTCATGAACTCAGGGTCGTTCAGTCTTCTCAGACTCATCTTCTTCCTGATCAGCAGCCGGCAGAGGTGCTGCAGTGAGCGCGGACCCCCTGAGACGGCACAGATCGTCATTAGAGGGGGGTTTTAGAGCATTCACTGAAAACAACACAGCCTTCCAGACCGGATCCAGTAACTGAACACAGCCTTCCAGACTGGATCCAGTAACTGAACACAGCCTTCAAGACCGGATCCAGTAACTGAACACAGCCTTCCAGACCTGATCCAGTAACTGAATACAGCCTTCCAGACCAGATCCAGTAACTGAACACAGCCTTCCAGACCGGATCCAGTAACTGAACACAGCCTTCAAGACCGGATCCAGTAACTGAACACAGCCTTCCAGACTGGATCCAGTAACTGAACACAGCCTTCCAGACCAGATCCAGTAACTGAACACAGCCTTCCAGACTGGATCCAGTAACTGATCACAGCCTTCAAGACCGGATCCAGTAACTGAACACAGCCTTCCAGACCTGATCCAGTAACTGAATACAGCCTTCCAGACCAGATCCAGTAACTGAACACAGCCTTCCAGACCGGATCCAGTAACTGAACACAGCCTTCAAGACCGGATCCAGTAACTGAACACAGCCTTCCAGACTGGATCCAGTAACTGAACACAGCCTTCCAGACCTGATCCAGTAACTGAATACAGCCTTCCAGACCAGATCCAGTAACTGAACACAGCCTTCCAGACTGGATCCAGTAACTGAACACAGCCTTCCAGACCAGATCCAGTAACTGAACACAGCCTTCCAGACTGGATCCAGTAACTGAACACAGCCTTCCAGACTGGATCCAGTAACTGAATACAGCCTTCCAGACCAGATCCAGTAACTGAACACAGCCTTCCAGACTGGATCCAGTAACTGAACACAGCCTTCCAGACTGGATCCAGTAACTGAATACAGCCTTCCAGACCAGATCCAGTAACTGAACACAGCCTTCCAGACTGGATCCAGTAACTGAACACAGCCTTCCAGACTGGATCCAGTAACTGAATACAGCCTTCCAGACCAGATCCAGTAACTGAACACAGCCTTCCAGACCGGATCCAGTAACTGAACACAGCCTTCAAGACCGGATCCAGTAACTGAACACAGCCTTCCAGACCGGATCCAGTAACTGAACACAGCCTTCCAGACTGGATCCAGTAACTGAACACAGCCTTCCAGACCGGATCCAGTAACTGAACACAGCCTTCCAGACTGGATCCAGTAACTGAACACAGCCTTCCAGACCGGATCCAGTAACTGAACACAGCCTTCCAGACTGGATCCATTAACAGAACACAGCCATCTAGACCGGATCCAATAACTGAACACAGCCTTCCAGACTGGATTCCTTTAATAGAACACAGTCTTCCAGACTGGATCCAGTAACTGAATACAGCCTTCCAGACCGGATCCAGTAACTGAACACAGCCTTCCAGACTGGATTCAATAACTGAACACAGCCTTCCAGACCGGATCCAATAACAGAACACAGCCTTCTAGACCGAATCCAGTAAGTGAACACAGCCTTCCAGACCGGATCCATTAACAGAACACAGCCTTCAAGACTGGATCCATTAACAGAACACAGCCATCTAGACCGGATCCAATAACTGAACACAGCCTTCCAGACTGGATTCCTTTAATAGAACACAGCCTTCCAGACTGGATCCAGTAATTGAACACAGCCTTCCAGACTGGATCCAGTAACTGAACACAGCCTTCAAGACTGGATCCAGTAACTGAACACAGCCTTCCAGACAGGATCCAATAACAGAACACAGCCTTCTAGACCGGATCCAGTAAGTGAACACAGCCTTCCAGACCGGATCCATTAACAGAACACAGCCTTCCAGACTGGATCCATTAACAGAACACAGCCATCTAGACCGGATCCAATAACTGAACACAGCCTTCCAGACTGGATTCCCTTAATAGAACACAGCCTTCCAGACTGGATCCAGTAACTGAATACAGCCTTCCAGACCGGATCCAGTAACTGAACACAGCCTTCCAGACTGAATCCAGTAACTGAACACAGCCTTCAAGACTGGATCCAGTAACTGAACACAGCCTTCCAGACCGGATCCAATAACAGAACACAGCCTTCTAGACCGGATCCAGTAAGTGAACACAGCCTTCCAGACCGGATCCAGTAACTGAACACAGCCTTCCAGACCGGATCCATTAACAGAACACAGCCATCTAGACCGGATCCAATAACTGAACACAGCCTTCCAGACTGGATTCCTTTAATAGAACACAGCCTTCCAGACTGGATCCAGTAACTGAATACAGCCTTCCAGACCGGATCCAGTAACTGAACACAGCCTTCCAGACTGGATCCAATAACTGAACACAGCCTTCCAGACCGGATCCAGTAAGTGAACACAGCCTTCCAGACCGGATCCAGTAACTGAACACAGCCTTCCAGACCGGATCCAGTAACTGAACACAGCCTTCCAGACCGGATCCAATAACTGAATACAGCCTTCCAGACCGGATCCAATAACTGAATACAGCCTTCCAGACCGGATCCAGTAACTGAACACAGCCTTCCAGACCGGATCCAGTAACAGAACACAGCCTTCAAGACCGGACCCAGTAACTGAACACAGCCTTCCAGACCGGATCCAGTAACTAACCACAACCTTCCAGACCGGATCCATTAACTGAACACAGCCTTCAAGACCGGATCCAGTAACTGAACACAGCCTTCCAGACCGGATCCAGTAACTGAACACAGCCTTCCAGACCGGATCCAATAACTGGACACAGCCTTCTAGACCGGATCCAATAACAGAACACAGCCTTCCAGACCGGATCCAGTAACTGAACACAACCTTCCAGACTGGATTCCTTTAATAGAACACAGCCTTCCAGACTGGATCCAGTAACTGAACACAGCCTTCCAGACTGGATCCAGTAACTGAACACAGCCTTCCAGACCGGATCCAGTAACTGAACACAGCCTTCCAGACTGGATCCAGTAACTGAACACAGCCTTCCAGACTGGATCCAGTAACAGAACACAGCCTTCAAGACCGGATCCAATAACTGAACACAGCTTTCCAGACCGGATCCAGTAACTGAACTGGGAAAATCTGCTTTTAGCCTCAGCAACTAGCTCGGAATTCACTACAGATAACTCCACAGCTCCACCTGCTGGTGACAAACTCTTCGTCTCTAATCAGCCTGAGGTTGTTTTACCTGATTATAGTTAACCCTTTAAAGCCTGAACTGTGAAACTATTGCCCCTAAATTCTAATTCTTTGAACATGGAATGTTTATTAGACATACAATAAATAATAAAAACAACAATAATAAATTAATACTAATAATTGATTATTGTATAAATAATAATGAGAAGTAATAACAATTAAATCCAATTAAATAACACTTTACCTATGTGAGTTTTGTTGTGTATCATATTTGGTACAGATAAAAGTATTCATATCACAGTATTTTAACCCTGAGATTATTTAAAATGTTAATAATTTCTAACGTAGATCAGAAGATTTGTTCGTATAGTACAGTGTTCTACACATTCTGTATCTTCTACAGTCTCTAATTCTCCACTAACATTCAGGACACAGTGAGGATTTGAGTGAAGTTCAGGTGAACATCAAGTGTTTTAGGAAAAACAGTGATAACAGTGATGATTTACAGTCTCAGGACCTTGTGTATCAAGTATGGCTTGCTTGGTGTTAAAGGGTTAATTTTAATTTTAACTCTTACTGTTCTTTTTTACTATTAATTCAAATTGTTATTCATATTTCATTGTTTATTATTCTTGTCATTATTCTCATAAATAAAATAATAATACATTTTATTTATTATCTGCATTTATTTTTGCTACTGCACTATTATTTTATTAATTGTTTTTAATTTCCATTTTATTTATTTATTTATTTATTTATTTATTTATTTATTTATTTATTTATTATTTTTAGCTCTTTGCTTAAATCAGTTTTCTACTCTTGGAATTGTGGGCTGGATATTAGGGAATCAGCCCTGTGATCGGAAGGTCACCATCTTGATCCCCTGATATATATATAACAAAATTATTTGTTGTTGATTTTCAGTTTTTAAAGGTATTGTGAAGTATCTGCTGCCCTGGATGTTGTGTGTGAATTTCATGATGAATGGACTGAAAGAAATAGTCTAGAATGATTAGTAAAAAATTCTGGTTACCTTCACTTACATTAACAGTAAAGCAGGTTTTTACTTCTCCTGTAAAGTTTCATTGTGGTCGACCCACATGTTGAGTGAATGCAGTGAGAGAGAGTGAGCGAGCCTGGCTTACCGAGGATGTCGCAGATCTCAGGCCACTCCTTCTGCCTCTCCAGGATGTTCTGCAGCTTAGAACAGATGTGTACATGCCTCACGTAGTCCAGGAGGATCCGGACCACCCGGCCCACCAGGTGCTTCAGCCAGGACACGCTGACGAAATCACAGAACTAACAAATACAGAACATGATGTGATCTTAGAACATGACTCCACGGTTCTCCAGGAAAGCCTATGGTTCTATGAAGGTTCTGTGTACATGGTTCTGTGGAGAACCTTTTTGAAAATGGTTCTATATAGAACCCACTAAATGTTCTAATGTTGTTATGAGCTCAATTTTGTCAGGAACTGTCGTTGTAAGTACAGCAGAAACATTTTTGGTGCTATTATAGAACATAAAACTGAGGAGATGGAGGCAGTGTGTGAAGAACAGAGTGGAGGAGATGGAGGTGAGGAACAGAGTGGAGGAGATGGAGGTGAGGAACAGAGTGGAGGAGATGGAGGTAAAGAACAGAGTAGAGGAGATGGAGGTGAAGAACAGAGTGGAGGAGATAGAGGGGAAGAACAGAGTAGAGGACATGAAGGTGAAGAACAGAGTGGAGGAGATGGAGGTGAGGAACAGAGTGGAGGAGGTGGTGGTGAGGGACAGAGTGGAGGAGATGGAAGTGAGGAACAGAGTGGAGGAGATGGAGGTGAGGAACAGAGTGGAGGAGATGGAGGTGAGGAACAGAGTGGAGGAGATGGAGGTGAAGAACAGAGTGGAGGGGATGGAGGTGAAGAACAGAGTGGAGGAGGTGGTGGTGAGGGACAGAGTGGAGGAGATGGAAGTGAGGAACAGAGTGGAGGGAATGGAGGTGAGGAACAGAGTGGAGGGGATGGAGGTGAGGAACAGAGTGGAGGGGATGGAGGTGAGGAACAGAGTGGAGGAGATGGAGGTGAAGAACAGAGTGGAGGGGATGGAGGTGAAGAACAGAGTGGAGGAGATGGAGGTGAGATGTTACAGTAGATGTTGGAGGTGATGCTGATGTGATGAAGAGAGGTTTGAGCTGAACTGAAAGATGAGCTGCTATCGAGCAGCAGATATAATACTCACTCCTACTGACCACCAGTGTTCACTCCCATATCACCCTTACACACTACAATACTCACTCCTACAGACCACCAGTGTTCACCCCAGATCACCCTTACACACTACAATACTCACTCCTACTGACAGCCAGTGTTTACCCCCAAATCACCCTTACACACTACAATACTCACTCCTACTGACCACCAGTGTTCACCCCCAGATCACCCTCACACACTACAATACTCACTCCTACTGACCACCAGTGTTCACCCCCAGATGACCCTTACACACTACAATACTCACTCCTACTGACAGCCAGTGTTTACCCCCAGATCACCCTTACAGACTACAATACTCACTCCTACTGACCACCAGTGTACAGCCCCAGATCACCCTCACACACTACAATACTCACTCCTACTGACCACCAGTGTACACCCCCAGATCACCCTCACAGACTACAATACTCACTCCTACTGACCACCAGTGTACACCCCCAGATCACCCTCACAGACTACAATACTCACTCCTACTGACCACCAGTGTTCACCCCCAGATCACCTTTACACACTACAATACTCACTCCTACTGACCACCAGTGTTCACCCCCAGATCACCTTTACACACTACAATACTCACTCCTACTGACCACCAGTGTTCACCCCCAGATCACCTTTACACACTACAATACTCACTCCTACTGACCACCAGTGTTCACCCCCAGATCACCCTTACACACTACAATACTCGCTCCTACTGACCACCAGCACCATCAGCTCAGACAGTTCTGCTGCTGGTTGTTGGTTCTAGATAAAAGCTCCTCGTGGTTCTCAGTTGAATGTGAACCACAGACGTTCTGAGAGTGTGATAGCGCCCCCATCTGGAAAGTGATTCGGCTGATTGACCTACCGTCACTTTGCAGGAGTTGCTGCAGGTGTCGCTCTGCAGGGTGAAGCTCTGCTCCCAGATGGAGCTCCTCACTGGACAGACCTGGTGCTCACACTGGAAGCAGCTCTCTGCGCTGTAGCCGCTGTTGAGCAGCAGACGCAGCATCATCTCGTCCTGCAGGCAGTACTGCAGCGCCGTGGGGAACAGCGTGTCGCTGATCACCGTGAAGAAGCAGTTGACGTCCGCCCCGTGGGCCAGCAGCAGCCGCACCAGCTCGTAGCGTCCGGCCCTGACGGCCACCAGGAGGCAGCGCAGGGGGTCCAGGTCCGGCTGGGCTCCGGCGTCGAGCAGCATCCCCGCGCAGGTGACGTCACTGTTGGACACGGCGAAGTACAGCGGGGTCTTCCTCCTGTCGCCGTAGTTGTCGGAGATGTGGCCTCCCAGGAGCGAGTTGACGTCGAAGCCCTTCTCAATGAGGAGCTCCAGGCAGGAGGCCTGACCTCCATCCGCAGCCGAGTGCACCGGACTCATCCCGGACAACCGGATCGCACGCTTAGTGGTGATGGGGATCAGCGTCTTCAGAGCCCTGTTTACATATAACCACAACATATACATACAAACATCTCACCAGCTCCACTGACCATACAGGACCTCCACTCACTGTCCACTGTATCAGCTCCACTGACCATACAGGACCTCCACTCACTGTCCACTGTATCAGCTCCACTGACCATACAGGACCTCCACTCACTGTCCACTGTATCAGCTCCACTGACCATACAGGACCTCCACTCACTGTCCACTGTATCAGCTCCACTGACCATACAGGACCTACACTCACTGTCCACTGTATCAGCTCCACTGACCATACAGGACCTCCACTCACTGTCCACTGTATCAGCTCCACTGACCATACAGGACCTCCACTCACTGTCCACTGTATCAGCTCCACTGACCATACAGGGCCTCCACTCACTGTCCACTGTATCAGCTCCACTGACCATACAGGACCTCCACTCACTGTCCACTGTATCAGCTCCACTGACCATACAGGACCTCCACTCACTGTCCACTGTATCAGCTCCACTGACCATACAGGACCTCCACTTACAGACTGTAGTTCATCTGATTCTCTGTATACTTTATTACTCTGTTCTTTAATGATCAGGACCCCCACAGGACCACCACAGAGTAGATACTATTAGGGAGGTGGTTCATTCTCAGCACTGCAGTGACACTGATGTGGTGCTGCTGTGTTGTGCTGGTGTGAGTGGATCAGACACAGCAGTGCTGCTGCTGGACTGAGAATCGTCCACCAACCAAAACTATCCGGACAGCAGTGTCCTGTGGGCGGCGTCCTGTGTCCACTGATGAAGAACTAGAGGAACACAAACTGTGCAGCAGCAGATGAGCTACTGTCTCTGACTTTACATCTACAAGGTGGACCAGCAAGTAGTAGGAGTGACTAATAGAGTGGACAGTGAGTGGACACAGTGTTTAAACACTCCAGCAGCAGCAGCACTGCTGTGTCTGATCCACTCACACCAGCACAACACACACTAACACACCAGCACCACGTCAGTGTCACTGCAGTGCTGAGAATGAACCACCTCCCTAATAGTATCTGCTCTGTGGTGGTCCTGTGGGGGTCCTGATCATTAAAGAACAGAGTAATAAAGTATACAGAGAATCAGATGAACTACAGTCTGTAAGTGGAGATCCTGTATGGTCAGTGGAGCTGATACAGTGGACAGTGAGTGGAGGTCCTGTATGGTCAGTGGAGCTGATACAGTGGACAGTGAGTGGAGGTCCTGTATGGTCAGTGGAGCTGATACAGTGGACAGTGAGTGGAGGTCCTGTATGGTCAGTGGAGCTGATACAGTGGACAGTGAGTGGAGGTCCTGTATGGTCAGTGGAGCTGATACAGTGGACAGTGAGTGGAGGTCCTGTATGGTCAGTGGAGCTGATACAGTGGACAGTGAGTGGAGGTCCTGTATGGTCAGTGGAGCTGATACAGTGGACAGTGAGTGGAGGTCCTGTATGGTCAGTGGAGCTGATACAGTGGACAGTGAGTGGAGGTCCTGTATGGTCAGTGGAGCTGATACAGTGGACAGTGGGTGTATATTTGTGCTGCTGCTGCTGCTGTTTATTACTTTTGTTATTAGACTGTTATAAAGGCGTGAGGTGCTATCAGCTCACAGATAGTGCCCCTCGTAGGCAGCTCGGTGGATGGGCAGCTGGAAGGCCAGACTGGCCACGTTGGGATTTGCGCCGTGGCTGAGCAGCAGGTGAATACAGTCGAGGTTTCCAGATCCTGCTGCATCGTACAGCACGGTGTCTCCGTTGGTGGCCTGTGCGGTGACGTCGCCACCTGGTGGAGAAGGAGGGAACGTGACACAGCGAGGTCAGTCTGCGTTCATCTTCTGCTTATACGCCTCATTTCTGTACATACGAGGCTGGATGTTCACTGAGGTTCAGCTTTCCTGTCTCAACGCAGAGAAGCTGGCTGATCACTACAGTGACGTCTGGTTCCATTCACCACCACTGTGAACAGCTCTGACTCACGATTCACACCAACTCACATCTAAACCATTCAAATAGCCACCACCGTACTGACCACTACACCACCGTACTGACCACTACACCACCGTACTAACCACTACACCACCGTACTGACCACTACACCACTGTACTGACCACTACACCACCGTACTAACCACTACACCACCGTACTGACCACTACACCACCGTACTAACCACTACACCACCATACTAACCACTACACCACCGTACTAACCACTACACCACCGTACTAACCACTACACCACCGTACTAACCACTACACCACTATACTGACCACTACACCACCATACTAACCACTACACCACCATACTAACCACTACACCACCATACTGACCACTACACCACCATACTAACCACTACACCACCGTACTAACCACTACACCACCATACTAACCACTACACCACCGTACTAACCACTACACCACCATACTAACAATACACCACCGTACTAACCACTACACCACCGTACTAACCACTACACCACCATACTAACCACTACACCACCGTACTAACCACTACACCACCATACTAACAATACACCACCATACTAACCACTACACCACCGTACTAACCACTACACCACCATACTAACCACTACACCACTGTACTAACCACTACACCACTATACTGACAATAAAACTCTTGAATCTTGAATCTTGAATCTACTGACCACTACACCACCATACTAACCACTACACCACCATACCAACCACTACACCACCATACTAACCACTACACCACCATACTAACACTACACCACCATACTAACCACTACACCACCATACTAACCACTACACCACCATACTAACACTACACCACCGTACTAACCACTACACCACCATACTAACCACTACACCGCCATACTAACCACTACACCACCGTACTAACCACTACACCACTATACTGACCACTACACCACCATACTAACCACTACACCACCATACCAACCACTACACCACCATACTAACCACTACACCACCATACCAACCACTACACCACCATACTAACCACTACACCACCGTACTAACCACTACACCACCATACTAACCACTACACCACCATACTAACACTACACCACCGTACTAACCACTACACCACCATACTAACCACTACACCACCATACTAACCACTACACCACCGTACTAACCACTACACCACCGTACTGACCACTACACCACCATACTAACCACTACACCACCATACTAACCACTACACCACCATACTAACCACTACACCACCGTACTGACCACTACACCACCATACTAACCACTACACCACCATACTAACCACTACACCACCATACTAACCACTACACCACCGTACTAACCACTACACCACCATACTAACCACTACACCACCGTACTAACCACTACAC
This sequence comes from Megaleporinus macrocephalus, assembly GCA_021613375.1. NCBI lineage: Eukaryota > Metazoa > Chordata > Actinopteri > Characiformes > Anostomidae > Megaleporinus > Megaleporinus macrocephalus. Next base: position 1,432,440 of record CM038702.1, read on the forward strand.
CACCATACTAACCACTACACCACCGTACTAACCACTACACCACCGTACTAACCACTACACCACCGTACTGACCACTACACCACCGTACTAACCACTACACCACCATACTAACCTCTACACCACCGTACTGACCACTACACCACCATACTAACCACTACACCACCATACTAACCACTACACCACTGTACTAACCACTACACCACCATACTAACCACTACACCACCGTACTGACCACTACACCACCATACTAACCACTACACCAGGACAGCGGTGGACAGCGGTGATATACTGTCAATCTGAAGAACCATGTGAGCATTAAAAGGTTCTACACAGAACTTATGGTACTAAACAGAACCATCGCCTTTACCATAGACGCCTTGAAGAACCATCTCACCGTGCTGAATGAGGATCTCCAGAACATCCGCGTGTCCAAACTCTGCAGCGATGCCCAGCGGTGTGACGCCGTGTCCGTCCCGGGCCATCACCTTCCCGCCGTGCCTGAGCAGCAGCATCAGGATGTCCGCGCAGCCCACCTTGGCAGCCTCGTGAGTGACCGTCCACTTCTTCAGACACACCTGCTCCACAAAGGCCCCACCCAGGATCAGCGCCAGCACCACGTCATAGGAGCCGAGCCGGACCGCTGTGAAGAACCGAGACAGCAAAGAGCAGATTTACCAGCTGTTCAGTTGTGTTAGGGTTGGGGTGGTTGTGTTAGAGTTGGGGTGGTTGTGTTAGAGTTGGGGTGGTTGTGTTAGAGTTAGGGTAGTTGTGTTAGAGTTAGGGTAGTTGTGTTAGAGTTGGGGTAGTTGTGTTAGAGTTGGGGTAGTTGTGTTAGAGTTAGGGTGGTTGTGTTAGAGTTGGGGTAGTTGTGTTAGAGTTGGGGTAGTTGTGTTAGAGTTGGGGTAGTTGTGTTAGAGTTGGGGTAGTTGTGTTAGAGTTGGGTTATTTGTGTTAGAGTTGGGTTATTTGTGTTAGGGTGGGGTAGTTGTGTAAGGGTGGGGGTAGTTGTGTTAGAGTTAGGGTAGTTGTGTTAGAGTTGGGGTGTTTGTGTTAGAGTTGGGGTAGTTGTGTTAGAGTTAGGGTAGTTGTGTTAGAGTTAGGGTGTTTGTGTTAGGGTGGGGGTAGTTGTGTTAGAGTTGGAGTATTTGTGTTAGGGTGGGGGTAGTTGTGTTAGAGTTGGGGTAGTTGTGTTAGAGTTGGGTTCTTTGTGTTAGAGTTGGGTTATTTGTGTTAGGGTGGGGTAGTTGTGTAAGGGTGGGGGTAGTTGTGTTAGAGTTGGGGTAGTTGTGTTAGAGTTGGGGTATTTGTGTTAGAGTTGGGTTATTTGTGTTAGGGTTGGGGTATTTGTGTTAGAGTTGGGGTAGTTGTGTTAGGGTGGGGGTATTTGTGTTAGAGTTGGGTTATTTGTGTTAGGGTGGGGGGTAGTTGTGTTAGAGTTGGGGTAGTTGTGTTAGGGTGGGGGGCAGTTGTGTTAGAGTTGGGGTAGTTGTGTTAGAGTTGGGCTAGTTGTGTTAGAGTTGGGTTATTTGTGTTAGGGTGGGGGGTAGTTGTGTTAGAGTTGGGGTAGTTGTGTTAGGGTGGGTGTAGTTGTATTAGAGTTGGGGTAGTTGTGTTAGAGTTGGGTTATTTGTGTTAGAGTTGGGTTATTTGTGTTAGGGTGGGGGTAGTTGTGTAAGGGTGGGGGTAGTTGTGTTAGAGTTGGGGGTAGTTGTGTTAGAGTTGGGTTATTTGTGTTAGAGTTGGGTTATTTGTGTTAGGGTTGGGGTATTTGTGTTAGAGTTGGGGTAGTTGTGTTAGGGTGGGGGTATTTGTGTTAGAGTTGGGGTTATTTGTGTTAGGGTGGGGGTAGTTGTGTTAGAGTTTGGGGTAGTTGTGTTAGGGTGGGGGCAGTTGTGTTTAGAGTTGGGGGTAGTTGTGTTAGAGTTGGGCTAGTTGTGTTAGAGTTGGGTTATTTGTGTTAGGGTGGGGGTAGTTGTGTTAGAGTTGGGGTATTTGTGTTAGAGTTGGGGTAGTTGTGTTAGAGTTGGGGGTAGTCGTGTTAGAGTTGGGTTATTTGTGTTAGAGTTGGGTTATTTGTGTTAGGGTTGGGGTATTTGTGTTAGAGTTGGGGTAGTTGTGTTAGGGTGGGGGGTATTTTGTGTTAGAGTTGGGTTATTTGTGTTAGGGTGGGGGTAGTTGTGTTAGAGTTGGGGTATAGTTGTGTTAGTGTTGGGGTATTTGTGTTAGAGTTGGGGTAGTTGTGTTAGGGTGGGGGTATTTGTGTTAGAGTTGGGTTATTTGTGTTAGAGTTGGGTTATTTGTGTTAGAGTTGGGTTATTTGTGTTAGGGTGGGGGTAGTTGTGTTAGAGTTGGGGTAGTTGTGTTAGGGTGGGGGCAGTTGTGTTAGAGTTGGGGTAGTTGTGTTAGAGTTGGGCTAGTTGTGTTAGAGTTGGGTTATTTGTGTTAGGGTGGGGGTAGTTGTGTTAGAGTTGGGGTAGTTGTGTTAGGGTGGGGGTAGTTGTGTTAGAGTTGGGGTAGTTGTGTTAGAGTTGGGTTATTTGTGTTAGAGTTGGGTTATTTGTGTTAGGGTGGGGTAGTTGTGTAAGGGTGGGGGTAGTTGTGTTAGAGTTGGGGTAGTTGTGTTAGAGTTGGGTTATTTGTGTTAGAGTTGGGTTATTTGTGTTAGGGTTGGGGTATTTGTGTTAGAGTTGGGGTAGTTGTGTTAGGGTGGGGGTATTTGTGTTAGAGTTGGGTTATTTGTGTTAGGGTGGGGGTAGTTGTGTTAGAGTTGGGGTAGTTGTGTTAGGGTGGGGGCAGTTGTGTTAGAGTTGGGGTAGTTGTGTTAGAGTTGGGCTAGTTGTGTTAGAGTTGGGTTATTTGTGTTAGGGTGGGGGTAGTTGTGTTAGAGTTGGGGTATTTGTGTTAGAGTTGGGGTAGTTGTGTTAGAGTTGGGGTAGTCGTGTTAGAGTTGGGTTATTTGTGTTAGAGTTGGGTTATTTGTGTTAGGGTTGGGGTATTTGTGTTAGAGTTGGGGTAGTTGTGTTAGGGTGGGGGTATTTGTGTTAGAGTTGGGTTATTTGTGTTAGGGTGGGGGTAGTTGTGTTAGAGTTGGGGTAGTTGTGTTAGTGTTGGGGTAGTTGTGTTAGTGTTGGGGTATTTGTGTTAGAGTTGGGGTAGTTGTGTTAGGGTGGGGGTATTTGTGTTAGAGTTGGGTTATTTGTGTTAGAGTTGGGTTATTTGTGTTAGAGTTGGGTTATTTGTGTTAGGGTTGGGGTATTTGTGTTAGAGTTGGGTTATTTGTGTTAGGGTGGGGGTAGTTGTGTTAGAGTTGGGGTAGTTGTGTTAGGGTGGGGGTAGTTGTGTTAGAGTTGGGTTATTTGTGTTAGAGTTGGGGTAGTTGTGTTAGGGTGGGGTAGTTGTGTAAGGGTGGGGGTAGTTGTGTTAGAGTTGGGGTATTTGTGTTAGAGTTGGGGTAGTTGTGTTAGAGTTGGGGTAGTCGTGTTAGAGTTGGGTTATTTGTGTTAGAGTTGGGGTAGTTGTGTTAGGGTTGGGGTATTTGTGTTAGAGTTGGGGTAGTTGTGTTAGGGTGGGGGTATTTGTGTTAGAGTTGGGGTAGTTGTGTTAGGGTTGGGGTATTTGTGTTAGAGTTGGGGTAGTTGTATTAGGGTGGGGGTAGTTGTGTTACCCAGTAGCAGTGGAGGTTCGTTCTTGCTGTTGGTGTTATGTGGAGAAGCTCCGTGTTGCAGCAGCGTCCTAACGTTGTGTACGTGTCCGGCCTGAGCAGCCAGGGTCAGCGCGGTGTCTCCGTCTCCGGTCACCTCCTCCATCGTCAGCTCGTGGGACGCTGTCAACACAGACCACCAGTTATTAGAACTTATTCACCATCAAACCCACCGGAGAAGCTACACCATCAAACCCACCAGAGAAGCTACACCATCAAACCCACCAGAGAAGCTACACCATCAAACCCACCAGAGAAGCTACACCATCAAACCCACCAGAGAAGCTACACCATCAAACCCACCAGAGAAGCTACACCGTCAAACACACCAGAGAAGCTATACCATCAAACCCACCAGAGAAGTTACTCCATCAAACCCACCAGAGAAGCTATACCATCAAACCCACCAGAGAAGCTACACCATCAAACACACCAGATAAGCTATACCATCAAACCCACCAGAGAAGCTACACCATCAAACCCACCAGAGAAGCTATACCATCAAACCCACCAGAGAAGCTACACCATCAAACCCACCAGAGAAGCTACACCATCAAACCCACCAGTGAAGCTACACGTGTCTTCTGAGTTTATCTGGATGTTGATGTGGAAGATCTGAAAATACTAGGTTTTCTTTGGGGACTATTTTAAAAACCTCCTGCTAACCGGGTACTGTGAATAGAGCTGCTCACTACCTGTGCAGGTCACCCATGCTGTGGTCACTGATGCCCCCCAAACCGGGACAGAGGTGGAAGATAAAAGTTTAATCTTTGGTACAAGGAACTCCATGTATTTCCCAAAAACAAGTGGACTCAAGTGGGGCTGAGATGAGCTCCAGAGAACTCTTATTATATACAGTCTAAACTCCTACAGTGTGTGAAAGTGTGAAGCCCTCGTGGTGTTTCACCACCGTCACTGATCTGGGAGATACAATAACTCACAACTGCTAAACACTTGCTGGGATACGCAGTGCAGCACACAGTCAGAACACAGTCAGCACACAGTCAGCACACAATCAACAGACGGTCAGAACACAGTCAGCACACAGTCAATAGACGATCAGAACACAGTCAGCACACAGTCAACAGACGGTCAGAACCCAGTCAGCACACAGTCAGCACACAGTCAACAGACGGTCAGAACACAGTCAGCACACAGTGAACAGACGGTCAGAACACAGTCAGCTCACAGTCAGAACACAGTCAACAGACGGTCAGAACACAGTCAGCACACAGTCAACAGACGGTCAGAACACAGTCATCACATGGTCAGAACACAGTCATCACATGGTCAGAACACAGTCAGCACACAGTCAGAACACAGTCATCACACGGTCAGAACACAGTCAGCACACGGTCAGAATACAGTCAGCACATGGTCAGAACAAAGTCATCACATGGTCAGAACACAGTCATCACACGGTCAGAACACAGTCAGCACACAATCAACAGACGGTCAGAACACAGTCAGCACACAATCAACAGATGGTCAGAACACAGTCAGCACATGGTCAGAACACAGTCATCACATGGTCAGAACACAGTCAGCACACGGTCAGAACACAGTCATCACACGGTCAGAACACAGTCATCACACGGTCAGAACACAGTCAGCACATGGTCAGAACAAAGTCAGCACATGGTCAGAATAAAGTCAGAACACAGTCAGCACACAGTCAGCACACAATCAACAGATGGTCAGAACACAGTCAGCACACAGTCAACAGACGGTCAGAACACAGTCAGCACACAGTCAACAGACGGTCAGAACACAGTCAGCACACAGTCAGCACATGGTCAGAACACAGTCATCACATGGTCAGAACACAGTCATCACATGGTCAGAACACAGTCAGCACACGGTCAGAACACAGTAATCACACGGTCAGAACACAGTCAGCACATGGTCAGAATACAGTCAGAACACAGTCAGCACACGGTCAGAACTCAGTCATCACACGGTCAGAACACAGTCATCACATGGTCAGAACTCAGTCATCACATGGTCAGAACAAAGTCATCACACGGTCAGAACACAGTCATCACAAGGTCAGAACACAGTCATCACAAGGTCAGAACACAGTGAGCACACAGTCAGCACACGGTCAGAACATGGTCAGAAAACAGTCATTACATGGTCAGAACACAGTCAGAACACAGTCAGCAGTTATTTTAGTTATGACTGTGAAACAGACAATCATACAGCTTCATGTTTCTGATCTACGAGTCTGACTCACCCAGCAGAACAGCGTCCAGGAGCTCGGCGTCCGGCTGGACCGAGGCTCTGTGCAGGGGCAGCCACCCCCTGCTGTCCGTCTCCTTAAAGGCCGTCCTGTGAGGACGCAGCGCCCGCACGGCAGCCACGTCACCTGGACGACATCACACAAAACCTCAGACTACAGACAACCTTCCACTGAACAAACAGACACACCAGGTCACAGGGTCAGGGTCGGGTCAGGGTCAGGGTCGGGTCAGGGTCGGGTCAGGGTCAGGGTCAGGGTCAACTGCCCACCGCACTGCGGGGTACATTGACACGTTACCTTGTTCAATAGCAGCTAAGATCTTCAGATTCTCATCGCTCGCCGTCTCCAGGGTGCTGAAGGTCCATTAGAAAAGGTGAAAACAGCTGCATTAGTAGTGACCACACTCAGCACTCAGCACTCAGCACCACGGCAACCGAGTGAGCTCAGAACTACAGGATGCTCACCTGGAAGTGGGCTGAGACGGGAGCGTACAGGCTTCCTGAAGACTGACTCGGATAGCGAACTCAATCAGCTGCTCCTCGTCCATCTCCTCCACAGCCGCCATGATGACTTCACACAGCTCACAAACTAAACGAGTAAACAGAGTGGACGTGAAGGTGGTCCGCTCACCGGAGCGGCGGGGTCGTGTTCTGTGCAGCACCACAACACAACTCTTTCATTTCAGACGAGCTCCGAAGGTTATATTTAGACTTGACCCCGTTTTCACCAGACTCAGGAATGCAGGACACTTCGGCTGGACTGGGTTCCCATTTGGTTCACGTGGAGAGCTCCAGAGAAACAACAACCAGCCTGGAGATGTCCTGGATACCGACTGGGCCTGGAGCTGATTGTTCACAGGAGCCCATTCACACCACCGGAAAACAAATACAGCCACTTAGTAAATTATAAACCTAGAAAGATTCTTATAGTTATGATTTACAGTCTCATAATGATGGACTAGGTAACTTATAATAATATTATTATAATATATTTAGATTTTAAAAAATTATTATATACTATAGAGTCATTATATTCTGTAGTTATTATTATAAAATACTAAGTCACTGTTGATAAATAAAGTCATTATTATAATATATAAAGTCATTACTATGATATATTAAGTCATTATTATAATATATTAAGTCATTATTACGAGATACTAAGTCGTTATTATAATATAATAAGTCATTATTATAATATATTAAGTCATTATTATGAGATACTAAGTCATTACTATGATTACTATGACATTCTCACAGTACTCCAGTAAAAGTACTGATACTTGAGTAAAGTACTGACATAGTAAAGTAAAAGTACCTTCATGTAAAACTACTTGCATACTTGTAAATAGTTACTGCCTAATTCTGCTCCTGTATTTACAGAGAACAAACTAAAAACAGCTCAATTTCAGACTAAACTAAACTTTTTAAATAACTGGTTGGTCTGAAATCTGGTCTGAGCTGGTTTAGCTGGTTAGGCAGTATGGTCATACTGGTGGACCAGCGTACCGCACTGGTTTTCGTGTTTAACTCAGTAACTAAGACAGACAAGCTGCTCAATATGTTGTTTACATTACTGTGTATAGTGTGAGCTGCAGATGGAGGGCAGGAAGTGATTTACCACATAGGGGGCGCTATCACACTCTCTCAGAATTTCTGTGGTTTACATTTTTACAGTCACTCTAAGGCTCGAATGCAGCTGCTCGGCCATGGAGACCCATTCCATGAAGCTCTCTACGCTCTGTTCTTGAGCTGATCTGAAGACCACATAAAGGTTGGAGGTCTGTAGTGATGGACTCTGTAGAAAGTTGGTGACCTCTGTGCACTATGCTCCTCAGCATCCGCTGACCCGCTCTGTCATTGTACGTGTTCTACCACTTGGTGGCGAAGTTGCTGTCGTTCTCAATCACTTCCACTTTGTTCTAACACCACTGACAGTCCACTGTGGAATATTTAGTAGTGAGGAAACTTCACCACTGGACTCGTTCCACAGGTGGTGTCCTATCACGGTACCACGCTGGAGTTCACTGAGCTCCTGAGAGACCCACTCTTTACTAATGTGTGTAGAAGCATCTGCAGGACTAGGTGCTGCTTTTATACACCTGTGACCATGAAAGTGATTAGAACACCTGAATTACTGATTTGAATGGGGGGTGAATACTTTTGGCAGTATAGTATATACTGTGGTTTGAGAAGCTGGTGGTTTGAGAGCTGTACTGCAGTGACTCAGTGAAGCGCAGGGGGCAGCAGAGAGCCGCCGCTCCACTCTGACACCGTATCCCGTCGAAGGAGAGCAGAGCTAGCGTTAGCAGTTAGCTCAGACATGGCTGGACTTCTGAAGAAGGTACGTTTGGAGGTCACAGACCTTTTAAATCAGATTTTATCGTTTATTTAAAGATATCGGCTCTTATACAGCGCTGTTTATAACCTCTCTCTGTGTTCAGGCTTTATAATCTGCACATAAACAGCGGGGATATCGAGAAATGTGCTAATTAGTTAGCACGGTTAGCAACGAAGGCAGCATAAACAAACCAAACCCCGAATTTCAGTTTTAATCTGCAGATTTATTCACATTTTAGTCCCTTATAGGAATAAAACAGCACAGTGTTATTACAGAATATGTTGTTATAGATCTATTCTGTATTCGCTACGTTTAAAAGAACCCTGAACTGTAACTATTAACTCACATGAGGAGAAGTTCAGGTTCCTGCAGGTCAGTCAGGTTAGAGTATAACCTCTAAAACACTCACTTCTGTTTATTATCTCTTATATACTGAATAGAAAAACAGCCGAACCCTGTAGGTTTTTATTAAACTCTCTGTTCTAGATAGAGAGATCTAGAAACAGTCAGATCTGTTCACAGTGGTGGTGATTGGAACCAGACGTCCACCTCTAAAAGCTCCTCACAGAAAGTTCTTACAGTAGATGTTATAAATACACTGTCTGATTCTGAGACGCTGTTTATGATAGTTTAGAGAAGATCTCAGTCTTAAACTCCATTCATGGTGGAGGGATACATGCAGGACGCTGTGAGGTTCAAATAGTCCCCAAGGAAAACCTAGTATTTTCAGATCTTCCACATTTTACCATCAACATCCAGATCAACTCAGAAAACACGTGCAGAGAGATTCAGAGTGGGGTTTGGAGTGAAGTGGTTCAGATGTTTACAGTGGTGATGATGGTGTTTACAGTGGTGGTGGTGGTGTTTACAGTGATGGTGATGGTGTTTACAGTGGTGGTGGTGGTATTTACAGTGGTGGTGGTGGTGATGGTGTTTACAGTGGTGGTGGTGATGGTGTTTACGGTGGTGGTGGTGGTATTTACGGTGGTGGTGGTGGTATTTACAGTGGTGGTGGTGGTGATGGTGTTTACAGTGGGGGTGATGGTGTTTACAGTGGTGGTGATGGTGTTTATAGTGGTGGTGATGGTGTTTACAGTGGAGGTGATGGTAACCAGGGGTCTCCATGTCTACAACACAAATCTACACATTGTATTTACTATGAAACCCACCAGTGAAGCTACACGTGTCTTCTGAGTTTATATGAATATTGACAAAAATAATTATAAATATAATTTAATTACTTTTTTTTTGTTTTTATTTTGACTCACAAAACCCTGCTTGATCCTCTTCATTAGTGGATATTAATACCACAAACCATATTCCATATCACTTTATTTTGTACCAGCTTTATCACTGTTTTTGTTTTTTTATAATCTTTTAATGTGACTGTTTAATATTTTAGTTTACCTGTTTATCTTTTAATGTTAAAATCTTACTAACATTATTATTATCACGGTTTTATTTATTTTATTTACCATCTTACTTGTCCTTATTATTTTGTCTTTTATGTTGTATTATTTTATTGTAAATGTATGTAATTCTGTTCATTTTAGTTTTAACCTGATTAAAGTCCATTTTAATTTCTGTCGATCCCTTTAAGCTTTAAATGCTCAGCTGCTTTGAAAATGAGGGTTATGTAGTAAAAATAAATGTTGATTGATTGATTGATTATAAGTGCTAGTAGTCTTACACTTTTACAGAAAGCTTGAACTAAACTTTAACTGTTGCTTCCTTTCAGACGACGGGATTGGTGGGACTCGCCGTTTCACAGAACCCGCATCAGGTGAGCACGTCTCCGTCCCTTCAGCCCGCATGACTGTATTTAATCACAAGTCCAGTACATGCATACTAGTGAGCTCACCTGTTGTTCTACCCCTACAGCGTCTTAAGGTTCTGTACACCAAGATTTTGGATTCCCTCCAGGTGATGCCTCAGGACGCCGCCTACAGGAAGTACACAGAGCAGCTGATCACAGAGAGACTCAACCATGTGAACTCCGTAAGACAGCAGATCAGAGAATTTTATTTCTCTATGATCCGATTTATCGTTCATTCACTATCTGATCAGAATTAAATATTGTTTACTCGTTGTTCTTCCTTAAAAGTGTTGTTTACATAGAGACATCTCACAATCCATCTTATTAGAGTATTACTAGACTGGCATTTTACAAACTTTGAGGACTTTATTTGGTTTTACTTCAAAGTCTTTTTCTCAAACTCACCCCAGTGATATTTTATAGTATTATTGTACTTTTAAATGTGTCCACCAGGTGGCAGCAACATATTAACTGAACCTCTCTGTAACTCAGCAACTCATTAATACTCTGATGTCGCAGTAGCTATAAATTTGAAGTTTATTATTACTGATTAAACTGTCTGTAAAGTATGTTGAGCTAAAACTGTTATGAAAATTGCTCTATAAATATTATTATTATTATTATTATTATTATTATTATTATTATTATTATTATTATTATTATTATTAATAATAATAATAATAATAATAGAACCCGATTTTTTTTAAATTGTGGAACATTTTTATTGGTTCATTCATCATACAGTTGTCATACAGTGTAAATATCAGCTGCTTTGTTTAGATGATGAAGAATAATAATAGTTTGTTTTTCTTTGGACATTGAGAATATTATACATTATAAGATTATTTGGCTTGTGTTTTAGTCACTGTCTTAATCTATTAGTAAATATAATTGTACTTATTTCAAGAAAAGTAAACAAAAAATTAATAAAGTGACCTGCTAATAGAATATATATATATATATATATATATATATATATATATATATATATATATATATATATATATATATATATATATATATATATATATACTAGTATAAATAAATATAAATGGGTGGAATATTTTAAAAATATTAATACAGCAGCCTCAAAATGAGACATCGGACTCTTTGATTATTGCAATTTAATGTAACTGAACTTACAGTGACATTTGGGTTCTTATTGGATGATGTTCTATTAAGGAGCTGGACGTAGAGAAACTGGAGAAGAAGATCAACAGTGGTCAGATCGAGGAGGTCATTGCACAGGTAAGTAGAGAACAGATGACCTGGGCTTTATAAAGAATTATAAAGAACAACAGTTGGTTATTAATATTAATGACATGTTGATGCTATGAATGTAATATTCCCTGTGAATGATCTTCCGCAGGCGGAGTCGGAGCTGTCCTTGTCCAGGAAGATGTCCGAGTGGAAACCATGGGAGCCGCTGGTCGAAGAGGCTCCTGCAAACCAGTGGAAATGGCCAATGTGAGAGCTCATATTGAGGCTTCGTTCGTACTACAGACCATTTCTGCTTTCCTGTCGCTCTATTTATGTTGAATAAACTCTGTGAATATGATCGACTGGTCTGGATCATTTCAGCCTCCAAACTGAGACGGGGACCGTTCTGGACAGTCATCACCGACTTGTGTGTCACCTCCAGAGGTTTTAGACAGAAAGAGAAAAAACAACCATTAATATTAATACAGTGCTTTAATAAAACCTTTAGTTTTCACCCCTACACCTGTACCGTGAATGTGTTTGTGTATATATATATATATATATATATATATATATATATATATATATATATATATATATATATATATATATATATATACACACACAAATTTAACCCATCTGTGCAGTGACACACTAATGAACAGACATGCTAGAGGGCAGTGAACACACTTGCCCAGAGCAGTGGGCAGTCCTACCACAGCTCCTAGGAAGTGGGTCAGGGGTCTTGCTCTAGGGCACTTCAGTCGTGTCCTCATGAGATTGAGCCTTCTGCAACCTTCTGGTCACAAGGCTGGTTGCCTAACCTCCAAACCACGACTGCTCTCCTTTTATACAGTCACTGTCCAAAGAAAAACAAACAAGCATCTCTGGAATAGTAAGTTTACAGGAGAGGCCAAAACCTGTCCTCACTTTTAATGTAAATCAATAGAACCAGATTTTTTTTCTAAGCTATTTTGGAGCATTTCTATTGATCCATTACCCAATAACTTGTCACACAGTGTAAATGGCAGCTGTCGGGTTCAAATGACATAAAAATGAAAATCGTCAAAAAATTAGATGCATGCAAATCTTATAATCGTAAGATTATTACACCTGTTATAAATATATACTAGTTTATAGTAATTGTATCTACTGAACGTCTCTTATTCTGTAATATTTTTTTTTTGTACAATAGCGGAAAACAATAATAATCTTTGCCCTGCACGTGGTGTGAATGTATATATAACATTATAATATTTATAACCATTTACTGTAATAACTCTCTGTGACGGAGGGACGTCTGGTTCCATTCACCTCCACTGGGAACAGATCTGACTGAATCTGGAAGAGAGGGTTTCTCTCTGAATCTTCTCTGAATGGCTTTAAAACATTTAAATATGCAGAATTAAGTGCAATTTGGTCGGAGTTGTCCTTTAAAAACAGCACTGTGCCTGAGAGCTGCAGAGGCCGCGCGGCGGAACGACTGTAGCGGCTCTTGAAGTCCGACGGACCGGTTTGCGTGTCTGCCCGGTTTGTGCATCACAGCATTATGTCCTCTAGTTTGCGGCCCCGAAGTTAATCGAGCTGTTTCTCTCAAAAATCTTCTTTTTCTGTAAAACTAACAGCGCGTTTCTGACACGGACCGGCTTTAATCCCGCTCAGCTCCTCCGCAGCACCAGCGTCGGTTTACCGGGGAGCGCAGCGGCGGCGGCTCTGACTATGCTAAGCTAAGCTATGCTGAACTACGCTAAGCTAAGCTAGCCCGGCTTTGCTTTGAGCGGCTTCGGGACTGAAAACATCTTCATCTTCTTCAGATCTGCGGTATCTTCATCACCTCCACCTGATAACACACTCACTCCGCGCTCTGCGTCTCCCGGTTACACCGCCTCGTCCTGCAGGCTGTTCCTCAGATGGTTAGCATAGCGGCTGCTAGCGAGCCAGACTTTCATCAACACCACATTATTCACCTCTAAATTCAGTTTAACTTCCAAAATCCGAACCACACAGAGCTCCTAACCCGCACAGGGACTGTTTTCAACAAGACGTGGCCACAAGTTAACATGTCGAGGTTACAGGTTGCGGTCTGAAGGCCACCGGTACTGCAGTCTATTGAATACAATGTTTACTGTCGAGGCCTCGAAATAATTTAATTAAAACACAAAATTATATACTGAGACCACGAATTACACTACTCATAACTCGTGCTCTTAATATATTAGTTTGTGTTTTGAAATATTAATTTGTGATGTTTTAAGATTTAAGACTTTTATTATCATATACAGAGTTAAACAGGTGTTTACTGTGTACTGTGTAATAGTTTGTTGGTTTAACATTAACACAAAAAGATAAAGCCATAAATAATGAGGTACATAAGTAATATAAAGGAACCAAACAGCGTCAGTATTGTACAGTGGTGTGCATATATATATATATATATATATATATATATATATATATATATATATATATATATATATATATATATATTTTTATATATATATATATATATATATATATATATATATATAGAGAGAGAGAGAGAGAGAGAGAGATCCCAAAGGAAATTTAGCAGCCAGTAGCAGTAACACATATACAGTAGTACTATACAATATTAAGAGTGGTACAGTATAAGCAGAGGTAGTAGAGGCTCAGCAAAAAAACTATTATCTATAAATAATATCTTCAGCAACTTATCACATATAGAATATATATGTGTATAAATATATGTATATAAACACATGTACATACAGCATTCATATAAACTTGTTTTTTTATAAACTCATAGACATGGTGACCCCTGGTTACCTTCACCCCCACTAAAAACATCACCACAACCACCACTGTAAACAACGACACTATCACCACCACCACTGTAAACATCAGCATCACTGTAAACACCACTGTAAACATCACCATCACCACCACTGTAAACATCACCATCACTGTAAACACCATCACCATCACTGTAAACACCATCACCACCACTGTAAACAACGACACTATCACCACCACCACTGTAAACATCACCATCACTGTAAACACCACTGTAAACATCACCATCACCACCACTGTAAACATCACCATCACTGTAAACACCATCACCACCACTGTAAACACCATCACCACCACTGTAAACAACGACACTATCACCACCACTGTAAACACCATCACCACCACTGTAAACAATGACACTATCACCACCACTGTAAACATCACCATCACTGTAAACACCATCACCACCATGATTGTAAACATCATCACCACCACGACTGTAAACATCTTCACCACCACGACTGTAAACATCACCACCATCACTGTAAACACCATCACCACCACCACTGTAAACACCATCACCACCACTGTAAACACCATCATCACCACCACTGTAAACACCACTGTAAACACCATCATCACCACCACTGTAAACACCACTGTAAACACCATCATCACCACCACTGTAAACACCACTGTAAACACCACTGTAAACACCATCATCATCACTACTGTAAACAAGCTCACTGGGTCTCTTTACTTACAGGTAATCACTCTTGAGCACCGGCAGGATGAAGGTGTTCTCAGTCTCACACAAGACGGTGTTCGTGGTCGATCACTGTCCCTACATGGCCGAGTCCAGCAGGCAGCAGATCGAGTGCGACATGCTGACCAAGAGCCGATCTCAGGGCGTGATCCCTTTAGCTCCCGTCTCCAAATCACTGTGGACGTGCGCTGTGGAGTGCTCTATGGAGTACTGTCGTATTCTCTATGACATCTACCCTGCAAGGAAACTCGTAAGACCCCCAGACGTGGTGATTTTTAATTGGGTGATTAACCGGTTCCGAGTGTGGTGAGACATTCATTCAGCTCGTTGTGTCTTACAGGTTAATTACATTGTCAGCGATTCAGAATTCCACATCCTCAATAGTTGGAGACAGGAGAACCAGAGCATGCAGGAGGTAAAGTCTTCTCTCCGTCTGTTCAGATGTTCAGTTCACACTTAAGGATCGACATAGAGCCAGTGTTGGTGGTGTTAAAGGGCCAATATCACCGAACACCAAAATAAGAGCCAAGTTTTAAAACTTACCATTCACTCTACTGTCTGTACATGTGATGTCACAAAAACCAACACACTTAAATCTGTCCCATTATTCAGTCCAGCAGATTAGCTTCTCCTGTTCTGAAGAGTGTTTCAGTCTGGACTGCTTTTTTGTAATGCAGCCAATCAGAGCAGAGCTAATTTGCATATGCAAGCTTTAAATGAGTTCTCTTAGGGTTTTTTTTGGTTCTGTGTAGCTTTTGTAAACGTTCAGCAAAGCATTAAAGCCCTACACGCCACTTTTTTCAGCAGCCTTGTTTTAATTCCAGCCCTTTTCACTGTTACAAGATGACATCATCATATAACACAGTCCTTATTACTGTCTGCCTACTGGCAAGTTCGACACACCATTAAATAACACACAGAGAACTAAACCAGTAAAATAAAGTGACCACTCTGAAACGTCCTGGTCCGGTCCGGCTTGTGTAGATGGAACTTGTTCTGCCGGACTCTCAGGATCGGACTCTGGATCGAACTGATACAGCAGAACCGTCACCACTGTAAGAACAGACACAGCAGTGAGTGGGAGCAGAGCTTTTATTAGGATACCGCTCTGGTGGTTGACCAGTCTGAACAGAGTGGTTAAGCTGACCAATCAAAGCACCCTGGGCTCAGTGGGCGGGGCTTAAAGACACAGGAGCTGTAACATGGGAGTTTCTGACAGAGAGTGAATACAGACGTACAGTATGAAAGTATGTAAATCTATTTTAGTAAAACCCAAACATACACTGTATTCAGCACTGATATTCAACTTAATAGGTTATTTTTTAAAAATAAATAAAGACAGGATAAAGAGAGATTGGAAAATAGTTATGAAGCGATTACTTATGACCTTATATCCGTTTTTGGTAAATTAAACACCATAAAGTGGATAAAACAGGACGTATGTAAGATATTAACTCTTTTAATTATATTTTTAATTATGTAGCTCAGGAGTTCCGAAACGTTTGCAATGTGCGGCCCATAAAACTGACCATAAAAACATAACCAATCAATAAATCAAATTTGGCCTGACTGTGTAATGATGCAACATAATAAACACTCTATAATTTATGATTGGTTTGTTTAAATGTCCATACATTGTAATGAAGGTTGCAGTACCACCCCGTCCCACTGGGGGCCCACAGCTTGAACACCACAGATAAATGAACTCAGTAAATGTGTGTGATGTTGTTATGTTCTAGCTGATGTCCGCGCTGGCAGCGGTGGGACCTCCGAACCCGCGCGAGGACCCCGAATGCTGCAGCATCCTGCACGGGCTGGTGGCCGCCGTGGAGTCGCTGTGCAAGATTACAGAATACCAGCACGAGTCTCGGACCACGCTGATGGACATGGCTGACCGAGTGGCCAACAGGGG
This sequence comes from Megaleporinus macrocephalus, assembly GCA_021613375.1. Classification (NCBI taxonomy): domain Eukaryota; kingdom Metazoa; phylum Chordata; class Actinopteri; order Characiformes; family Anostomidae; genus Megaleporinus; species Megaleporinus macrocephalus. The sequence goes on from CM038702.1 coordinate 1,449,188, forward strand.
GCGCATCATCTGTCTGACTAATGCAAAAAGGTAGATAACCCAGGGAGGGGGTGTATATGGAAGCTGAAGAACGTTTTAATCCCAGACTGTACTAAATATCTTCTTTAATGGAGTAAAACCAAAACATATAAAACTAATTTATGTATTTAATCAGAATCTCTCGCAGGGTTGACTTGTTTTACACGCCGGCTTCACCGGTTTTAGCCTGCGTTCACATCGACAGCCACTTTTCACCACTTATCGCCCAAAACGCTGAACGCTCATCGTCTGTGGGTGTTTCTGAACTCCAGCTGACCTTCGGTTTACATGTTTTCACTGACGCCAAGCGAATGCCATTGTTGTACAGCGTAGCTAGTATCTACAGAGTATTAGGGGTGTAAGAGTATCAAAATATCGAATATCAAGATATTATGTTTAGTGATACTGTATCGATTCTCAAAATCATAGTATCGATACACAGATTCCTGGCAGACAGTGAATCAGTGTGTTGTGTTTAAAGCTTTCTTTTCAGCTCCACTCCAACATTAACAAGCAGCACAAGGACGCAATACTATTGTAAGCATTGATAAACCTGTTCATACAGTGGTGTGTTTTAATAGTAGGATTTGAAAAATCACAATATATTACTTTGCTTGCAATTCTAATTTGGTTAGGAGCACTCCAGCAGCACTGCTGTGTCTGATCCACTCACAGCAGCACCACGTCAGTGTCACTGCAGTGCTGAGAATGACCCACTGCCCTAAGTATCTGCTCTGTGGGGGTCCTGTGGGGGTCCTGATCATTAAAGAACAGAGTAATAAAGTATACAGAGAATCAGATGAACTACAGTCTGTAAGTGGAGCTCCTGTATGGTCAGTGGAGCTGATACAGTGGACAGTGAGTGGAGGTCCTGTATGGTCAGTGGAGCTGATACAGTGGACAGTGAGTGGAGGTCCTGTATGGTCAGTGGAGCTGATACAGTGGACAGTGAGTGGAGGTCCTGTATGGTCAGTGGAGCTGATGCAGTGGACAGTGAGTGGAGGTCCTGTATGGTCAGTGGAGCTGATGCAGTGGACAGTGAGTGGAGGTCCTGTATGGTCAGTGGAGCTGATGCAGTGGACAGTGAGTGGAGGTCCTGTATGGTCAGTGGAGCTGATGCAGTGGACAGTGAGTGGAGGTCCTGTATGGTCAGTGGAGCTGATGCAGTGGACAGTGAGTGGAGGTCCTGTATGGTCAGTGGAGCTGATGCAGTGGACAGTGAGTGGAGGTCCTGTATGGTCAGTGGAGCTGATGCAGTGGACGGTCTCTGAGGGAGAACCTCTCTCCTGCCTGGCTGATCTGATCTGATCTGATCTGATCTGAGTTGTTTAAAACACACACACGCTTCCCCAGCACTCGTGGAGACGCAGAAAGAAAGAAAAAAGTAAATATAAATAAAAGTAAACGTCTAAATCAAGTCTTACTGTGAAGTGATGCTGAAATGTGTCTCTGTGTGTTCGTCCCTCTCAGTGACACTCATGTGCGGATGCTGGAGGACTGTGTTCTGGAAACTATTCAGGAGCAGAACAAGCTGGCAGCCGGATCCGACAGGTGGGTTTATCCATGCGTGTTTACTAAACGCTGTAATATTAGCCAATCAGCACTCAGTAGCAATAATGCGGACCTTTTTATTTTATTATATAAAACCAGAAAGTTTTCATTTGATTTGTCTTTTATTATATATTTAGTTTTTTTTATTCATTATTTATAATTCAAACATTCTTTCAATTCTCTCTAGACATTCAGCTGTTAGATAACGTATTCACCAGCAGTAGCTTTACAAGATCTGTGTCTCAGTTTATTCCTAACCACTGGAAAAATGGAAAAAGAGTAACATCTGTAGACGTTTAGCTCCGTTTACGTGTTCGTGAGCGCCCTCTAGTGTTTTGCACTAGAGTTTTTGTTAGTGAACCGGCTCCGGGTTTAGTCTGCTGGGCTAACTGAGCTACTTTCCATCCTTTACTGTTTACAGGTTGGCATGTGTTAGTAATGTTAGAAATTTTGTGTGGTTGAACATGTGAAAAGATCAAAGCTCTCTATTTGATCTTTACTTTGTCCAGACTTATGCCCATCCAGCAGTGTGAGCTGGTGCTCGTCCATATTTATCCACAAGGAGACGACACGCTGGTGTCTGACCGGCCCAAGAAAGAGGTGAGTGAACTTCTCAGATCAGGTGTAGGTCTAGAGATCTGGATCTTCTTACAGTCTTCATTTCGGTGAATTTTGACATCACAGATCTGATTTCCTAAGATATTAGTTTCTTCTGGATTTTAATGATTGTGGGACGTATGGAGGAGAGAAACTAATCAACAGGACAGTCAGCACTCTGTAGCAGAAATGCCAACCAATCAGCACTCAGTAGCAGAAATGCCAACCAATCAGCATTCAGTAGCAGAAATGCCAACCAATCAGCACTCAGTAGCAGAAATGCCAACTAATCAGCACTCAGTAGCAATAATATTGTTGTGCTGGTGTGAGTGGATCAGACACAGCAGTGCTGCTGCTGGAGTATTTAAACACCTCAGTGTCACTGCTGGACTGATCCAGAATCGTCCACCAACCAAAACTATCCGGACAGCAGTGTCCTGTGGGCGGCGTCCTGTGTCCACTGATGAAGAACTAGAGGAACACAAACTGTGCAGCAGCAGATGAGCTACTGTCTCTGACTTTACATCTACAAGGTGGACCAGCAAGTAGTAGGAGTGTCTAATAGAGTGGACAGTGAGTGGACAGTGAGTGGACACAGTGTTTAAACACTCCAGCAGCAGCATCAGTGCAGCTGATACAGTGGACGGTCTCTGAGGGAAACCTCTCTCCTGCTTGGCTGATCTGATCTGATCTGAGTTGTTTGCTGTTTGTCAGATCTCGTCTGTTCTGAGTAGTGAGGTCCACAGCGTGCGAGCTGGGAGACACCTGGCCTCCAAACTCAACATCCTGGTGCAGCAGCACTTCGACCTGGCGTCCACCACCATCACCAACATACCAATGAAGGTGAGACCTGTCCCCACAAACCAGACCTCACGTCCTCTGATTACTCTCTCCGTCTGTATCCCCCACATCCTCCTCTGCTCCCTCCTCACCGGATCGTATCCATGGTGTTTGTTTTTGTTTTGTTTTGCTTTTTCTGCTCACAAGTTCCTTCAGCAGAGCAGATCAGTCAGTGTCTCCTGTACGACCTGTCACTATAGATACTGCCGTCATTTACATACAGGATAATTAGCATATATACATATATATTGGATCAAGGGGAAGTTTTGTCCAGTGGGAAGGTGGTGGTGTAGCAGATCAAAGAAGATCAGAACTGATCAGAAATTGATTGATGTGATCAGATTAGTAATATCTCTTGTAGTTCAAACGTTATCAACACAAAGTTACAACAACAACCACATTAAACACCATGTTCAGAGTCCTGTCACTGGAGCTGAACTGCAGGGAAAAGTCTCTCTCCCTCTCTACTCCTCTCTCTCTACTCCTCTCTCTCTCCCTCTCTCTCTCCCTCTCTACTCCTCTCTCTACTCCTCTCTCTACTCCTCTCTCTCTCCCTCTCTACTCCTCTCTCTCTACTCCTCTCTCTCTCCCTCTCTACTCCTCTCTCTACTCCTCTCTCTACTCCTCTCTCTACTCCTCTCTCTCTCCCTCTCTACTCCTCTCTCTACTCCTCTCTCTCTCCCTCTCTCTCTCCCTCTCTACTCCTCTCTCTACTCCTCTCTCTACTCCTCTCTCTCTCCCTCTCTACTCCTCTCTCTACTCCTCTCTCTCTCCCTCTCTACTCCTCTCTCTACTCCTCTCTCTACTCCTCTCTCTCTCCCTCTCTACTCCTCTCTCTCTTCCTCTCTACTCCTCTCTCTACTCCTCTCTCTCTCCCTCTCTCTCTCCCTCTCTACTCCTCTCTCTCTCCCTCTCTACTCCTCTCTCTACTCCTCTCTCTCTCCCTCTCTACTCCTCTCTCTACTCCTCTCTCTACTCCTCTCTCTCTCCCTCTCTACTCCTCTCTCTCTTCCTCTCTACTCCTCTCTCTACTCCTCTCCTCTCTCTCTCTCCCTCTCTACTCCTCTCTCTCTCCCTCTCTCTCTCTCCCTCTCTTTCTCCCTCTCTCTCTCCCTCTCTACTCCTCTCTCTTTCTCTACTCCTCTCTCTCTCCCTCTCTACTCCTCTCTCTACTCCTCTCTCTCTCCCTCTCTACTCCTCTCTCTCTCCCTCTCTACTCCTCTCTACTCCTCTCTCTCTCCCTCTCTACTCCTCTCTCTACTCCTCTCCTCTACTCCTCTCTCTCTCCCTCTCTCTCTCCCTCTCTACTCCTCTCTCTACTCCTCTCTCTACTCCTCTCTCTCTCCCTCTCTACTCCTCTCTCTACTCCTCTCTCTACTCCTCTCTCTACTCCTCTCTCTCTCTCTCTCTCTACTCCTCTCTCTCTCCCTCTCTACTCCTCTCTCTACTCCTCTCTCTCTCCCTCTCTACTCCTCTCCCTACTCCTCTCTCTCTCCCTCTCTACTCCTCTCTCTCTCCCTCTCTACTCCTCTCTCTCTACTCCTCTCTCTACTCCTCTCTCTACTCCTCTCTCTCTCCCTCTCTACTCCTCTCTCTACTCCTCTCTCTCTACTCCTCTCTCTCTACTCCTCTCTCTACTCCTCTCTCTCTCCCTCTCTACTCCTCTCTCTACTCCTCTCTCTCTACTCCTCTCTCTCCTCCTCTCTACTCCTCTCTCTACTCCTCTCTCTCTCCCTCTCTACTCCTCTCTCTACTCCTCTCTCTCTACTCCTCTCTCTCTCCTCCTCTCTCCTCTCCCTCTCTACTCCTCTCTCTACTCCTCTCTCTCTACTCCTCTCTCTCTACTCCTCTCTCTACTCCTCTCTCTCTCCCTCTACTCCTCTCTCTACTCCTCTCTCTCTACTCCTCTCTCTCCCCTCTCTACTCCCTCTCTACTCCTCTCTCTCTCTCCTCTCTACTCCTCTCTCTACTCCTCTCTCTCTCCCTCTCTACTCCTCTCTCTCTCCCTCTCTACTCCTCTCTCTCTCCCTCTCTACTCCTCTCTCTACTCTTCTCTCTCTCCTCTCTACTCCTCTCTCTCTCCCTCTCTCTACTCCTCTCTCTACTCTCTCTCTCCTCTCTCTCCCTCTCTACTCCTCTCTCTCTCCTCTCTCTCTACTCCTCTCTCTCTCCGCTCTCTCTCTCTCTCTCTCCCTCCTCTACTCCTCTCTCTACTTCTCTCTCTCTACTCCTCTCTCTCTCCCGCTCTACTCCTCTCTCCTCTCCCTCTCTACTCCTCTCTCTACTTCCTCTCTCTCTACTCCTCTCTCTCTCTCTGCTACTCTCTCTCTCACCCTCTCTACTCCTCTCTCTACTCCTCTCTCTCTCCCTCTCTACTCCTCTCTCTACTCCTCTCTCTACTCCTCTCTCTACTCCTCTCGCTACTCCTCTCTCTCTCCCTCTCTCTACTTCCTCTCTCTCTCCCTCTCTACTCCTCTCTCTACTCCTCTCTCTCCCTCTCTCTCCTCCTCTCTCTCTACTCCTCTCTCTACTTCCTCTCTCTACTCCTCTCTCTACTCTCTCTCTACTCCTCTCTCTCTCCTCTCTCTACTCATCTCTCTCTCTCTCTACTCCTCTCTCTACTCCTCTCTCTCTCCCTCTCTACTCCTCTCTCTCTACTCCTCTCTCTACTCCTCTCTTCTCCTCTCTCTACTCCTCTCTCTCTCTCACTCTCTACTCTCTCTCTCTCCTCTCTACTCCTCTCTCTCTCCCTCTCTACTCCTCTCTCTACTCCTCTCTCTCTCTACTCCTCTCTCTTCCCTCTCTCTCTCCCTCTCTACTCCTCTCTCTCTCCCTCTCTACTCCTCTCTCTCTCCCTCTCTCTCTCCTCTCTCTACTTCCTCTCTCTCTTCCCTCTCTCTCCTCTCTCTCTCCCTCTCTACTTCCTCTCTCTACTCTCCTCTCTCTCTCTCTCCCCTCTCTACTCCTCTCTCTCTCCTCTCTCTCTACTCCTCTCTCTACTCCTCTCTCTCTCCCTCTCTACTCCTCTCTCTACTCCTCTCTCTACTCCTCTCTCTCTACTCCTCTCTCTCTCCCGCTCTACTCCTCTCTCTCTCCCTCTCTACTCCTCTCTCTACTTCTCTCTCTCTACTCCTCTCTCTCTCCTCTCCTCCTCTCTCCTCCTCTCTCTCTCCCTCCTCTACTCCTCTCTCTACTCCTCTCTCTCTACCCTCTCTCTCTCTCTCACTCTCTCTCTCACCTCTCTCTCTCTCCTCTCTACTCTCTACTCTCTCTCTCTCTCTCCTCTCTCTACTCCTCTCTCTACTCCTCTCTCTACTCCTCTCTCTACTCCTCTCTCTACTCCTCTCTCTCTCCCTCTCTCTACTCCTCTCTCTCTCCCTCTCTACTCCTCTCTCTACTCCTCTCTCTCTCCCTCTCTACTCCTCTCTCTCTTCCTCTCTACTCCCTCTCTCTACTCCTCTCTCTCTTCCTCTCTACTCCTCTCTCTACTCCTCTCTCTCTACTCCTCTCTCTCTCCCTCTCTACTCCTCTCTCTCTCCCTCTCTACTCCTCTCTCTACTCCTCTCTCTCTCCTCTCTACTCCTCTCTCTACTCCTCTCTCTCTCCCTCTCTACTCCTCTCTCTCTCCCTCTCTACTCCTCTCTCTCTCTCCCTCTCTACTCCTCTCTCTACTCCTCTCTCTCTCTACTCCTTTCTCTCTCCCTCTCTACTCCTCTCTCTACTTCTCTCTCTCTACTCCTCTCTCTCTCCCTCTCTCTCTCCCTCTCTACTCCTCTCTCTCTCCCTCTCTACTCCTCCTCTCTCCCCTCTACTCCTCTCTCTACTCCTCTCTCTACTCCTCTCTCTCTCTCTCTCTCCCTCTCTACTCCTCTCTCTACTCCTCTCTCTACTCCTCTCTCTACTCCTCTCTCTCTCCCTCTCTACTCCTCTCTCTACTCCTCTCTCTACTCCTCTCTCTCTCCCTCTCTACTCCTCTCTCTCTCCCTCTCTACTCCTCTCTCTACTCCTCTCTCTCTCCCTCTCTACTCCTCCTCTCTACTACTCATCTCTCTACTCCTCTCTCTCTCCCTCTCTACTCCTCTCTCTCTCTCCCTCTCTACTCCTCTCTCTACTCCTCTCTCTCTCCCTCTCTACTCCTCTCTCTCTCCCTCTCTACTCCTCTCTCTACTCCTCTCTCTACTCCTCTCTCTCTCCCTCTCTACTCCTCTCTCTCTCCCTCTCTACTCCTCTCTCTACTCCTCTCTCTCTACTCCTCTCTCTCTCCCTCTCTACTCCTCTCTCTACTCCTCTCTCTCTCTCTCTCTACTCCTCTCTCTACTCCTCTCTCTCTCCCTCTCCCTTTCTCTACTCCTCTCTCTCTCCCTCTCCCTTTCTCTACTCCTCTCTCTCTCCCTCTCCCTTTCTCTACTCCTCTCTCTCCCTCTCTACTCCTCTCTCTCCCTCTCTACTCCTCTCTCTCTCTCTCTCTACTCCTCTCTCTCTCTCTCTACTCTCTCTCTCTCTCCCTCTCTACTCCTCTCTCTCTCTCTCTCTACTCCTCTCTCTCTCTCTCTCTGTCTCTCAGTGTGGTTGCTGTTGTAACTTGCTGTGTTGATAACGTTTGAAGAGATATTGCAAATCTGATTGAACCAATCAATTTCTGAGACAGTTCTGATCTTCTTTGATCTGAAATAAAAGGCTGTCCTGAGACTTTTGACTCACCCTGTATAACATACACTACTGTGCAAAAGTCTGAGGCTCATCAGCTGATAGTTGTAGATATTCATGTTACTTTGTATTGTATGTCTGATTATTTACATCTGTTCTAATCAGATCTGCTGTTCTTACTGGTGATCAGACAAGTATTGATCAGATCAGACGTTTACACAGTGGTGTGTATATATGAACTATGAACAGAAAGCTGTAGATGTATTTATTGCTGACCGTATAGACACTGACTGTGACTGTTCTGCTGATCAGTTATGTTTACACACGTCACTAGTTGTTTCTCTGTTTGTTTATTGATCCCTGACGACGTGGTCCTCCCGTGTATCTGATCTGTTCCTGTTTCAGTCAGACTGTCTCTTCATGTTCTGCTGGATTTTCACTCGGCTGCTGTTTTCATGGTGTATTTTCTGTTTTGCTAGCCTACATTAAATGTCTGTGAGCAGGTCAGTACTCTCATATTTTCAGAGATAATTTCAGACCCCCAGGATACGTGCCTTCCTCTGTCATCCAGCTCACACTGATCACACTGATCAATAAAAAACACCAGACATTGTCCAAAGTCCAGGGTGGGCAGTAGTTCAGTATCAGACCGTACAGGGTGGGCAGTAGTTCAGTATCAGACCGTACAGGGTGGGCAATAGTTCAGTATCAGACCGTACAGGGTGGGCAGTAGTTCAGTATCGGACCGTACAGGGTTATTAGTGTTTGTGTGTTTGTTGTGATGTGTTGTTTAGTGTATTGTATATAAACGTTGCCTGGTTGTATCTTTGAGCAAGAAGAAATTTAAAGAAAGGATCAAAGGAAGTCTGATTATGCTGAGGGGAAGTCTGATTACGCGGAGAGGAAATCTGATTACGCGGAGGGGAAGTCTGATTACGCGGAGGGGAAGTCTGATTACGCGGAGGGTGTTAATAAGGGGTTGGGAAGTTAATCGGACTGATTAGTGCGACGCTGGATGAAAAAGAAAGCACTTCCTCACTGCCTCCTCAACCTCCCCTCACATCTGATCTCTCCCCCTAGAGATAGTGTCTTGCAGTGCTCTGGTTCTTTGTGCTGTGTGGAGTTGTAGTCTCTCTCTCTCTCTCTCTCCTTCTCTCTCTCTCTCTCTCTTTCTCCTTCTCTCTCTCTCTCTCTCTCTCTGTCTCTCTATCTATCTCCTCTCTCCTTCTCTCTCCCTCTCCCTCTCTCTGTGTCGCTTTCTTTCTGTCTCTTTTCTTACTTTCTCTCTCTCTCTCGGTTTCTCTCTGTCTCTCTTTTCTTCCTCTCTCTCTCTCTCTCTCTCTCTCTCTCTCTCCCTCTTGTCTTTATTAAGGTTCTCATTAAACAGAAGTATCTAGGCTATGTTCCTCTCTGAAGCTAACAGCTGAGCACTGAACTGTATGAGCAGCTTGTCTCTGTGGGTGGAGAGTGGGAGGAGTTTCTGGTGGACTTGCTCCTCCAGTGCTGTGTTACTGCATCTACCTGCTCCTTCTGCTCACCATCTGTTCACATCTGTGAACCTTTCCTTCAAACCTAAAATCACTGACAGGTCTCTTTACCTGCACACAGCAGGTCCTATTTCATCTGCTCCACCTTATTAAACAAATAAGGCCTTAGTGTAGTTTTGCATTCCCAGTACAGTCATTTGGGGCCTCAGTATAGTAATTTGCATTCCCAGTACAGTCATTTGGGGCCTCGGTATAGTAATTTGCATTCCCAGTACAGTCATTTGGGGCCTCAGTATAGTAATTTGCATTCCCAGTACAGTCATTTGGGGCCTCAGTATAGTAATTTGCATTCCCAGTACAGTCATTTGGGGCCTCAGTATAGTAATTTGCATTCCCAGTATAGTCATTTGGGGCCTCAGTATAGTAATTTGCATTCCCAGTACAGTCATGTGGGGCCTCGGTATAGTAATTTGCATTCCCAGTACAGTCATTTGGGGCCTCAGTATAGTAATTTGCATTCCCAGTACAGTTATTTGTGGCCTCAGTATAGTAATTTGCATTCCCAGTACAGACATTTGGGGCCTCAGTATAGTAATTTGCATTCCCAGTACAGTCATTTGGGGCCTCAGTATAGTAATTTGCATTCCCAGTACAGTCATTTGGGGCCTCAGTATAGTAATTTGCATTCCCAGTACAGTCATTTGGGGCCTCAGTATAGTAATTTGCATTCCCAGTACAGTCATTTGGGGCCTCAGTATAGTAATTTGCATTCCCAGTACAGTCATTTGGGGCCTCAGTATAGTAATTTGCATTCCCAGTACAGTCATTTGTGGCCTCGGTATAGTAATTCGCATTCCCAGTACAGTCATTTGGGGCCTCGGTATAGTAATTTGCATTCCCAGTACAGTCATTTGGGGCCTCAGTATGGTCATTTGCATTCCCAGTACAGTCATTTGGGGCCTCAGTATAGTCATTTGCATTCCCAGTACAGTCATTTGGGGCCTCGATATAGTCATTTGCATTCCCAGTACAGTCATTTGGGGCCTCAGTATAGTCATTTGCATTCCCAGTACAGTCATTTGGGGCCTCAGTATAGTCATTTGCATTCCCAGTACAGTCATTTGGGGCCTCGATATAGTCATTTGCATTCCCAGTACAGTCATTTGGGGCCTCAGTATAGTCATTTGCATTCCCAGTACAGTCATTTGGGGCCTCAGTATAGTCATTTGCATTCCCAGTACAGTCATTTGGGGCCTCAGTATAGTCATTTGCATTCCCAGTACAGTCATTTGGGGCCTCAGTATAGTCATTTGAGATTAAAACGGTAAAGCATTAGAGATTATAACGGTAAAGCGTTTGAGATTATAACGGTAAAGCGTTTGAGATTATAACGGTAAAGCGTTTGAGATTATAACGGTAAAGCGTTTGAGATTATAACGGTAAAGCGTTTGAGATTATAACGGTAAAGCGTTTGAGATTATAACGGTAAAGCGTTTGAGATTATAACGGTAAAGCGGTGGAGATTATAACGGTAAAATGTTGGAGATTATAACGGTAAAACGTTGGAGATTATAACGGTAAAACGTTGGAGATTATAACGGTAAAGCGTTTGAGATTATAACGGTAAAGCGTTTAAGATTATAACGGTAAAGAGGTGGAGATTATAACGGTAAAACGTTGGAGATTATAACGGTAAAGCGTTTGAGATTATAACGGTAAAGCGTTTGAGATCATAACGGTAAAGCGTTGGAGATTATAACGGTAAAACGTTGGAGATTATAACGGTAAAGCGTTGGATATTATAACAGTAAAGCGTTTGAGATTATAACGGTAAAGCGTTTGAGATTATAACGGTAAAGCGCTGGAGATTTTAACGGTAAAGCATTTGAGATTATAACGGTAAAGCGTTTGAGATTATAACGGTAAAGCGCTGGAGATTATAACGGTAAAGCGTTGGAGATTAAAACTGTAAAGCGTTGGAGATTAAAACGGTAAAGCGTTGTTGATTGTTACGGTAAAGCGTTGGAGATTAAAACGGTAAAGCGTTTGAGATTATAACTGTAAAGCGCTGGAGATTATAACGGTAAAGCGCTGGAGATAATAACGGTAAAGCGCTGAAGATTATAACGGTAAAGCGTTGGAGATTATAACGGTAAAGCGTTGGAGATTATAACGGTAAAGCGTTGGAGATTATAACGGTAAAGCGTTGTCGATTGTTACGGTAAAGCGTTGGAGATTAAAATGGTAAAGCGTTTGAGATTATAACTGTAAAGCGCTGGAGATTATAACGGTAAAGCGCTGGAGATAATAACGGTAAAGCGCTGAAGATTATAACGGTAAAGCGTTGGAGATTATAACGGTAAAGCGCTGGAGATTATAACGGTAAAGCGTTTGAGATTATAACGGTAAAGCGTTGGAGATTATAACGGTAAAGCGTTGGAGATTATAACGGTAAAGCGTTGGAGATTATAACTGTAAAGCGTTGGAGATTATAACGGTAAAGCGCTGGAGATTATAACGGTAAAGCGTTTGAGATTATAACTGTAAAGCGTTGGAGATTATAACTGTAAAGCGCTGGAGATAATAACGGTAAAGCGTTGGAGATTATAACGGTAAAGCGCTGGAGATTATAACGGTAAAGCGCTGGAGATTATAACGGGAAAACGTTTGAGATTATAACGGTAAAGCCTTGGAGATTATAACGGGAAAACGCTGGAGATTATAACGGAAAAGCGCTGGAGATATTAATGGTAAAGCGCTGGAGATTATAACGGGAAAGCGTTGGAGATAATAACGGTAAAGCGTTGGAGATTATAACGGTAAAGCGCTGGAGATTATAACGGTAAAGCGTTGGAGATTATAACGGGAAAGCGTTGGAGATTATAACGGTAAAGCGGTGGAGATTATAACGGGAAAGCGTTGGAGATTATAACGAGAAAACGTTGGAGATTATAACGGGAAAGCGTTGGAGATTATAACGGTAAAGCGTTGGAGATTATAACGGTAAAGCGTTGGAGATTATAACGGGAAAGCGTTGGAGATTATAACTGTAAAGCCTTGGAGATTATAACGGTAAAGCGTTGGAGATTATAATGGGAAAACGCTGGAGATTATAACGGAAAAGCGTTGGAGATTATAACGAGAAAACGTTGGAGATTATAACATGAAAGCGTTAGAGATATTAATGGTAAAGCGCTGGAGATTATAACGGTAAAGCGTTGGAGATTATAACGGGAAAGCGTTGGAGATTATAACGAGAAAACGTTTGAGATTATAACGGGAAAGCGTTGGAGATTATGACGGGAAAGCGTTGGAGATTATAACGGTAAAGCCGTGGAGATTATAACGGTAAAGCGCTGGAGATTATAACGGTAAAGCGTTGGAGATTATAACATGAAAACGTTGGAGATTATAACGGTAAAGCGTTGGAGATTATAACGGGAAAGCGTTGGTGATTATAACGGGAAAGCTATGGTGATTATAACATGAAAACGTTGGAGATTATAACAGTAAAGCGTTGGAGATTATAACGGTAAAGCGGTGGAGATTATAACGGGAAAGCGTTGGAGATTATAACGAGAAAACGTTGGAGATTATAACGGGAAAGCGTTGGAGATTATAACAGTAAAGCGTTGGAGATTAAAACGGTCAAGCGTTGGAGATTATAACAGCAAAGCGTTGGAGATTATAACAGCAAAGCGTTGGAGATTATAACGAGAAAACGTTGGAGATTATAACATGAAAACGTTGGAGATTATAACAGTAAAGCGTTGGAGATTATAATGGGAAAGCGTTGGAGATTATAACGAGAAAACGTTGGAGATTATAACGGGAAAGCGTTGGAGATTAAAACGGTCAAGCGTTGGAGATTAAAACGGTCAAGCGTTGGAGATTAAAACGGTCAAGCGTTGGAGATTATAACAGCAAAGCGTTGGAGATTAAAACAGTCAAGCGTTGGAGATTATAACGGGAAAGTGCTGGAGATTATAACGGGAAAGCGCTTGAGATTATAACAGTAAAGCGTTGGAGATTATAACGGTAAAGCCGTGGAGATTATAACAGCAAAGCGTTGGAGATTATAACGGTAAAGCCGTGGAGATTATAACAGCAAAGCGTTGGAGATTATAACGGTAAAGCGGTGGAGATTATAACGGTAAAGCGGTGGAGATTATAACGGTAAAGCGGTGGAGATTATAACGGTAAAGCGGTGGAGATTATAACGGTAAAGCGTTGGAGATTATAACGGTAAAGCGTTGGAGATTATAACAGCAAAGCGTTGGAGATTATAACGGTAAAGCCGTGGAGATTATAACAGCAAAGCGTTGGAGATTATAACGGTAAAGCCGTGGAGATTATAACGGTAAAGCGGTGGAGATTATAACGGTAAAGCGGTGGAGATTATAACGGTAAAGCGGTGGAGATTATAACGGTAAAGCGTTGGAGATTATAACGGGAAAGCGTTGGTGATTATAACGGGAAAGCTATGGTGATTATAACATGAAAACGTTGGAGATTATAACAGTAAAGCGTTGGAGATTATAACGGTAAAGCGGTGGAGATTATAACGGGAAAGCGTTGGAGATTATAACGAGAAAACGTTGGAGATTATAACGGGAAAGCGTTGGAGATTATAATGGGAAAGCGTTGGAGATTATAACGGGAAAGCGTTGGAGATTATAACAGTAAAGCGTTGGAGATTAAAACGGTCAAGCGTTGGAGATTATAACAGTAAAGCGTTGGAGATTATAACGGTAAAGCGGTGGAGATTATAACGAGAAAACGTTGGAGATTATAACATGAAAACGTTGGAGATTATAACAGTAAAGCGTTGGAGATTATAATGGGAAAGCGTTGGAGATTATAACGAGAAAACGTTGGAGATTATAACGGGAAAGCGTTGGTGATTATAACGAGAAAACGTTGGAGATTATAACGGGAAAGCGTTGGAGATTATAACGAGAAAACGTTGGAGATTATAACGGGAAAGCGTTGGAGATTATAACGGGAAAGCGTTGGTGATTATAACGGGAAAGCGTTGGAGATTAAAACGGTCAAGCGTTGGAGATTAAAACGGTCAAGCGTTGGAGATTATAACAGTAAAGCGTTGGAGATTAAAACAGTCAAGCGTTGGAGATTATAACGGGAAAGTGCTGGAGATTATAACGGGAAAGCGCTTGAGATTATAACAGTAAAGCGTTGGAGATTATAACGGTAAAGCCGTGGAGATTATAACAGCAAAGCGTTGGAGATTATAACGGTAAAGCCGTGGAGATTATAACAGCAAAGCGTTGGAGATTATAACGGTAAAGCCGTGGAGATTATAACGGTAAAGCGTTGGAGATTATAACGGTAAAGCGTTGGAGATTATAACGGGAAAGCGCTGGAGATTATAACGAGAAAACGTTGAAGATTATAACGAGAAAACATTGGAGATTATAACATAAAAAACGTTGGAGATTATAACGAGAAAACATTGGAGATTATAACATAAAAAACGTTGGAGATTATAACGAGAAAACATTGGAGATTATAACATAAAAAGCGTTGGAGATTAAAACAGTCAAGCGTTGGAGATTATAACAGTCAAGCGTTGGAGATTATAACGGGAAAGTGCTGGAGATTATAACGGGAAAGCGTTGGAGATTATAACAGTAAAGCGCTGGAGATTATAACGGGAAAGCGTTTGAGATTATAACGGTAAAGCGCTGGAGATTATAACGGGAAAGCGCTGGAGATTATAACGGGAAAGCGCTTGAGATTATAACGGGAAAGCGTTTGAGATTATAACGGTAAAGCGCTGGAGATTATAACGGTAAAGCGCTGGAGATTATAACGGGAAAGCGTTTGAGATTATAACGGTACAGCGTTGGAGATTATAACGGTCAAGCGTTGGAGATTATAACAGCAAAGCGTTGGAGATTAAAACAGTCAAGCGTTGGAGATTATAACGGGAAAGTGCTGGAGATTATAACGGGAAAGCGCTTGAGATTATAACAGTAAAGCGTTGGAGATTATAACGGTAAAGCCGTGGAGATTATAACAGCAAAGCGTTGGAGATTATAACGGTAAAGCCGTGGAGATTATAACAGCAAAGCGTTGGAGATTATAACGGTAAAGCCGTGGAGATTATAACGGTAAAGCGGTGGAGATTATAACGGTAAAGCGGTGGAGATTATAACGGTAAAGCGGTGGAGATTATAACGGTAAAGCGTTGGAGATTATAACGGTAAAGCGTTGGAGATTATAACAGCAAAGCGTTGGAGATTATAACGGTAAAGCCGTGGAGATTATAACAGCAAAGCGTTGGAGATTATAACGGTAAAGCGGTGGAGATTATAACGGTAAAGCGGTGGAGATTATAACGGTAAAGCGGTGGAGATTATAACGGTAAAGCGGTGGAGATTATAACGGTAAAGCGTTGGAGATTATAACGGTAAAGCGGTGGAGATTATAACGGTAAAGCGTTGGAGATTATAACGGTAAAGCGTTGGAGATTATAACAGGAAAGCGCTGGAGATTATAACGAGAAAACGTTGAAGATTATAACGAGAAAACATTGGAGATTATAACATAAAAAACGTTGGAGATTATAACGAGAAAACATTGGAGATTATAACGGGAAAGCGTTGGAGATTATAACAGTAAAGCGCTGGAGATTATAACGGGAAAGCGTTTGAGATTATAACGGTAAAGCGCTGGAGATTATAACGGGAAAGCGTTGGAGATTATAACGGGAAAGCGTTGGAGATTATAACATGAAAACGTTGGAGATTATAACGGTAAAGCGTTGGAGATTATAACGGGAAAGCGTTGGTGATTATAACGGGAAAGCTATGGTGATTATAACATGAAAACGTTGGAGATTATAACAGTAAAGCGGTGGAGATTATAACGGGAAAGCGTTGGAGATTATAACGAGAAAACGTTGGAGATTATAACGGGAAAGCGTTGGAGATTATAATGGGAAAGCGTTGGAGATTATAACGGGAAAGCGTTGGAGATTATAACAGTAAAGCGTTGGAGATTAAAACGGTCAAGCGTTGGAGATTATAACAGTAAAGCGTTGGAGATTATAACGGTAAAGCGGTGGAGATTATAACGAGAAAACGTTGGAGATTATAACATGAAAACGTTGGTGATTATAACATGAAAGCGTTGGAGATTATAACGAGAAAACGTTGGAGATTATAACGGGAAAGCGTTGGAGATTATAACGAGAAAACGTTGGAGATTATAACGGGAAAGCGTTGGTGATTATAACGAGAAAACGTTGGAGATTATAACGGGAAAGCGTTGGTGATTATAACGGGAAAGCGTTGGAGATTAAAACGGTCAAGCGTTGAAGATTAAAACGGTCAAGCGTTGGAGATTATAACAGTAAAGCGTTGGAGATTATAACGGGAAAGTGCTGGAGATTATAACGGTAAAGCCGTGGAGATTATAACAGCAAAGCGTTGGAGATTATAACGGTAAAGCCGTGGAGATTATAACAGCAAAGCGTTGGAGATTATAACGGTAAAGCCGTGGAGAGTATAACGGTAAAGCGTTGGAGATTATAACGGTAAAGCGTTGGAGATTATAACGGGAAAGCGCTGGAGATTATAACGAGGAAAACGTTGAAGATTATAACGAGAAAACATTGGAGATTATAACATAAAAAACGTTGGAGATTATAACGAGAAAACATTGGAGATTATAACATAAAAAACGTTGGAGATTATAACGAGAAAACATTGGAGATTATAACATAAAAAACGTTGGAGATTATAACGAGAAAACATTGGAGATTATAACATAAAAAGCGTTGGAGATTAAAACAGTCAAGCGTTGGAGATTATAACAGTCAAGCGTTGGAGATTATAACGGGAAAGTGCTGGAGATTATAACGGGAAAGCGTTGGAGATTATAACAGTAAAGCGCTGGAGATTATAACGGGAAAGCGTTTGAGATTATAACGGTAAAGCGCTGGAGATTATAACGGGAAAGCGCTGGAGATTATAACGGGAAAGCGCTTGAGATTATAACGGGAAAGCGTTTGAGATTATAACGGTAAAGCGCTGGAGATTATAACGGTAAAGCGCTGGAGATTATAACGGGAAAGCGTTTGAGATTATAACGGTAAAGCGTTGGAGATTATAACGGGAAAGCGCTGGAGATTATAACGGGAAAGCGCTTGAGATTATAACGGGAAAGCGTTTGAGATTATAACGGTACAGCGTTGGAGATTATAACGGTAAAGCGTTGGAGATTATAACGGGAAAGCGTTTGAGATTATAACGGTAAAGCGTTGGAGATTATAACGGGAAAGCGTTTGAGATTATAACGGTAAAGCGTTGGAGATTATAACGGGAAAGCGTTTGAGATTATAACGGGAAAGCGTTTGAGATTATAACGAGAAAACGTTGGAGATTATAAAATGAAAGCATTTGAGATTATAACGGTAAAGCGTTGGAGATTATAACGGGAAAGCGTTGGAGATTATAACGGGAAAGCGTTTGAGATTATAACGAGAAAACGTTGGAGATTATAAAATGAAAGCATTTGAGATTATAACGGTAAAGCGTTGGAGATTATAACGGTAAAGCGTTGGAGATTATAACTAAAGCGTTGGAGATTATAACTAAAGCGTTGGAGATTAAAACTAAAGCGTTGGAAATTATAACTAAAGCGTTGGAGATTATAACTAAAGCGTTGGAGATTAAAACTAAAGCGTTGGAGATTAAAACTAAAGCGTTGGAGATTATAACTAAAGCGTTAGAGATTATAACTAAAGCGTTGGAGATTAAAACTAAAGCGCTGGAGATTAAAACTAAAGCGTTGGAGATTATAACTAAAGCGCTGGAGATTAAAACTAAAGCGTTGGAGATTATAACTAAAGCGTTGGAGATTAAAACTAAAGCGTTGGAGATTAAAACTAAAGCGTTGGAGATTCAAACTAAAGCGTTGGAGATTATAACTAAAGCGTTGGAGATTATAACTAAAGCGTTGGAGATTAAAACTAAAGCGCTGGAGATTATAACTAAAGCGTTGGAGATTATAACTAAAGCGCTGGAGATTATAACTAAAGCGTTGGAGATTATAACTAAAGCGTTGGAGATTAAAACTAAAGCGCTGGAGATTATAACTAAAGCGTTGGAGATTATAACTAAAGCGTTGGAGATTAAAACTAAAGCGCTGGAGATTATAACTAAAGCGTTGGAGATTATAACTAAAGCGTTGGAGATTAAAACTAAAGCGTTGGAGATTCAAACTAAAGCGTTGGAGATTAAAACTAAAGCGTTGGAGATTATAACTAAAGCGTTGGAGATTAAAACTAAAGCGTTGGAGATTATAACTAAAGCGTTGGAGATTAAAACTAAAGCGTTGGAGATTAAAACTAAAGCGTTGGAGATTCAAACTAAAGCGTTGGAGATTAAAACTAAAGCGTTGGAGATTATAACTAAAGCGTTGGAGATTAAAACTAAAGCGTTGGAGATTATAACTAAAGCGTTGGAGATTAAAACTAAAGCGTTAGAGATTAAAACTAAAGCGTTGGAGATTAAAACTAAAGCGTTGGAGATTAAAACTAAAGCGTTAGAGATTATAACTAAAGCGTTGGAGATTAAAACTAAAGCGTTGGAGATTAAAACTAAAGCGTTGGAGATTAAAACTAAAGCGTTAGAGATTAAAACTAAAGCGTTAGAGATTATAACTAAAGCGTTGGAGATTAAAACTAAAGCGTTAGAGATTAAAACTAAAGCGTTAGAGATTAAAACTAAAGCGTTAGAGATTATAACTAAAGCGCTGGAGATTAAAACTAAAGCGTTGGAGATTAAAACTAAAGCGTTAGAGATTAAAACTAAAGCGTTGGAGATTAAAACTAAAGCGTTGGAGATTAAAACTAAAGCGTTAGAGATTAAAACTAAAGCGTTAGAGATTATAACTAAAGCGCTGGAGATTAAAACTAAAGCGTTGGAGATTAAAACTAAAGCGTTAGAGATTAAAACTAAAGCGTTGGAGATTAAAACTAAAGCGTTGGAGATTAAAACTAAAGCGTTAGAGATTAAAACTAAAGCGTTAGAGATTATAACTAAAGCGTTGGAGATTAAAACTAAAGCGTTAGAGATTAAAACTAAAGCGTTAGAGATTATAACTAAAGCGCTGGAGATTAAAACTAAAGCGTTGGAGATTAAAACTAAAGCGTTGGAGATTATAACTAAAGCGTTGGAGATTAAAACTAAAGCGTTGGAGATTAAAACTAAAGCGTTGGAGATTAAAACTAAAGCGTTGGAGATTAAAACTAAAGCGTTGGAGATTAAAACTAAAGCGTTGGAGATTATAACTAAAGCGTTGGAGATTAAAACTAAAGCGTTAGAGATTAAAACTAAAGCGTTAGAGATTAAAACTAAAGCGCTGGAGATTAAAACTAAAGCGTTGGAGATTATAATGGTGAAGCAGACGGTGTAATACATACACACACTAGTGCTCTGTGAAACACCCACACCTAACATATTAACGAACACACACATGAGGGGGTAGTGAAACACACACATACACACACTAGTGAACACACACACTAGGGGGCAGTGAGCACACCGCTCTCCTCCAGCTCACGACTGCTTTACACTACAGTCTGTACTGAGGGTGATCTAAAAGGCCTCAGTGGCTTTGTTTGTTTGTTTGTTTGTTTGTTTGTTTGTTTGTTTGTTAGAAAGGTTTCCAGATCAGTGTTTTTGGTGAATTTGGTTCTGATCAGTGTATGAGAGTTGAGGAGATGTTGGTGGAGGTGGAGGTGGAGGTGGAGGTGAGTCCTGGCTAACTTCCTTCATTTACCTGTTCTCTCTGTGTGAACCTGAAGGAGGAGCAACATGCAAACACCTCCGCCAACTACGACGTGGAGCTCCTTCACCATCGAGACGCTCACATGGAGTTTATCAAGAGTGGTATGTCCTGTTCACCCCCAGATCACCCTTACACACTACCATACTCACTCCTACTGACCACCAGTTTTCACCTGCAGATCACCCTTACACACTACAATACTCACTCCTACTGACCACCAGTTTTCACCTGCAGATCACACTTACACACTACCATACTCACTCCTACTGACCACCAGTTTTCACCTGCAGATCACCCTTACACACTACAACACTCACTCCTACTGACCACCAGCACCATCAGCTCAGCTTCTCCTTCACCAGTTCTCCTGTTTCCACCTTAAATGGAGGTGCAGGTACGTTCTGGCTCCTGCTGCACTGTTTAAGGTGGAACAGGAAAACTGGTGAACGAGCTGCTTCACCCTCGTGCACTCGGTAGGAGTGAGTATTGTAGAGTGAACAGTTGGTCTGGGGGTGATGTGACTGGTCACTGGTGAGAGGTCTAAAGCTACAGGTGAAGGGTCTGTGGTTTCTCTGATGGCCGTGTCTCTGACTGTGTATGTCCAGGTGATCTACACATGGCGGGCAGCACCAGCAGGGACAGCGGTCTGAAGGAGACGGTCACTCTGAAGTGGTGCACTCCGCGCACTAATAGTGTAGGTGGGTACGAGGAAATCTGGAGTGCGCTGCTTTGTTGGTGAGTTTAAACTGGGAGCTTGTGTTGACCTGGTGTCGTGACCTGGTGTTTCAGAGCTGCATTACTGCACCGGGGCGTTTCGGATCTCTCCTGTGGACGTCAACAGCCGACCCTCCTCGTGCCTCACTAACTTCCTCCTGAACGGTCTGTTTGAGTTTATTATTATTAATAGATATTATTAATAGATATTATTATTAATAGATATTATTATTATTATTATTATTATTAATAGATATTATTATTATTATTATTATTATTATTATTATTATTGTTATTAATAGATATTATTATTATTATTATTAATAGATATTATTATTAATAGATATTATTATTATTATTATTAATAGATATTATTATTAATAGATATTATTATTATTATTATTAATAGATATTATTATTATTGTTATTATTATTATTATTAATACATATTATTATTATTATTATAAATACATATTATTATTATTATTATTATTAATACATATTATTATTATTATTATTATTATTAGATATTATTATTATTATTATTATTATTATTATTATTATTAATAGATATTATTATTATTATTATTATTATTATTAATAGATATTATTATTAATAGATATTATTATTATTATTATTATTAATAATAATATATTATTATTGTTATTATTATTATTATTATTATCATTATTATTATTATTATTATTATTATTATTATTAATAATAATAATAATAATGGATATTATTATTATTATTATTATTAATAGATATTATTATTCATTTGATCTGAATATCTCCTAGAACAGTCAAGCAGCACTGACAGGATACACTGCTCATTAGACTGGTTTACACAGTAACTGGTCTGGTCAGTAGTCTTGTGGTCCGGTCTTGTCGTCCACATCTCTGGTTTGGACAGATTCCCAGTTGTTCCTGTTTGAAGCGCCGTTGGCCCGGGACTGGCTGTACGGCGGGAGGCAGACTGATGAAGTACAGGATGATAATTAGTCTTATATCCCACCTAATAATTAAATTATTAATAATGAAGGGTTAGTGTGAAAGTTAAAAGTTACATGTTTAACGACTCCAAGGGTCTCTATCTCATCTTCACCACGAGCTTGAACGACCCGCGGTACCTGTACCTTAACTCCACACACTAGTGAACACACACACTATGGGGCAGGGAAACACACACACACACTAGGGGGCAGTAAAACTAACACACACACACTATGGGGCAGTGAAACACACACATACACACTAGGGGGCAGTAAAACACACACACACACACATTATGGGCCAGTGAAACACCCACATACACACACTAGGGGGCAGTAAAACACACACACACTAGGGGGCAGTTAAACACACAAACACACTAGGGGGCAGTAAAACACACACACACACACACATTATGGGCCAGTGAAACACCCACATACACACACTAGGGGGCAGTAAAACACACACACACTAGGGGGCAGTTAAACACACACACACACACACACACACACACATTATGGGCCAGTGAAACACCCACATACACACACTAGGGGGCAGTAAAACACACACACACTAGGAGCCAGTGAAACACCCACATACACGCACTAGGGGGCAGTGAAACACACACACACACTAGGGGGCAGTGAAACACACACTAGGGGGCAGTGAAACACACACACACACACACACTAGGGGGCAGTGAAACACACACACACACACACTAGGGGGCAGTGAAACACACTTTTTTATTTTTACAGGTGGATTCAGGTGGGATTAGTGTAACCTGTGGTTATTATTGTGGCTGGTTTTACAGGTTAACGGTGCTGAACTCACACCAAACTTCTACATAGTAGATTATAAACTCTTCAGAACGTACTGATCCGGGACAGGAGATTCTGGGAGATTCTGGGAGAATGTGGGAGATTCTGGGAGAATGTGGGAGAATGTGGGAGATTCTGGGAGAATGTGGGAGATTCTGGGAGACTCTGGGAGATTCTGGGAGATTCTGGGAGATTCTGGGAGACTCTGGGAGATTCTGGGAGACTCTGGGAGATTCTGGGAGAATGAGAGACTCTGGGAGACTGCAAGATTCAGGGAGACTCTGGGAGATTCTGGGAGAATATGGGAGATTCTGGGAGATTCTGGGAGAATATGGGAGATTCTGGGAGAATATGGGAGATTCTGGGAGAATATGGGAGATTCTGGGAGACTCTGGGAGATTCTGGGAGAATATGGGAGATTCTGGGAGAATATGGGAGATTCTGGGAGATTCTGGGAGAATATGGGAGATTCTGGGAGAATATGGGAGATTATGGGACAATATGGGAGATTCTGGGAGATTCTGGGAGAATATGGGAGATTCTGGGAGAATATGGGGGAATATGGGAGATTCTGGGACAATATGGGAGATTCTGGGAGATTCTGGGAGAATATGGGAGATTCTGGGAGAATATGGGAGATTCTGGGAGATTCTGGGAGAATATGGGAGAATATGGGCGATTCTGGAAGAATATGGGAGATTCTGGGAGAATATGGGAGATTCTGGGAGATTCTGGGAGAATATGGGAGATTCTGGGAGAATATGGGAGATTCTGGGAGAATATGGGAGATTCTGGGAGATTCTGGGAGAATATGGGAGATTCTGGGAGAATCTGGGAGAATATGGGAGATTCTGGGACAATATGGGAGATTCTGGGAGATTCTGGGAGATTCTGGGAGAATATGGGAGATTCTGGGAGAATATGGGAGATTCTGGGAGATTCTGGGAGAATATGGGAGAATATGGGCGATTCTGGAAGAATATGGGAGATTCTGGGAGAATATGGGAGATTCTGGGAGATTCTGGGAGAATATGGGAGATTCTGGGAGAATATGGGAGATTCTGGGAGAATCTGGGAGAATCTGGGAGAATATGGGAGATTTTGGGAGAATATGGGAGATTCTGGGAGAATATGGGAGATTCTGGGAGAATCTGGGAGAATCTGGGAGAATATGGGGGATTCTGGGAGAATATGGGAGATTCTGGGAGATTCTGGGAGAATATGGGAGATTCTGGGAGAATATGGGAGATTCTGGGAGAATATGGGGGAATCTGGGAGAATATGGGAGATTCTGGGAGAATCTGGGAGAATATGGGAGATTCTGGGAGAATATGGGAGATTCTGGGAGATTCTGGGAGATTCTGGGAGAATCTGGGAGAATCTGGGAGAATCTGGGAGAATATGGGAGATTCTGGGAGAATATGGGAGATTCTGGGAGATTCTGGGAGAATATGGGAGATTCTGGGTGAATCTGGGAGATTCTGGGAGATTCTGGGAGAATATGGGAGATTCTGGGAGATTCTGGGAGAATATGGGAGATTCTGGGAGAATATGGGAGATTCTGGGAGATTCTGGGAGAATCTGGGAGATTAAGTGCTGAAATCTTCTCTCGTCATGTTTCAGGTCGTTCTGTACTTCTAGAGCAGCCCCGCAAATCTGGGTCAAAGGTCATCAGTCACATGCTGAGCTGCCACGGCGGCGAGATTTTCCTGCACATGCTCAACAGCACCCGCTCCACACTGGAGGACCCGCCTTCCATCAGCGAGGGCTGCGGGGGGCGTGTCACCGACTACCGCATCACAGTAAGCTCCTCCTACTCCCACCTACTACACTAACGAGTACACTTCTCCTACTACACTAACGAGTACACTTCTCCTACTACACTAACGAGTACACTTCTACTACACTAACGAGTACACTTCTACTACACTAACGAGTACACTTCTACTACACTAACGAGTACACTTCTACTACACTAACGAGTACACTTCTACTACACTAACGAGTACACTTCTCCTACTACACTAACGAGTACACTTCTCCTACTACACTAACGAGTACACTTCTACTACACTAACGAGTACACTTCTCCTACTACACTAACGAGTACACTTCTCCTACTACACTAACGAGTACACTTCTCCTACTACACTAACGAGTACACTTCTACTACACTAACGAGTACACTTCTACTACACTAACGAGTACACTTCTCCTACTACACTAACGAGTACACTTCTACTACACTAACGAGTACACTTCTACTACACTAACGAGTACACTTCTACTACACTAACGAGTACACTTCTCCTACTACACTAACGAGTACATGTCTACTACTACACTAACGAGTACACTTCTCCTACTACACTAACGAGTACACTTCTCCTACTACACTAACGAGTACACTTCTCCTACTACACTAACGAGTACACTTCTCCTACTACACTAACGAGTACACTTCTACTACACTAACGAGTACACTTCTCCTACTACACTAACGAGTACACTTCTACTACACTAACGAGTACACTTCTCCTACCACACTAACGAGTACACTTTTCCTACTACACTAACGAGTACACTTCTCCTACACTAACGAGTACACTTCTCCTACCACACTAACGAGTACACTTCTACACTAACGAGTACACTTCTCCTACCACACTAACGAGTACACTTCTACACTAACGAGTACACTTCTCCTACCACACTAACGAGTACACTTCTCCTACCACACTAACGAGTACACTTCTACACTAACGAGTACACTTCTCCTACTACACTAACGAGTACACTTCTCCTACTACACTAACGAGTACACTTCTACACTAACGAGTACACTTCTCCTACTACACTAACGAGTACACTTCTACTACTACACTAACGAGTACACTTTTCCTACTACACTAACGAGTACACTTCTCCTACTACACTAACGAGTACACTTCTCCTACTACACTAACGAGTACACTTCTCCTACTACACTAACGAGTACACTTTTCCTACTACACTAACGAGTACACTTTTCCTACTACACTAACGAGTACACTTCTCCTACCACACTAACGAGTACACTTCTCCTACTACACTAACGAGTACACTTTTCCTACTACACTAACGAGTACACTTCTCCTACCACACTAACGAGTACACTTCTCCTACTACACTAACGAGTACACTTCTACTACACTAACGAGTACACTTTTCCTACTACACTAACGAGTACACTTTTCCTACTACACTAACGAGTACACTTTTCCTACTACACTAACGAGTACACTTCTCCTACCACACTAACGAGTACACTTCTCCTACTACACTAACGAGTACACTTTTCCTACTACACTAACGAGTACACTTCTCCTACTACACTAACGAGTACACTTCTCCTACTACACTAACGAGTACACTTCTCCTACTACACTAACGAGTACACTTTTCCTACTACACTAACGAGTACACTTTTCCTACCACACTAACGAGTACACTTCTCCTACCACACTAACGAGTACACTTTTCCTACTACACTAACGAGTACACTTCTACTACTACACTAACGAGTACACTTTTCCTACTACACTAACGAGTACACTTCTCCTACTACACTAACGAGTACACTTCTCCTACTACACTAACGAGTACACTTCTCCTACTACACTAACGAGTACACTTTTCCTACTACACTAACGAGTACACTTTTCCTACTACACTAACGAGTACACTTCTACACTAACGAGTACACTTCTCCTACTACACTAACGAGTACACTTCTACTACACTAACGAGTACACTTCTCCTACTACACTAACGAGTACACTTCTCCTACTACACTAACGAGTACACTTTTCCTACTACACTAACGAGTACACTTTTCCTACTACACTAACGAGTACACTTCTACACTAACGAGTACACTTCTCCTACTACACTAACTAGTACACTTCTACTACACTAACGAGTACACTTCTCCTACTACACTAACTAGTACACTTCTACTACACTAACGAGTACACTTTTCCTACTACACTAACGAGTACACTTCTACACTAACGAGTACACTTCTCCTACCACACTAACGAGTACACTTCTACTACACTAACGAGTACACTTCTCCTACTACACTAACGAGTACACTTCTACTACACTAACGAGTACACTTCTCCTACTACACTAACGAGTACACTTCTACTACACTAACGAGTACACTTCTCCTACTACACTAACGAGTACACGTCTACTACTACACTAACGAGTACACTTCTCCTACTACACTAACGAGTACACTTCTCCTACTACACTAACGAGTACACTTCTACTACACTAACGAGTACACGTCTACTACTACACTAACGAGTACACTTCTACTACTACACTAACGAGTACACTTCTCCTACACTAACGAGTACACTTCTCCTACAACACTAACGAGTACACTTCTACTACACTAATGAGTACACTTCTCCTACTACACTAACGAGTACACTTCTACTACACTAACGAGTACACTTCTCTTACCACACTAACGAGTACACTTCTCCTACTACACTAACGAGTACACTTCTCCAACTACACTAACGAGTACACTTCTACTACACTAACGAGTACACTTCTCCTACTACACTAACGAGTACACTTCTCCTACCACACTAATGAGTACACTTCTCGTACTACACTAACGAGTACACTTCTCCTACTACACTAACGAGTACACTTCTACTACACTAACGAGTACACTAATTCCTACTACACTAACGAGTACACTTCTCCTACTACACTAACGAGTACACTAATTCCTACTACACTAACGAGTACACTTCTCCTACTACACTAACGAGTACACTTCTCCTACCACACTAACGAGTACACTTCTACTACACTAACGAGTACACTAATTCCTACTACACTAACGAGTACACTTCTCCTACTACACTAACGAGTACACTAATTCCTACTACACTAACGAGTACACTTCTCCTACTACACTAACGAGTACACTTCTACTACACTAATGAGTACACTTCTACTACACTAACGAGTACACTTCTCCTACCACACTAACGAGTACACTAATTCCTACTACACTAATGAGTACACTTCTCCTACTACACTAACGAGTACACTTCTACTACACTAACGAGTACACTAATTCCTACTACACTAACGAGTACACTTCTCCTACTACACTAACGAGTACACTAATTCCTACTACACTAACGAGTACACTTCTCCTACTACACTAACGAGTACACTTCTCCTACCACACTAACGAGTACACTTCTACTACACTAACGAGTACACTAATTCCTACTACACTAACGAGTACACTTCTCCTACTACACTAACGAGTACACTAATTCCTACTACACTAACGAGTACACTTCTCCTACTACACTAACGAGTACACTTCTACTACACTAATGAGTACACTTCTACTACACTAACGAGTACACTTCTCCTACCACACTAACGAGTACACTAATTCCTACTACACTAATGAGTACACTTGTCCTACTACACTAACGAGTACACTTCTACTACACTAACGAGTACACTTCTACTACTACACTAACAAGTACACTTCTACTACTACACTAACGAGTACACTTCTCCTACTACACTAACGAGTACACTTCTACTACACTAACGAGTACACTTCTACTACTACACTAACGAGTACACTTCTACTACTACACTAACGAGTACACTTCTCCTACTACACTAACGAGTACACTTCTCCTACACTAACGAGTACACTTCTCCTACTACACTAACGAGTACACTTCTACTACACTAACGAGTACACTTCTCCTACCACACTAACGAGTACACTTCTACACTAACGAGTACACTTCTCCTACTACACTAACGAGTACACTTCTACACTAACGAGTACACTTCTACTACTACACTAACGAGTACACTTCTACTACACTAACGAGTACACTTCTACTACGACACTAACAAGTACACTTCTACTACTACACTAACGAGTACACTTCTACTACACTAACGAGTACACTTCTACTACACTAACGAGTACACTTCTACTACTACACTAACGAGTACACTTCTACTACTACACTAACGAGTACACTTCTCCTACACTAACGAGTACACTTCTCCTACTACACTAACGAGTACACTTCTCCTACTACACTAACGAGTACACTTCTACTACACTAACGAGTACACTTCTCCTACTACACTAACGAGTACACTTCTACTACACTAACGAGTACACTTCTACTACACTAACGAGTACACTTCTCCTACCACACTAACGAGTACACTTCTCCTACCACACTAACGAGTACACTTCTACTACACTAACGAGTACACTTCTACACTAACGAGTACACTAATTCCTACTACACTAACGAGTACACTTCTCCTACTACACTAACAAGTACACTAATTCCTACTACACTAACGAGTACACTAATTCCTACTACACTAACGAGTACACTTCTCCTACTACACTAACGAGTACACTAATTCCTACTACACTAACGAGTACACTTCTCCTACTACACTAACGAGTACACTTCTCCTACCACACTAACGAGTACACTTCTACTACACTAACGAGTACACTTCTACTACTACACTAACGAGTACACTTCTCCTACTACACTAACGAGTACACTTCTCCTACCACACTAACGAGTACACTTCTACTACACTAACGAGTACACTTCTACTACTACACTAACGAGTACACTTCTCCTACTACACTAACGAGTACACTTCTACTACACTAACGAGTACACGTCTACTACTACACTAACGAGTACACTTCTCCTACTACACTAACGAGTACACTTCTACACTAACGAGTACACTTCTACTACTACACTAACGAGTACACTTCTACTACACTAACGAGTACACTTCTCCTACTACACTAACGAGTACACTTCTACTACACTAACGAGTACACTTCTCCTACTACACTAACGAGTACACTTCTACTACACTAACGAGTACACTTCTCCTACTACACTAACGAGTACACTTCTCCTACTACACTAACGAGTACACTACTGTAGTTCACTTATAGACAGGGTGGTCTGAAGAAGGGGGCTCTGTTAGCAGGACAGGTCTATAGGAATGTGGATGTTATTGAGTTAATTATTAATAATGGTTCTTCTGGTGCTCTAGGATTTCGGGGAGTTCATGCGGGAGAACCGTCTCACTCCGTTTACAGACGTGCCGGTGGACGCCGCTGGCCGAGCGCCGTTTGAACGAGCTAAAGCGCAGCTGGAGCGTCACACCCGTTACTGGCCAATGATCATTTCCCAAACTACCATCTTCAACATGCAGGCGGTGAGACACACGGACTTTCACTTCTGATTAATTAGTGATTAATTAGTCTATACGTGTGATCAGTTTCCAGTTAAGATGACCATCAAAGGGGAATTCCACCAAACTTTGAAAAAATTTTAATAGTTCAGTCAGTTCAATTAGTTTACAGTGGTGATGGTGTTTTCAGTGGTGATGGTGTTTACAGCGGTGGTGGTGATGGTGTTTACAGTGGTGATGATGGTGTTTTCAGTGGTGATGGTGTTTACAGCGGTGGTGATGATGGTGTTTACAGTGGTGGTGGTGGTGATGGTGTTTACAGTGGTGGTGATGGTGTTTACAGTGGTGGTGATGGTGTTCACAGTGGTGGTGGTGGTGTTTACAGTGGTGGTGATGGTGTTTACAGTGGTTGTGATGGTGTTTACAGTGGTGGTGATGGTAACCAGGGGTCTCCATGTCTACAACACAAATCTACACATTGTATTTACTATGAAACCCACCAGTGAAGCTACTCGTGTCTTCTGAGTTTATCTGGATGTTGATGGTAAAATGTGGAAGATCTGAAAATACTAGGTTTTCTTTGGGGACTATTTGAACCTCACAGCGTCCTGCATGTATCCCTCCACCATGAATGGAGTTTAAGACTGAGATCTTCTCTAAACTATCATAAACAGCGTCTCAGAATCAGACAGTGTATTTATAACATCTACTGTAAGAACTTTCTGTGAGGAGCTTCTAGAGGTGGACATCTGGTTCTCTGATCTCCAGTTGGGAAACTTGTGTTTGACTTTCTCCTTCTTTATAGAAGTCTGTTACTGTCCTCATAAACATCATCTTCTGTTTAAGGTAGTTTTGACTGTAAATAAAGTAAATAAAGGTGGTCTCTGACTTTTGAGCAGTACTCATGTGAATCGTGTAGACCATGTCTTCTCTCTACCTGTCGTTGTCCAGGTGGTCCCTTTAGCGAATCTGATAGTTAAGGACACTATGACGGAGGACGATGTTCTGACATGCCAGAAGACCGTATACAATCTGGTGGACATGGAAAGGAAGAACGACCCTTTACCCATCTCTACGGTGGGCTCCAGGGGCAAAGGACCTAAAAGGTGAGGACCACCATAAGGGTTCCTGTTTCTGATCACCGTCCTGCCACGGAACCACCACAGACTCACATCAGTCATACTCTTCACTTCATAACTTCCCTGTTTACCATACGCAGGGTCTCTTAGAGCAGCAGGATGTTAGAATTGGTACTTGTTGCTCTTGGGCTCCCCCTACAGGTGTGGTGTGTAATTCACAAATTACAGATGTTGCTTTGAGACCCTCGTGTTTAGCTGAAGGTCCAGAATTCGACTCCCTTTCCAGCTTCAGTCTTCCATAAATCCCATCATCAGGATGAAGACTCTGCTGTGGGTGTTTCCCGTTAGCCGTGAGGCTGTCCAGCATCCTTCTATCTCTGCTAGTTCCAGTCCCAGATTTACTGTCCACTCTCTCTCTCTCTCTCTCTCTGTCTCTCTCTCTGCCTCTCTTTCTCTCTCTCTCTGTCTCTCTCTCTGCCTCTCTCTCTCTCTCTCTGTCTCTCTCTCTGCCTCTCTCTCTCTCTCTCTCTGCCTCTCTCTCTCTCTCTCTCTCATTTT
>CM038702.1:1483122-1535622 GCA_021613375.1 Megaleporinus macrocephalus
CACAGCCAGTCAAACGTTTTAGATACACTGCCAGACAAACGTTTTAGATACACAGCCAGTCAAACGTTTTAGATACACTACCAGTCAAACGTTTTAGATACACTACCAGACAAACGTTTTAGATACACAGCCAGTCAAACGTTTTAGATACACTGCCAGACAAACGTTTTAGATACACTGCCAGTCAAACGTTTTAGATACACTGCCAGTCAAATGTTTTAGATACACTACCAGACAAACGTTTTAGATACACTGCCAGACAAACGTTTTAGATACACTGCCAGACAAACGTTTCAGATACACTGCCAGACAAACGTTTCAGATACACTACCAGACAAACGTTTTAGATACACTACCAGACAAACGTTTTAGATACACTGCCAGACAAACGTTTCAGATACACTGCCAGTCAAACGTTTTAGATACACTACCAGACAAACGTTTTAGATACACTGCCAGACAAACGTTTCAGATACACTGCCAGACAAACGTTTCAGATACACTACCAGTCAAACGTTTCAGATACACTACCAGTCAAACGTTTCAGATACACTACCAGTCAAACGTTTTAGATACACTACCAGTCAAACGTTTTAGATACACTACCAGACAAACGTTTTAGATACACTGCCAGACAAACGTTTTAGATACACTACCAGACAAACGTTTTAGATACACTACCAGTCAAACGTTTTAGATACACTACCAGTCAAACGTTTTAGATACACTACCAGACAAACGTTTTAGTACACTACCAGACAAACGTTTTAGTACACTACCAGCCAAACGTTTTAGATACACTACCAGACAAACGTTTTAGATACACTACCAGACAAACGTTTTAGATACACTACCAGTCAAACGTTTTAGATACACTACCAGTCAAACGTTTTAGATACACTACCAGACAAACGTTTTAGTACACTACCAGACAAACGTTTTAGTACACTACCAGCCAAACGTTTTAGATACACTACCAGACAAACGTTTTAGATACACTACCAGTCAAACGTTTTAGATACACTACCAGACAAACGTTTTAGATACACTACCAGACAAACGTTTTAGATACACTACCAGACAAACGTTTTAGATACACTACCAGACAAACGTTTTAGATACACTACCAGACAAACCTTTTAGATACACTGCCAGACAAACGTTTTAGATACACTACCAGACAAACGTTTTAGATACACTACCAGACAAACGTTTTAGATACACTACCAGACAAACGTTTTAGATACACTACCAGTCAAACGTTTTAGATACACTGCCAGACAAACGTTTTAGATACACTACCAGTCAAACGTTTTAGATACACTGCCAGTCAAACGTTTTAGATACACTACCAGTCAAACGTTTTAGATACACTGCCAGTCAAACGTTTTAGATACACTACCAGACAAACGTTTTAGATACACTACCAGACAAACGTTTTAGATACACTACCAGACAAACGTTTTAGATACACTACCAGCCAAACGTTTTAGATACACTACCAGACAAACGTTTTAGATACACTACCAGTCAAACGTTTTAGATACACTACCAGACAAACGTTTTAGATACACTACCAGTCAAACGTTTTAGATACACTACCAGCCAAACGTTTTAGATACACTACCAGACAAACGTTTTAGATACACTACCAGTCAAACGTTTTAGATACACTACCAGTCAAACGTTTTAGATACACTACCAGTCAAACGTTATATATATATATATTTAAATGGTATTGTTTAGTTTTCAGCTCCAATTACGACACTGGTTCAAGGTCATTATGTAACAACCACAGTATTTATTTGGGATCTTGTCCAGTACAGATTCCCTGAACAGCTTTTTCCCAATCCGAGCTTTTTTCCTTCGTCCAGTCTTTATACTCCCTACAGACTGGAGCTGATTAGTCTCACTAACGAGAGTCCACTCGGCTGTTTAGTCCCAGTACTGAGAGTTCTGGTCGTGTGGAAATGATCTTCACTGTTAAACACAGTCTTGATCCTACTGTCCAGTTTTACCCTCACCAGGAGTTTCAGTGATTTCAGTTCTGAACCCAGTAGACATCTCAGCTTCTCCTTAGTGGTTTTCTGGATGCAGGACAATAATCTGACCTTCTGAAACACAGTGGGATACACGGCGCTTCCCACACAGTAGTTTAAAGAATGTCAAGCTGCTCTCAGCTGAAACTCATTAATCCCGGCAATAATTATCCAATCAGAACCTCTTAATTATTTACATATTTAAATCCAAACAGTGGCTTTTTCAGTGAGGCTCAGTGTAGATCATCTGTTATGAATGATGATGAATCTTTTTTTGCTGTTTATTATTATTATTATTATTATTATTATTATTATTATTATGTCTGTTTAATTATCTCTGGACTTGGCCTTGATATGTCCGACCGTTCTCTAGTGGTCTGACCACCGCACTACTAACGAGGCTCCTTGTTGTCCAGGCCCCGTGTCCCTGCTAAGCCTTTGGACCAACAGAATCACTCAGGCCAACTCCAGGAAGCACCAGGAGTTTGCCGGAAGAGTCAGTTCGGTCAACAACAAGGCGGAACTGTACCAACATCTGAAGGATGAGAACGGGTTAGTTCACCTCCCAGTACGTCTCACTGTATGACCCCTGACAGAGAAACCCTCACCCTTCATTACTTCTCCTTCTCCATCTCTCTCTCCAGGATGGACGTACACGAGAACGGGAAAGCTACCAGATGATGCAATGCGAGGACATTCCTGCGTCTTCTGTAGGATCACTGATTGCCGGAAGGCATGTGATGATGATGTCACTTTGAGTGAAATATGGAAGGACAGTTGCTGCGCGGCAGATGAAGAGCGCTGATTTCGACGAAGAGCTTTTTTTTTACCTACGAGTTTCTATAATAAAAACAATAAAACCATCAAACAGAGCCGACCAAGTCAGTGAGCTGTTTAGACGGAGCTGGACTTCTGCACGGATCACTAATAACATCTAAATCAGACAAACACAGACTAACTAAACTAATAACATCTAAATCAGACAAACACAGACTAACTAAACTAATAACATCTAAATCAGACAAACACAGACTAACCAAACTAATAACATCTAAATCAGACAAACACAGACTAACTAAACTAATAACATCTAAATCAGACAAACACAGACTAACCAAACTAATAACATCTAAATCAGACACACACAGACTAACTAAACTAATAACATCTAAATCAGACAAACACAGACTAACTAAACTAATAACATCTAAATCAGACAAACACAGACTAACTAAACTAATAACATCTAAATCAGACAAACACAGACTAACTAAACTAATAACATCTAAATCAGACAAACACAGACTAACTAAACTAATAACATCTAAATCAGACAAACACAGACTAACCAAACTAATAACATCTAAATCAGACACACACAGACTAACCAAACTAATAACATCTAAATCAGACACACACAGACTAACTAAACTAATAACATCTAAATCAGACAAACACAGACTAACTAAACTAATAACATCTAAATCAGACAAACACAGACTAACTAAACTAATAACATCTAAACCAGACAAACACAGACTAACTAAACTAATAACATCTAAATCAGACAAACACAGACTAACTAAACTAATAACATCTAAATCAGACAAACACAGACTAACCAAACTAATAACATCTAAATCAGACACACACAGACTAACCAAACTAATAACATCTAAATCAGACACACACAGACTAACTAAACTAATAACATCTAAATCAGACAAACACAGACTAACTAAACTAATAACATCTAAATCAGACAAACACAGACTAACTAAACTAATAACATCTAAATCAGACAAACACAGACTAACTAAACTAATAACATCTAAATCAGACAAACACAGACTAACCAAACTAATAACATCTAAATCAGACACACACAGACTAACTAAACTAATAACATCTAAATCAGACAAACACAGACTAACTAAACTAATAACATCTAAATCAGACAAACACAGACTAACTAAACTAATAACATCTAAATCAGACAAACACAGACTAACCAAACTAATAACATCTAAATCAGACAAACACAGACTAACTAAACTAATAACATCTAAATCAGACAAACACAGACTAACTAAACTAATAACATCTAAATCAGACACACACAGACTAACTAAACTAATAACATCTACATCAGACAAACACAGACTAACTAAACTAATAACATCTAAATCAGACAAACACAGACTAACTAAACTAATAACATCTAAATCAGACAAACACAGACTAACCAAACTAATAACATCTAAATCAGACAAACACAGACTAACTAAACTAATAACATCTAAATCAGACAAACACAGACTAACTAAACTAATAACATCTAAATCAGACAAACACAGACTAACTAAACTAATAACATCTAAATCAGACAAACACAGACTAACTAAACTAATAACATCTAAATCAGACAAACACAGACTAACTAAACTAATAACATCTAAATCAGACAAACACAGACTAACTAAACTAATAACATCTAAATCAGACAAACACAGACTAACCAAACTAATAACATCTAAATCAGACAAACACAGACTAACTAAACTAATAACATCTAAATCAGACAAACACAGACTAACCAAACTAATAA
The DNA here is from genome assembly GCA_021613375.1 of Megaleporinus macrocephalus. Classification (NCBI taxonomy): domain Eukaryota; kingdom Metazoa; phylum Chordata; class Actinopteri; order Characiformes; family Anostomidae; genus Megaleporinus; species Megaleporinus macrocephalus. The sequence continues at coordinate 1,487,770 of CM038702.1, forward strand.
CATCTAAATCAGACACACACAGACTAACTAAACTAATAACATCTAAATCAGACAAACACAGACTAACTAAACTAATAACATCTAAATCAGACAAACACAGACTAACTAAACTAATAACATCTAAGTCAGACAAACAGACTAACTAAACTAATAACATCGAAATTAGACAAACACAGACTAATTAAACTAATAACATCTAAATCAGACACAGACTAACTAAACTAGTAACATTGAAATCAGACAAACAAAGACCAACTAAACTAATAACATCTAAATCAGACACACACAGACTAACTAAACTAATAACATCTAAATCAGACAAACACAGACTAACTACACTAATAACATCTAAATCAGACAGACTAACTAAACTAATAACATCGAAATTAGACAAACACAGACTAACTAAACTAATAACATCTAAATCAGACAAACACAGACTAAACTAAACTAATAACATCTAAATCAGACAAACACAGACTAACCAAACTAATAACATCTAAATCAGACACACACGGACTAACTAAACTAATAACATCTAAATCAGACAAACACAGACTAACTAAACTAATAACATCGAAATTAGACAAACACAGACTAACTAAACTAACATCCAAATCAGACGAACACAGACTAACCAAACTAATAACATCTAAATCAGACACAGACTAACTAAACTAGTAACATTGAAATCAGACAAACACAGACCAACTAAACTAATAACATCTAAATCAGACACACACAGACTAACTAAACTAATAACATCTAAATCAGACAAACACAGACTAACTAAACTAATAACATCTAAATCAGACAGACTAACTAAACTAATAACATCGAAATTAGACAAACACAGACTAACTAAACTAATAACATCTAAATCAGACAAACACAGACTAAACTAAACTAATAACATCTAAATCAGACAAACACAGACTAACCAAACTAATAAAATCTAAATCAGACAAACACAGACTAACTAAACTAATAACATCTAAATCAGACAAACAGACTAACTAAACTAATAACATCTAAATCAGACACACACAGACTAAACTAATAACATCTAAATCAGACAAACACAGACTAACTAAACTAATAACATTGAAATCAGACAAACACAGACTAACTAAACTAATAACATCGAAATCAGAAAAAACACAGACTAACTAAACTAATAACATCGAAATCAGACAAACACAGACTAACCAAACTAATAACATCTAAATCAGACAAACAGACTAACTAAACTAATAACATCTAAATCAGACACAGACTAACTAAACTAATAACATCTAAATCAGACACAGACTAACTAAACTAATAACACACAGTCTGTACTGTTCAGGTCTGTTACTGAACACAGAGTAACATCCACTACACCAGCATACTAACCACTACACCACCATACTAACCACTACACCACTATACTAACCACTACACCACCATACTAACCACTACACCACCATACTAACCACTACACCACCATACTAACCACTACACCACTGTACTGACCACTACACCACCATACTAACCACTACACCACCATACTAACCACTACACCACTATACTAACCACTACACCACCATACTAACCACTACACCACTATACTAACCACTACACCACCATACTAACCACTACACCACCACACTAACCACTACACCACTATACTAACCACTACACCACCATACTAACCACTACACCACTATACTAACCACTACACCACCATACTAACCACTACACCACTATACTAACCACTACACCACCATACTAACCACTACACCACCACACTAACCACTACACCACCATACTAACCACTACAACACCATACTAACCACTACACCACCGTACTGACCACTACACCACTGTACTGACCACTACACCACCATACTAACCACTACACCACCGTACTAACCACTACACCAGCGTACTGACCACTACACCACCGTACTGACCACTACACCACCATACTAACCACTACACCACCGTACTCACCACTACACCACCATACTAACCACTACACCACCGTACTAACCACTACATCACCATACTAACCACTACACCACCATACTAACCACTACACCATCGTACTAACCACTACACCACCGTACTAACCACTACACCACCATACTAACCACTACACCACTGTACTAACCACTACACCACCGTACTAACCACTACACCACCATACTAACCACTACACCACCGTACCAACCACTACACCATCGTACTAACCACTACACCACCGTACTAACCACTACACCGCCATACTAACCACTACACCACCATACTGACCACTACACCACCGTACTAACCACTACACCGCCATACTAACCACTACACCACCATACTAACCACTACACCACCGTACTAACCACTACATCCCCGTACTAACCACTACACCACCATACTAACCACTACACCACCATACTAACCACTACATCACCATACTAACCACTACACCACCATACTAACCACTACATCACCATGTTGACCATTACTTGTTTTTAAAAATACTTCAATATTATAAAGGGGATTGTTGTAGAACACACAACCTACTGACTCTGAAACAGCCGACTCAATGCACTACCTTTGCCACGACACTCGACTGTAGGTGGAGTTCACCTGTGGTCAATTGATTGGACATGATTTGGAAAGGTACACACCGTCTATATAAGGTCCCCTAGTGGACAGTACATGTTAAACCACACACTAAACCATGAAGCTCAAGGAATTGTCTGTAGACCCCTGAGACTGGACTGTATGGAGGTACAGATCTGGAGAAGGTACAGAAACATTTCTGCAGCATTGAAGGTCCCAGTGAGCTCAGTGGCCTCCATCATCTGTAAATGGAAGAAGTTTGGAATCAACAGGACTCCTCCTAGAGCTGACCACCCAGCCAATCAGAGTGATCAGGGTAGAGGGGCTTCAACCCAGGGGTCACTCTGACAGAGCTTCAGCGTTGCTCTGTGGAGAGAGGAGAACCTTCCAGAAGGACTACCATTCCTGGATGCAGGGATAGATACTTCTGACAGGACTTCAATCTGTAGCTCTGCGGTGACACCAGCTAGCTATGAGCATGCGTGAGCAGTGGATTTACTGTAGTTACTGGAAATGGATGGAAGGTGGAGTCATGATTACACTCAGGTCTTTAATAAGATCTACCGTCTGGTACACGACAACGTATCACACTAGTGTCACCATCTCACCTCGCTTCATTTAAGCAGTGCGGCACTGATCTTACTACACTTCCCACATTCCTCCCACCACTGCCAAAACTACCACCACCTGAAAAGACCCTTAAACAATGTTACAGTCTGAAATCTAATAATCTCTGAAAATTAATTTAAATTAAATAAAAAAAACTCATTTCTATGCAGTGTTTTACATACAAGACTGGACTACATCCAATTAAACTGGACTCTTTTTAATTAGGCATGCACTGGGTCAGTTTGCAATGCACTATGTAAGTGTTGGGCATTTGGAGACCTCTCTGGTGGGAATGTGTAACTGCATGCAAAACATTTGTGGCATTGGTTACGCTTTGATCGAACAGACAATTCAAAGAGTAGTCAATCTAAACCTGGTGAAGGTTGTGAATGATCTACTGTTGTTGTCATATTTTATTAGTATGAGGTCATTTAAGACCAAAACATTAAACCAGAACTTCATTTTGAGGCTGTACATGCGACGTGATACATATAGACGTATTTCGGGGCAACTTGCAGCCCAACATACTGTGATGTAATAAATCATAATGCAATAAAATAGTGTCATATCGTCCACCCCTACTGGACGGTGCTCCTGTGGCTTTGGGTCAACTCTGAGGTAGCTTAGGTTCTGTAGATGTTGGGAGCTCATTATGTGCTGGGATGAGATTCGGCCACAGCTGCAAAGGAGGTGGAGGAACCTCGAGTTGAAACAGTGGAGGATTTCTGGGTTTGAGGATTTTCCGGTCAACTAGATGGCCAAAGCTGAGTCCAGGCCACAGTGTGTGTCTTTGCACCCTGAGACGGCAGAGCATGCCTTCTATCAGGACAGCAAAGAGGATAACGCAGCAGATCACTAGGGTTGCGGTTAGCATCCTGGTCACCCACTGCGAGTTCCCAGTCTGGAATACTGAGGTGGTTGTTTCAGCAGACGTTGTCAACTCAGTTGTTTTGGGAAGGCAGTTATTCCAGACTCTTACCTGGCTCACCTTGCTGACTGGGAACTCAGGAAGCATCGCTCGCCTGAACTCCGGTCTCACCTTGGCGTCAGCTGTGCTCATAGCCGACCACATGCTCTGGATCTGATCAGCCGAGCAGGTATCTCCGTTAACGTCCTGGCACAAAGTGACGTTGTACCAGGTAACTACAGAAGATCCTGGCTTCAGAGATAGAACTACAAGGTGCTCTCCCTCTCCATCGGTAAAGAAGCGAGCCAGCTTCCGTACCAGGAGCTCCACTTGACGCCGGTTGATGAGAAGGAAGTACAGGCTACGCTGGACCACCAGGGTGAAGCTGTGGCAAGGCTGGATTAAGCTGCGCTCCAGCCGTACAGTGAAAGAGGTCTGAGCTGAGAGTCCTCCACTGTCATAGGCGACGAGCACCAACAGCTGGGGAGAAAACCACAGGTCAACCTCCAGCGGGAGTCCGTGGAGCTGAAGCCCATCCAGGACCAGCCATGATCCTACTGAGCAGGGAGAGCCATCGGAGAGCAGGAGCTTCACTGAGAGGTGGTCTGCAGAACCTTCTTCTGGGTCAGTGAAGACTCTGGAGGAGATTGTGTGCTGGAAGGGAAATCCGATGGTTGCCACCATGGGAGGAATGGTTTGCATCACCGCAGGTGGTTTGTTTACAGAATCTGAAATAATACAAAGAAGCAGTTAGAACTTTATGATACATAATTTATGGTTTGAAATTTCTGGAAACCTTCTGGATTGTGACTGCTGGGGGTGGGGACCCTAAATAAGCCCACCTAAAGTAAATGTTGGGACTATGCATTCCAGTAGGTAACGTTTAGTTTGACCCAGACTGTGGTGGTGACTGAAGCCACCAGTGAAAGAAAACTTGTCTGGACCTTCAAGCAAACCATTGGGACTGCGATCAGATGTATTGATTTTTAAGAGAGAACACCGTGGAGACCATCAGACTGTCAGATGCAAGTTCCCTGTGGTGATGTCGTCAACTGGGTGACCTTATCACTAGATTTAGACACATTTCAGTGACTTTTATTTTTAAAAACAAACTTTTTTTAGCTACGTCCCATAGAGGAGAGACAGCAGCACCTTCAGTCCACATGGTTTGACTCTGGTGGGTTCACAGCTTATCCACTAGGGGGCAGATTAGACCTTATTATCCCCGACTGAAAACTGAATAATCTACTTGTGATGTGCTACTCAGACTGAGGCCTTGCGCTACGCGAGAGAAAAATAAGAAAGACGTCGTGAACAGGAGAGATCGCAGCACAGCTTGGTCTTCGTGAAGTGATGTAGTTTTGAATCTGTGGGTTAACTCGTCTTAATGAGCCACTATCACTTTTTCACACTCGTCTGTTTGTCTGACAACAGAATCAGAGGAGCCTGTAAACGAGAGTAGCTTTATTGGGAATTCAGCTGTAATGCAGTAGAAGTGAATCTAACGTGGCTCAGTAGCCGAAGTTATCTAGCACTATTAGTTAGAGCACTGATCCCACTGTTACATAGAATAACCACAGACCCTGTAAACCACTCGCTTTCTTGTGTATTCAGACTCCAAACACGTCCAGTCTGAGTCTCTACTGAGTTTCTGCTGAGTTTCTACTGAGTTTCTACTGAGTCTCTACAGATGCTTGTTAACACGTCCGGTTTGAGTCTTTATTGAGTTTCTACTGACTCTCTATTGAATCTCTACTGAGTCTCTACTGACTCTCTAGTGAGTCTCTACTGAGTTTCTGCTGAGTCTCAACTGATGCTTGTTAACATGTCTGGTCTGAGTCGACTGAGTCTCTACTGAGTCTCTACTGAGTTTCTAATGAGTTTCTATTGAGTTTCTACTGAGTTTCTACTGAGTTTCTATTGAGTCTCTACTGAGTTTATTGATTCTCTACTGAGTCTGCTGAGTTTCTACTGAGTCTCTACTGATGTTTGTTAACACGTCTGGTTTGAGTCTCTATTGAGTTTCTATTGAGTTTCTACTGAGTTTCTACTGAGTTTCTACTGGGTCTCTGCTGAGTCTCTGCTGAGTCTCTACTGAGCCTCTACTGAGTTTCTATTGAGTTTCTATTGAGTCTCTACTGAGTCTATTGATTCTCTACTGAGTTTCTATTGAGTTTCTACTGAGTTTCTATTGAGTCTCTACTGAGTCTGTATTGATTCTCTACTGAGTTTCTATTGAGTTTCTACTGAGTCTCTATTGAATCTCTACTAAGTTTCTACTGAGTCTCTACTGATGTTTGTTAACACGTCTGGTTTGAGTCTCTATTGAGTTTCTATTGAGTTTCTACTGAGTTTCTACTGAGTTTCTACTGGGTCTCTGCTGAGTCTCTACTGAGTCTCTACTGAGCCGCTGAGGTTCTGTCTTTTCAGCAGCTGCGGTTCTGTATTCCTAAAAAAACTCCTCTGTTCTGATTCTAGAAGTTTCCTTGTGATGAGTTGACTTGCAGCAAAGATGAAACCCTATAACAGAGTCACGTTCAAAGAGCTCTTCAGTGCAACCCCGTTCTACTGCCAGTCTCTGGAAACTGCGATACTTGGAGGCCTGTCCACATACTTTTGGCCACATAGTGTATAAGTGGGCTTATGATTGAAGTGGGTTTATTAGAGGCAGATATAAGAATAGAAAGCTTAATTGATAGTGAAGGAGGTCTCAGATCTCTAACCTGAGGTTATAGAAGGTGTAGTCCACTGATAGAGTGACGGAGCCACGTCTGCTTTGATCTCTTCTCTCAGGACGGAAGCTAATGTAGAGCTAAAGCCTCCTCTGGTCCTGCTTGACTGCATGAGTGTTTGGGTAAACAGAGGTGGTCCAATCAGACCTGTAGCCACCGGACACCAGCTGAGAAGGTCACACAGTACCACTGACCCAGACCTGGACAGTCCCACGGTTCTTGGGCTCAGTGGAACTGGAGAAGAGTCTCTTATTTTGGGTGACTGGACATGTGTTGGGTAAGAGGATTCTTCTGTTGTTCTAACAAAGCTGGCATGTTCCTCTGCGCTGTCCAGCAAGGCTGAAGAGCAGGAAGAGTCTGCTTTGGCTGAACATCCTTGGCCAGAAGACTCCGCTGTGTTGATTTGCGGGGTATGTGAGAAATGTGGTGAATGGGAATGAAAGTATGTGTGAAGAGATGACTCCAGATCGTTCGTCCACTCTTTGGAGGTATCCCAAACCTCTGATTGCATAACGTATGGCTTTGGAGACCACTGGAAGAAGGTTGACAGATCTTCTTGTGCTGTCACTGCAGTGGACAGGTCACTTGAGTTAGGTACTGAAACAACTTGGTCAGTGGGATTCCCGGCAGTGACAAGGATCCTGTCAGGCTCTGACACCAGAACACTGGTGGTCCTTGATGTCATCCATTGTAGACCTCCATGTTCAGCTTGGCTCCACAGGACTGTTGGTTCTACTTGTGAGTATGTGGTTACCAATCTGGCCCACTGCCTCTCCAGGATTGAGCTCTCCAGTGATGGATCTTCTTCAGACTGTGGCAGACCAGTTCTCCCAGCAGAGCTTTCTGCACAGAAGTTAAGAATGATTGTAAACAATGAGCATCACTACAGCCACAAAGAACCATCACCAAATCAAATATGTAAACATCTCTATATTACATACATATATATATTCAGTTCTCAGAACCGTAAACCTGTAATAACACTGTTATACGGTGGTGGAGAAATCCAGCGTTCCAGGCTGTGAAGGGAACGTCACCACTTTTCATTCCTTCCCAACAAACAACCCAACTGTCAGAGCTCCATGTTGATCTTTAAACCAGCCTGAAGTTCCTCTTCTCCACATTCTTCATCTAATGTTCCACCTTAAACACTGCAGCTCGTACAGACTCCAGAATGGAACCACAGCAGCGTTTAAGGTGGAACGGAGAATTCCCAAAACCAGCTGCTGAACTTCCAACATCTTTAACAGAATCCTGAACAACTTTAACTCTGCAGTCTGTACGTTTCACTCCGGACAGTTTCTCCAACACTCGGACACCATGGAGCAGCTTCAGCTCAGCGTTCAACACTGAAGAGACTGAAGAGACGAGCAGCTCCACCTTTATTAGCACCACAACCTCCAACAGTGACTGGAAGTAGCAGCCATGCTGTGTGAGTGGATCACTGTGTGCTGGTTGAAGCAGATCATCTTCAACTGAAAGTTTCTCAGAGACACCTTTCATCTACTTTGTGTTTGATGTCCAGATCAAAGAGAGTAGCTGGTATAGGTGGCGTTAGCGACTAGCAGATCCAAGTAACTAGAATAGCTAACTAAATAGTATGTGGGCGGAGCTTATTTACATAGAGGCTCATTTTATTTGGACTATGTTACTTTTGTGTGATCATCACAACGTCTTCACTGTAAAACAGCCAATCAGAGCAGAGCTCATTGAAATATTTATGATCTGAACATGAAAGGCAGCTTGTTTGATTTTAGAACCAGATCATAGAGTGTAAATGGTGTAAAAGCAGGACTGGGAGATCAAAGACACACATACCTTCTATGCAGAACATCAAAACAATTTAAATACTGAATAAATGCAGTCTATTGATCTTTAAGTCTGAAATTAATGGTGGTGATTACAAATGCATAACCTACCAAAAGCTGGACTTGCAGTGCTCCACCAATCATGTGCTCTAGTACTGTCACTGCAGTATCCAAACATGGATGGGATTCTGGAAGTTCCTAGCAGAGGAACTTTAAGATGGTCTGAAAAAACAGCTGAATGAGTGTTCTCTGAAACAAACTCCTGCTCTAGAGTTGAGGGAATCCTTGACGATGCATGATAAGGCTTTGGTATCTCTGCTGCAGAAGTCTCCAGTAAGACTTTAGGATCTGGATCAAACAGGAAAGGACAGTGAAGATCTCGGATTGACGAGACGTGAGGAGCAGTAGTCGGATCCTCAGCTGATGTCAGTCTTGGTAGCTTTGTAGATTGCTCAAACTTGGACATGGAATATTCTAGCCTTTGAGATTGCTCCAGTGATTCCTTGGAGCTACATCGAGGACTTGTTTGTAATGGGTAATAGTCCTCTTCACCACTGACTTGGTTCATGGTTTCAGATGTTTGATATGATTGTAGACTGGACCTCTGGTCCATGGATGGTGTCTGAGTTTGCACTTCTGAGCCAGTTTTGAGTTCTTTAGTCTCAGATAAGCTGGAAAGCATGTTTTGCATTTCTTGAGGAGATTCCACAGCAGGTACAGGAGAACATAGCCGGCTAGATGTAACCCTGTGATGGTCAAAGCCTTTGGTGACTGAGGTAGTGCAAGCAGAGAAGGATGAAGCTATAGCAAAGCTATGGCCTTCATAATCATCTTGAGATGCCCCAGGTTCTTCTATGACCTTGAATGGAATATGTGACAGGAATGGGGTTTTGCTTAGAGAGAACCTGTGAATGATTAAGGGGTCTAAGCTACTTTGTGAAGAGGTGGACCTTGGCACATCTGCCTTGGAGGGTGATATCTCCAGATGGAATGTTGAGTCTGGAGTTTCTGTGGTATCCAACACCTGCTTTTGGAAAACCGAATGCTGTCCAAGAGGATGCATCTTTTCAGTCCTTTGTTGCACGTGAGAAGGTTCCAGAAAAGTATGGAAGTGGACATCTGTGGTCTCTGACTCCGGGGATATCTCACTATGCCTTGGTTTCCACCAAGCTGACTGAGATGTGTGTCCAGCTGAAGTGAGGTGGTACACCTGCCATGTAGGGGGTGCCAAAGTGACTGTTGGCATTGGAGTCTGCCGCAAGTGCCGTGGGCTCCTCTTGGTTGGAGATCCTCCTGCTCTGAGAAGAACTCTCCAGCCCAGTACCTGCACACACAGCAGTGTTGCCAGGCTTTGAGAGGTGACACCATGCTGCAGAATCCTACTCAGGTCTGAGAGCTGCTCCGTGTCCACATGGTGGTCCACAGGCCACAGAAGCTCAAGTGCTTCTCCATTTAGGGCTGTAGAAAAGTTGCTAAGACCACCCTGAGCCCAGATGGTGATGTTCTCTTTCAGGAGTTCAGAGGAACCCCTGTAGAACAGGAGCTTCACTGTAGTAGGTGAAAGGCGTAAGTAGTCTCCCAGAGTGTTGATGAGCTGGAGACGGTCCTCAGGTTCTATAGCTTTAGGCTTCTTCTGCACTACTACAGTGGCCCAGATAGCAGGAGTTCCTCGTGGACGTGGAAGGTTAACCCTGTTAATGAAATTCAAATCACTTCAGTGAGCGTGTGCTCGTGTTCCTCAGACACTTTATTCACAGATTGATGGAGAATGTGTTCTACGTGAACACTACTGAAACACTATTTACACCATGTACACTACTGAAACACTATTTACACCATGTACACGACTGAAACACTATTTACACCATGTACACTACTGAAACACTATTTACACCATGTACACGACTGAAACACTATTTACACCATGTACACTACTGAAACACTATTTACACCATGTACACGACTGAAACACTATTTACTCTGTGTACACTACTGAAACACTATTTACACCATGTACACTACTGAAACACTATTTACACCATGTACACGACTGAAACACTATTTACTCTGTGTACACTACTGAAACACTATTTACACCATGTACACGACTGAAACACTATTTACTCTGTGTACACGACTGAAACACTATTTACTCTGTGTACACTACTGAAACACTATTTACACCATGTACACTACTGAAACACTATTTACTCTGTGTACACTACTGAAACACTATTTACTCTGTGTACACTACTGAAAGACTATTAACTCTGTGTACACCACTGAAACACTATTTACACCATGTACACTACTGAAACACTATTTACTCTGTGTACACTACTGAAACACTATTTACACCATGTACACTACTGAAACACTATTTACTCTGTGTACACTACTGAAACACTATTTACACCATGTACACTACTGAAACACTATTTACTCTGTGTACACCACCCAAACACTATTAACTCTGTGTACACCACTGAAACACTATTTACTCTGTGTACACCATTGAAACACTATTTACACTGTGTACACTACTGAAATACTATTTACTCTGTGTACACCACTGAAACACTATTTGCACTGTGTACACTACTGAAACACTATTTACTCTGTGTACACTACTGAAAGACTATTAACTCTGTGTACACTACTAAAACACTATTTACACTGTGTACACCACTGAAACACTATTTACACTATGCAAACTACTGAAACACTATTTACACCCTGTACACAACTACTATTTACTCTATATACACTACTGAAACACTATTTACACTGTGTACACCACTGAAACACTATTAACTCTGTGTACACTACTGAAACACTATTTACACTGTGTACACCACTGAAACACTATTTACAGTATGTACACTACTAAAACACTATTTACTCTGTGTACACTACTGAAACACTATTAACTCTGTGTACACCACTGAAACACTATTAACTCTGTGTACACTACTGAAATACTATTTACTCTGTGTACACTACTGAAACACAATTAACTCTGTGTACACTACTGAAACACTATTAACTCTGTGTACACTACTGAAACACTATTAACTCTGTGTACACTACTGAAACACTATTTACAGTATGTACAATACTAAAACACTATTTACTCTTTGTACACTACTGAAACACTATTAACTCTGTGTACACCACTGAAACACTATTAACTCTGTGTACACTACTGAAACACTATTAACTCTGTGTACACTACTGAAACACTATTTACTCTGTGTACACTACTGAAACACTATTTACACCATGTACACTACTGACACACCATTTACTCTGTGCACACCACTGAAATACTATTTACAGTATGTACACTACTGAAACACTATTTACACCATGTACACTACTGAAACACTATTTACTTTGTGTACACTACTGAAACACTATTAACACTGTGTACACTACTGAAACACTATTAACTCTGTGTACACTACTGAAACACTATTTACAGTATGTACAATACTAAAACACTATTTACTCTTTGTACACTACTGAAACACTATTAACTCTGTGTACACTACTGAAACACTATTAACTCTGTGTACACTACTGAAACACTATTTACACCATGTACACTACTGAAACACTATTTACACCATGTACACTACTGAAACACTATTTACACTGTGTACACCACTGAAACACTATTTACTCTGTGTACACTACTGAAACACTATTTACTCTGTGTACACTACTGAAACACTATTTACACCATGTACACTACTGAAACACTATTTACACTGTGTACACCACTGAAACACTATTAACTCTGTGTACACTACTGAAAGACTATTAACTCTGTGTACACTACTGAAACACTATTTACTCAGTGTATACCACTGAAACACTATTAACTCTGTGTACACTACTGAAACACTATTTACTCAGTGTATACCACTGAAACACTATTAACTCTGTGTACACTACTGAAACACTATTTACTCTGTGTACACTACTAAAACACTATTTACACTGTGTACACCACTGAAACACTATTAACTCTGTGTACACCACTGAAACACTATTAACTCTGTGTACACCACTGAAACATTATATACTGTGTACACCACTGAAACACTATTAACTCTGTGTACACTACTGAAACACTATTAACTCTGTGTACACTACTGAAACACTATTAACTCTGTGTACACCACTGAAACACTATTAACTCTGTGTACACCACTGAAACACTATTAACTCTGTGTACACCACTGAAACACTATTAACTTTGTGTACACTACTGAAACACTATTAACTTTGTGTACACTACTGAAACACTATTAACTTTGTGTACTCTACTGAAACACTATTAACTTTGTGTACACTACTGAAACACTATTAACTCTGTGTACACCACTGAAACACTATTAACTTTGTGTACACTACTTTAAAATAAGTGTTTGGAAAGTGAAGTAAGTCGTTAATGTAAGAATTAAACTTTATGTTAATTTTAAAAAAGGAAAAAACGTAAGACTTTTATTATGTATGCCAGTAATAAAAGTCTGATCTTGTTCTTACGGCAGGTTGCTGGTGGACACAGCTGCAGCGTACTGGACGTTTTCCTGGTATGCGTCATGGAGAACACTGATGTGGATAAGAGCTATGGGGCAGTTCCTCTGGTCAGTCACTCTGAAGGTGTAGAGGCCTCGATCTTCTCTTAGTGGGACCCCAACAAGTCCCCCTTCTGTACTGTAGACCACCCAGCTGGGCAGTCCTGTACCACCATCAGTTATCAACACCTAATAGGATAGAAAACATCTTTAATCTATATAGAAACATATAATTACAAAAACACTGAACGTCCACATTCCTACAAGTACATTTGCACTGTTTCTAATGAAATTCTGATTAACACAACTGAAACACTATTGACACACTTGATACAACTGACACACTATTTACACTTCTGAAACACTACTAACCCTATTGCTATTATTAACACTCTATTGGCACTAGTGAAACATTTGACACTGTTGACATAACTATGGAAACATTACCACACTATTGACACTGGTGAAATGCCACTGCAACTATTAACACACTATTGATAGTGATATTGATAGCGATATTATTAAAAATATGAACACTATGCATACCACTGAAACAATGTTGACACTATGTGCACTATTAACACCACTGCAATACTACTGAAACACAATTTACACTTTTGACGCTATGTACAATATTAACACGGTTGAAACATTATTGAAACGCTAGATGATCGACACTACTGAAACACTACTAACACTGTTGCCACTATTTACACTCTATTTACACTGGTGAAACACCTTACACTATTGCCACTATTAACACTAGTGAAACGTTTTACACTATTGATATAATATACATTATTAACAATATTGAAACAGCACACTATTGACACTGGTGAAATGCGACTATTAACACATTGATAGTGACATTAATTGTGACATTAAATATTATTAACACTTTGTACACCACCTAAACACCTCTGACCCTATGTGCACTAATAACACTGTTGAAACACTATTAAAAACACTAAACTATCAATACTCTTATTTTATTAAATTGTTATTAAATGAACAATTAAATTAAACACATAATAAACACACAATTTTTTACCGTGTTTATGTAACACAAATGTACCGAAAAGATTACAGCCTGTAGCTACCATCACATTCAGCGTCCTCGAAAACAGAACGGGGGTCCAAAAAACTGAATTCCATGATTTTTCATAAATGTATTCATAAACTGTGTATATGTGTAGTGTTATAATGTTTTTTTCCCCAAGGAAACAAGTTACCAGAAAAAAGCTAAACTAACTTCTAAGACTGAACTAAACTTCCTTATAGTGCCCACTTGTGGACTATCGTCTGCCTGCTCAATGTGAGTGAGTGAGTTCCAAGCTTGGTTTATGAGGTTCTCTTCATCTATAAACAAAGAGCATAAACTTGCTGTGATCTTTAACTTCACTGTAGAGCTCAAGGTGTTGTCTTACCTGCTGTGAAGCATCATGCAGGTGTTGGTTGCCGAGAGACAGACGCAGGTGGAAAGCCGTACCTGTGTAGACAGTGTGGTGTTCAGAGCTGTGTGTTTGACCACGACAGTGTCTCTGTGGGGTCTCCTCCACTCTGGAATACCACACTCCCCCCAGCATGGTGAAGAAAACCAGGATCAGGATCAGGATCAGGAGGAATCGCATCAGAACCAGCACCTTCTACCAGGCAGCTCCTGGTCCTCACCTGCTCACTGCGTTTGAGTTAGTGAGCCATGACGTATACAGAGCACTGCAGACTCTACAGAAGGTTATCCCAGCATCGCTCTATCAGTCTTACAGCGAGAGAGAGTCACAGTATCACCTTACACACCTGCTACAGTTGCTAGGAAACCTGGTTTCACTACTAGGACCTCAGGAATGTAAACCCACCGCAAAAATGAGATCTCAGCGAGTAAATCATCTTAAATGTAGGTATTATGTGTAATGTTTACCATTATGAGACTGTTGTAAGAATATTATATGATTATTATAACTGTTTATATACATTTATACTAGATTATATACATTTATACCTGTTTATATACATTTATACTAGTTTTTATACATTTATACTAGTGTATATACATTTATACTAGTTTATATACATTTATACCTGTTTATATACATTTATACTAGTTTATATACATTTATACTAGTGTATATACATTCATACCTGTTTATATACGTTTATACTAGTTTATATACATTTATTTCTGTTTATATACGTTTATACTAGTTTAAATACATTTATACTAGTGTATATACATTTATACCTGTTTATATACATTTATACTAGTTTATATACATTTATACTAGTGTATATACATTTATACCTGTTTATATACATTTATACTAGTTTATATACATTTATACTAGTGTATATACATTTATACTAGATTATATACATTTATACTAGTGTATATACATTTGTACCTGTTTATATACATTTATACTAGTTTATATACATTTATACTAGTGTATATACATTTATACCTGTTTATATACATTTATACTAGTGCATATACATTTATACCTGTTTATATACATTTATACTTGTTTACATTTATACTAGTGTGTATATATTTATACTAGTGTATATACATTTATACCTGTTTATATACATTTATACTATTGTATATACATTTATACTAGTTTATAGTAATTTTACTATAAGTCTTATTCTATTAACAGATCATTTTACTAGTTTGCATTATTTCTTTAAATAAGTTAAATTATCTTAATTATTTCTCATAATTCACAAGATCGTTTCAGTTGCTAAGATATAATTATTTTAAAGCATATACAAGTATATTTACACATGCGACTGCGGCAAAAACAAGGTTATTCCACCGGTTTATCTGATAAGATCTTTTAAATCTTCATGTACAATATAATTGTTTTGAACTATACAGACACATTTACAGTTTATAAATAGATACATTACTTTGCCTAAAATTGCTTTTAAATTACTACATAAAATCACATAATGAGAAATATGAAATATGTGAACTAAATGTTCAATTCCACCTGTTTATATACATTAATACTAGTTTATAGGCTCACTATTAACAGACCATTTTACTAAATGTAAACATTATTTCTTTAAATAAACAAACAAATCATTATTTCTCAACATGGACTAAATATTATATATAATTGTTAATTAAGATATCATTTTTTGTAGCATAGTAGATAATATATCTAAAATAGGTAATTGATATATTCTAATGTCTGTTTATATACATTTATTCTAGTTTATTGTAATTTGACCTAATAAAAAGTGTCTTATTATATTAACAGATCATTTTACTAGTTTTGAGCATTTCTTTAAATACATAAAATTATATTAATTATTTCTTATAATTCACAAATCTTTCACTTACTGAGATATAATTATTTAATTATAAGTGTATACAGGTACATTTATGCATTTTCAGTAGTTACAATTACTTTACCTAAAAGTACTTTCAAATTACTAGATAAAATGACGTAAAATGAGTAACACTGTTAAGTTAAATAATCTTACAATATTCTACAATAACATTCACATAATGAGAAACATAATATATATCTGAACTAAATGTACAAAGTTTTACCTGCTAAGATATCATTTTTGTAGCATAGTAGTAAATTTATCTAAAATAGATAATGAACACATTCTAAAATTGCTTATTATGAGACTGTTTAGAATTGTATTTTTTATTAATAGTTTATTATAAGATTATGTACACTTGTACTAATTTATAGTCATTTGATCTTTCATAAAGTATTTTATTCTATTAACGGACCATTTTATTGGTTTTAAGAATCTTCATAATTTCTTAAAACTGACAGACATTTTTTTTATTTGAACTGTATACACATACATTTACAGTTTTAGTAGATAGAACACTTTATTTAGCTTAAAATAAGTAAAAAAGATCTATAAATAAGTTACTTTTAAAATATTACAAAAATCACAAAAACTGACCAGATGTATTTACTTACTAAGTTATATTTACTTACTTAATGAAGCACTGTAGATGTATTTACTTACTCAGTGAATAAAAATACTTTGCTTAAAAATACTTTGAGACAAAATTACTTAGAACAAGTAAAATAAGTAAAATAAATACAAACAAGTCAAATAATCCTAATGTAATTACAAGTTATATAACATTTCTTATTATGAGTCTGTTATAAGAACATTACAAGATTTTTCCACCTGTTTATATACATTCATACTAGTTTATAGTAACTGTATTTTTTCTTGTTTTAAGTCTTATTCTAGAAATAAGCGAAATGATCTCTATTTTATAACCTCTGAGCTCCCCCGGAACCCACCTAGACCCGGGGTTCTCAGCTTTTACCACCCAAAGGACCATTTAAAGCCATTAGCCATTTAAACCATGCTGGAATATTGGAGAACCGGAATCCCTGTTGAGGGAAAGAAGGACACGGAAGCCACTGCACTGTTCTAAATGTACTTTATGTTATGCTGATTGATAAACAAGGATACATTTTGAACATATAAATAATTTCCAGGCGCTTTAACACTCTGAAAGGAGGAATCGTACCATAGTTACATTTACAAGACTGGAAAAATAGAACCGGACGAGCATCTGCTGTCCACAGTGAGTTTGGTACTGTGACCCGACTGACTCAAGTGATGACCGATGTTCACTCCTATCCTCACCTGAACATCCTTTAGCACATGCTGACACACTGACCAGCCACAACATCAGCACCACCTCCTTATATCTCCACTCACTGTCCACTGTATCAGCTCCCCTGACCATACAGGACCTCCACTCACTGTCCACTGTATCAGCTCCACTGACCATACAGGACCTCCACTCACTGTCCACTGTATCAGCTCTACTGACCATACAGGACCTACACTCACTGTCCACTGTATCAGCTCCACTGACCATACAGGACCTCCACTCACTGTCCACTGTATCAGCTCCACTGACCATACAGGACCTACACTCACTGTCCACTGTATCAGCTCCACTGACCATACAGGACCTCCACTCACTGTCCACTGTATCAGCTCTACTGACCATACAGGACCTACACTCACTGTCCACTGTATCAGCTCCACTGACCATACAGGACCTCCACTCACTGTCCACTGTATCAGCTCCACTGACCATACAGGACCTACACTCACTGTCCACTGTATCAGCTCCACTGACCATACAGGACCTCCACTCACTGTCCACTGTATCAGCTCTACTGACCATACAGGAGCTCCACTTACAGACTGTAGATCATCTGATTCTCTGTATACTTTATTACTCTGTTCTTTAATGATCAGGACCCCCACAGGACCACCACAGACGTGGTGCTGGTGTGAGTGGATCAGACACAGCGAGAATCAGATGAACTACAGTCTGTAGGTGGAGCTCCTGTATGGTCAGTGGAGCTAATGGAGTGGACAGTGGACAGTGAGTGGAGATAGAAGGAGGTGGTGTGGATGTTTTAGCTGATGTTATGTTTATACTGCAGAAGTTCAGGGGCAGTCCATGCTGCATCGTCCCCCCTTTACGACACACTGATGAAATCTCTATAACGCCACTAGAAAATGATTAATACACTTTCAGGAAGTGCTGTAAGACTGACCGCGCCCCCACACAGGGCTTCAAGCGGACCAGCAGAGCATGCAGCTAACTAAGAATAAAAATAGAGACGTTCACGTCGGCCGGTGTTATAGTTCAACAAGTGCATTAACTCGGACGATGTTAAAAATAGTTCTCTTTGCTACGTACTGATATGTCTATATTTACACTTCTCTTTATAAGTAAGGCATGCTCATCCACTCAGTCACCCCGCTCTGCAGATTAAAGGACCGTGTGCATGAAGGTGAACGACAAACACAAAAGAATTATATCTCACCAAATGAAATCATCAGAAATGTAGATAATATATCTAATATTTCTCATTATAGGTATGTTGTAAGAAAATAATGCGATTAATTCACTAAATTTTAGTCCCTTTGTACTAGTTTTAAGTTATTATATCTAGTTAAAACAAGTAAAAATGTATATACATAAACTAAAAAATACAGATTTCTAGAAATAGTTCCAAAATAATATACATGAACTACATTTAGGATGCTCTGTAGGACTAGTATAGCATCATTTCTCTAATTTGTACTTATTTTAAGTTGATAAAATTACTTAAAGCAAGTACAAAATGACAAAACATTTAAAAATGTACTAAAAAGTTTAAATAGTCTCATAATGAGAGATTAACAATATTAAACATCATTTGTAAGAATAGTATAAAGCTATTTCTATACATTTTAGCTGTTTTACTACATAAAATTAGTTAAAACAAGTACAAAAATGACTAGAAATTAGGTAAATAATCTTATTCTTACAACAGTCTTATAATGAAAACTAGTATATATATTAACTACATTTAAGATGATTTAGGTGTAAGATTTTTAGGTATTAGACTATTTCTATTCATTTTTGCTTGTTTGTACTAGATAAAATGACTTAAAATTAGTATAAATATCTTATAATAGTCCTTCAACAGCATCATAATGAGGGATATTATATATATTACCTACATTTAAGATGATTTAGGTATAAGATTTTTAGGTATTAGACTATTTCTATTCATTTTTGCTTGTTTGTACTAGATAAAATGACTTAAAATTAGTATAAATATCTTATAATAGTCCTTCAACAGCATCATAATGAGGAATATTATATATATTAACTATATTTCTGTGGATTTTACTTGGTGAGGTCTTTATTCGCAGTGCATATACTTTAAATGCTCATAACAAAAGCAGTGTTTATGGATGTAAATATACTGGCATGTATTATATTTGTACAAATACTCAAAATACAATTCATGTGAACGCATCAAGTCGGACATTTTAAAGGCATTTTCAAGCAAATCATGACCGATTATTGCTTGAAAATGATAAAAGTGGCAGATTTTATATTTAGCTAATATTTAAAAGTGGTATTTAATTAGAGCTTTACTTTTACATTTTCTTATGAAAACAACCAATCACAGCCTGAGTATCTAAACCTGCACTAACAGAGAAAAATGGCTAAACTAAAAAGCCTCTGCAGGGAATGTAGGAAGAAATTTGATGTAACGAACATGAACTGAATGCTGGAAACTAATATATAATATATATTTTAACCAATAAACCAAAAACCACAACACTGACGTAAACAATTTCAAGTTATTTTGTTGGAAAATTAACTGACTTTGTAGCAAAACATCTCAATTTGTGATTATAAATGATTCCTTATTTAGCAGGAGGTCATACGTCCTTCGTCTTCTAATTTCCTGTTTATGTTTTGCTGTTATTTACTTGTTTACTGGTTTAGCGTATACCACCGTTACGGTTTATGGTTTGGAGTGAAGTTCAGCTCCCTGAGACCCGATCACGGGTTTAGTGAACACAAGATGCTGCTCCACAAACTCTACTGTGTATTTGTACAAATACAATTAAACCCAGTCTAATAATTACTTTTAGTCTTTAGTCTTTAGTTTTTGGGGGTGTTAAAATAATACAGCCCACTTTTAAAGACCCCCAGTCATCAAAGCTGCGTCACAATTAAAAACCTCTCTGGACCGATTCAGGAAACCATCGTCGGTCGGAAGAGATAAGAGCGAGCGCTCAATCGGCCTCGGTGCGTGAAATCAAGCGCCGGCCTACCAGCAGCTCATTTACATATCATTTACATACAACCTCCTCTGATTCATGCAGATGGGTCAGTAGGGAGCCAATGGCTGTGCTGGTAGGCCGAGCTGGTAGGCAGAGTTCGAGGTTGAGTAGTGAGTAGTGAGTCTCCCCCTACTGACCAAAGTTATGATGACTGGACAGAATTATGAGTGAAATAAACACAACATAAGAGAGTAGAATGAAGTGATTGTAGTGATTTTTACTATAAGTTCGTACTGAAATTAATGTAATCAACACATACTTGGCACTCGGCTTGAGTTGTGAGCAGAGCTCTGCTGGCGATGGAGAACGATGGGCGATGATGATCCTACATTCATGAAACCGTCTGTTTTATTAGTGACGGGGTCGAATGGCACATCTCAGTCCCTCTACATTCAGCTCAGGAATTCCACACTCGTGTATATATATATATATATATATATATATATATATATATATATATATATATATATATATATATATATATATATATATATCAATCTGAAGTGATGCAAACTCTCAATCTCTGCGTGAGGGAAGACTCAGAACACACTCTGCACTATATTTACCCCATAAATAGCAAATCTGGTCAGTAGAATTATTCATCAGATCTTTTTAAATCAGGGATTTGTTAGTAAATAATGCTATATGTACATAAAATGTTGGGTAATTACATTAAATAATAAGAGGAGTGACCACAAACAGGAGTGTTTAAATAGAAGTTAGAGTTTTTTTAGAGAGAAGGTAGAGTTTTTTTGCTTTATTGGCCAAAACTGAAGATTAGATCAGTACTAGTATGCAGATGTGGGGGTTTTAGGTTATGGCCAAAGCTTCTCAGAGTAGCAGTGCAGTTGGCTGGACAGGTTTGGGACTACAGCATTCCGATTGGAGATTTTCCTCTGGAGGTTAACAGGCTGTGTGGTTCACAGACCCTAAATCAATCAATCAATCGCTAAAATAACCAGTAAAATTAAGAAATAAGTGCTCTACATACTTAAATCTGGCACCTTCTTCCAATTTTAATGCACATTTTCTATTAATCTGCTGAATTTAACATACGAGAAAAAAGTTGAGCGTGAAATATAAACGTGCTCTGATGTTTGTGCACACTTAATTGAACACACTTAACTTAATGCACACAGTGTGTTCAATTCAGAAAATAAACAGTGATTGTGAATTAACATTTGTAGAAGTGTGTGTTCTATACAGCAGTGGATCCCAATCCGGTCCTCTGGGCTCCTGAGACGCTCCACGTTTTTGCTCCAACCAACCAAACTCGCAGGACCAGGTTGAGAAGCAGTGTTGTCGAGGACGCATCAACCAAACAAACATCTACATTTCATTCTGCCTCCAGTTTGGCTCTATGTGGTGAAACAAACCAGTGACAAACCAGTTGCATGAAACTTCAGCGCAACTTTGCATTCCAGCAACAAAAAAAGTTGCACGCAACACATTGCATTATTTCACTGATCTGTAAGAAGATTTTTTCATATCGTCACTGGATTTAATGCCTGCTATCAAAATAAAAGTCCTATTTAGTCTTACTGTTAAATGCAGATTTGATATAACAATTAGTTATTACTATTATTATTAATATTATTAGTGGGAGGAGTGTGAGAAGTACTTCTTTAAGAGTTCTTCAGTAAAAACACTGGTTCTAAATATAAACATGAACATTCAAAAACTATTTAAACCACAGCAAATCATAACAGTGGAAGAATCTTTTTAATATGATACATAGAACCACGTTCTGCATCCACCTGAAGAACCTTTGCACCATTCAAGCCTGCAGAGTGTTCATGGTTCTATACAGAACCGCTGTCTTTTCTGAAGAACCCTTATATATTTCGGATTCATACTAGTGGAAAAATGTGGGACACTTTTCACCCGGCACTGCCCACCTACCCTGGTGTAGACCACCTGGCCAGTGGGTATCATTGGAGAACAAGATGATATTTATTTGTTTTTTAGGCTTGTCTGGATAAAATTAGTGCTTAAAAGACTTATTCACTTATTACCTGCATGTTTGCCTACAAAGTGAACAAAATTAGTCTTAATTAGTTCAGTATATATATATATATATATATGATAGTATTATTATTAATGTGCATATTTGCTTAACACATATCAGAAAATAAATATTGAGATTGATAAGGCTATAAAAAATACTGATAGCTTGAGTATTATGTTTTATGATTGTGCCACTAGATGGCAGTGACGCCCATTAAACTCTTTCATTGCAATGTAAACAAATAACTTAAATGCCATCTCAACATTAGTAAACTATAAATATGATGGTGTGTTTTTATTATTTAACAGTTTTCCTACAAATTGCAATATCACACACATCACCAGCTTCCTACTGATATAGAGTCCGAATCATTATAAAGTATTGATTTACATTATGCAGCACAAACCTAGCATCATTTACACTATCAGTCAAAAGTTTGGAGACACCTACTTGAGTGTATATATATGTGTATAACTATAAAGGTGTTTAGATCTGAATGTGTTGAGAGACGAGTGTAAACAATGAAGTTGGAGCCCATGTACACAAATATTACTAAAATAAACATTTGACTGTATTTAAATGTAAAAATGAGAATGTATATTTTTATAAGAGCTATAAAACCACCAAACCTGTTTATCAGAACAAGATCTCAGCATCTACACTATCTTCTTCAGTCCTGTTAGAGAAGCAGCTCGTGTGGGCTCCTCATGAAGCTGCTGGTCAGAATGTTCAAAGTATGTAAACCTGCATCAGAGCAAATGAGCTCATTTCTAAAAGACCCTCTAAACATTCTTTAAACACAACCAGGTGTTTAATTCTGCTCCAGGAATAATTCCATACCGACTATCCTATAGTTCTGATCTCTTCACACTTATTCACTAATATTAGTACTATTAATATAGTACACATAAGAAGAACCTGGGTGGGTGTACCTAAACTTTTCACTAGTGTAGTGATCGTGCAACAGTTTCACCACATAAAGCCAACGTCAACGAAAGGCTACTCGAGGAAGAATGTAAATGGACGTTCAGACCTGAATGAAGACCTGATGGTCAGTTACCTCATGGAAGTTCTACCAGCTCTGCTTCTCCAGCACATATCAGGGAACCAGCCAACCAGCACTCTTACTCTGAGACGCCTCGCCTCCACTCCTGTGGTCGTCCTTTGGAACAAGCAAATGTTTACTGTTGTTATTTAGATAAACAAACGAATAAAAACAAGCAAAAGCTGATCATCTCCTCACTCAGTCACTGCACTCCTCTCAAATACTGCATCAATTGATCTTGAAGCACCAGGTGAACCAAGAGACCTAATAGAAGGACCTAACGTGGAGTTAAAGTAGCAGCGATTGTATCAGAGGACAGAAGTCCCTCCTCCGTCTCTCAGACAGACAGCAGACGTCCTGGCCAATAAAGTGCACGCTTTCCCAGAATTCCCACTTTTTTCTAATCACCATCCAGCAGCAAAGAACTTCAATCAAACCAGAGTTCACAACTGCTCCAAGGTAAAGATCCTCTTCAGCTCCAGCATCTACACCGTCCGAGGCGTCTGGACCGTCTTGGGAGGAGTTCGGGGAACGGATTCCCGCTGAGGAACATTCCGGAGTGGCCTGTGGAAACTGTTTCAGAGCAAAAGAGGCCAGCAGGCAAAAATCATGCAGTCCATGTGGGCAGGCTGGGTTGGCTCCACTAGCAGGTTCCCAGAGGAACGTCCTCCATGGCAGGTGAAGAGAAGGTCTGAAGATATGGACAGCGCTCATAGCGGAGCTCATCATGGATCGTCTGTCTGGACCTCTGGATGGTGGACCTGATAGGAGAACCACACAGAGCATCACAGAGATCGCGACCCCTGCAGACCCCCCAGCAGATCTTCTTCGTGCTGATCCACGTCCAGAGCTTTGAATGAAAAGTGAGCGGTTTGAGGTTAATGGCTTGAAATGCGGCATCGCTCAGACCTCCACTGCGGTGATCAGACGTAAATGCCCTCTGGGTTGAAGCTGGAGGTCAGGGGGCTCTGCAGGGCCCGGAAGGCATTGGGAAGCGGGTGGGCCGACCCCCGACGCTTCAGAGAGTTAGACTGCTCGGACTCTGGAGGACAGCAGAACACAGAAGCTTAACGTATGCATGTTTTAGTTCAAGGTATTCAAAAAATAATATTTTATCAGATAGAAACATCTCAGATGTAGTTAATGAGTAATATTTCTTACTATGAGACTGTTATAAGAATATTCTAAGATTATTGACTGTTTATATACATTTTTATTAGTTTTAGGTTATTCTTAAGTAAGTAAGAAAACATTCTAAGTAAAAATGTACAGAAATATTCTATTTTTATTCTATTATTCTTGTAAAACACGTTAAATGTGGTTAATATATGTAATATTTCTCATTATCAAAATATTCTAAGAATATTCTAAGAGTATTCCAGCTTTTAATATACATTTATACAAGTTCATATTAATTTTTATAGAGTTAAATCAAGTACAAATGTAAAGAAACAGAGAATGTTACTCTTGTAAATCATCCTAAATGTAGTTAATATGAGTTATGTTTCTAAATATAAAAATATTATTAGTGTTCCACTAGTTTTTAAACATTTTTACTAGTTTTAAAGTTATTCTATCTAGTTAAAACAGAAATGTTTTATGTACAAAAATGGTTTTATATTATTCTTACAAAACACCTTAAATGTGGTTATTATAATAATACTATAAGATTATCCCACTGGTTTTTATACATGTTTACAGGTTTTAAGTAATTTGTTAAAATTAAAACAAGTAAAAATGTATAGAAACAATTTTATATTATTACACCCTAAATGTGGTTAATATATGCAGAATTTCTCATTATCAAAATAGTATAAGAATATTACAAGATTATTTCATCTGTTTCTATGCATTTTTACTAGCGTTATGTAATTATATCTAGTTAAAATAAGTAAAAATGTATAGAAATAAACAAATATTATTCTTACAAATAATCCTAAATGAAGTTAATATATGTAATATATCTCATTATCAGAATATTATCAGTTAATATATGTTATATTTCTCATTATCTAAATATTATAAGAATGTTGTATTATGCCTATACATTTTTAATAATTGTAAGTATTATTTTCTAGTTAAAATAAGTAAAAATGTATAGAAATAGACAAATATTATTCTTATAAAACACCTTAAATGTGGCTAATACATATAGTATTTTTCATTATCAAAATATTATAAGAATATTAAAAGATTATTCCGTCTGTTTCTATACATTTTTACTAGTTTTATGTAATTATATCTAGTTAAAATAAGTAAAAACATTTAGAAATAGAAATTAAGTTAATATATGTAATATTTCTCATTATGAGAGGGTTTTAAGAATATTATATGTGTATTCCACCTGTTTATATTCAAATTTCTAGTTGTAAGTAATCTTATCTATTTACACAAGAAACAATGTATAAAATGGTCTCATACTATTTTTTACAAATCATCTTAAATGTAATAAATATATCTAAATACTTCTCATTTAGTGAATGTTGTTAAAAAATGAAATTATTCTACTTTTTTATATCCAATTCCACCTGTTTATATACATTTATACTAGTTTATATATATTTATACTAGTTTATATACATTTATACTAGTTTATAGTCATTGTATCTAGTTAAGTAGAAATTCATAGAAATACACAAATATTATTCTTTCAAATCGTCCTAAATGTAGTTAAAATATGTAATATTTCTAATTATGAGACATAAAATGATTCCTGTTTATATGTATGTATTTTTAGCGTACAGTTATTTTATGTAGATATAATATGAGATATTAACTACATTAATAAGAAATTTTAGATGACATAGCTTTAGATTTAACTTTGCAGACATTTGCCCTGTTTTAAATCCACAAACTTGAGAAAATCTTTATTTTTATTAGAAACTGTTCAGACCTTCATGTTTCACAGTTTAAAACTGTCTGGTGACCTCTGCTTTGGTGGACATCCAGTTTCCAGAGACAGTACACTGTTCTGGAATATCCCTGATTACTGACCACACCACCTCTTTTGTCCAGATAAGCTCGTACAGAGGTCAGCATGTGTCCCTGTTCTTTGTTTCTGGACTGAACAGAACTACGCAGGCCCTGTTAGCGACGGTGGCCACCGGCAACATCCAGTAATGCACCCCGTAATGTATCCTGAGAACTCCTGGCGTGTACTCGGCTCCTGCTGTACTACATTCAAACCGTCAGACGGACGTGTCTTAACGTGCCTCGTCATGTACAATCACGACTACAGTCACACCACAAACCTCACTAATAACTCACAACCACTGTAAACCAATATATATATATATATATATATATATATATATATATATATATATATATATATATATATATATATATATATATATGTACACAGTTATATTAGAGTGTATATGTAACAGTTCAGGTAAATGATAGTAGTGTTACAGTTTAGGTTAGGACTCTTATTGATATAGTGTAAGGTGGTTATTCAGGTGTCAGGTGGGGAATAGAATATAAATTAATTCCTGAAATATTGTGATATGACATTTTGCCACATTAAAACCTCTAACTGTTATTGCTATTAAATATTTATTATTATTGTTATTATTATTATTATTATTATAACTTATAATATTATATTAAAATTCACTATATGTCCCGGTTATTATTAAATGTTTATAATTATAATAATAATAATTATTATTATAAGGCCTTATATGTCCTATTTTGTCAGTTCCAGTTTATAAAATTCCTGGAAAACTTTTACATCTTTATATCCTGTTTACGGTTAAAATGTGTCCAAACAGGTGGAGAACCGTCTCGTACCTCTGCTGGTCTCCTCTTCAGCAGGTTCTGCGGGCAGCACGGTGACTTTGGTGCCAGTCTGCTGGATGAACTGCTGAAGGTTCACCTGTCTCAGCTCCTTGGTTAACTGCTCCAGCTCCTGCTCCTTCTCCTGTCCGACAGCGAGAACTTTATAAACCACAGAATCAAACTTCTCCCACGGTTTCTCCCAAACTACCCGTCTCCAGAACAGCTGGGACACTTCATAACATGCAAATAACTCACTGGTATGTAAATCACCTCTGACCTGAAAACAGTACAAACACAAGTTAACATATCTGAAACATGTTCGGCTGTTTTAGCTGATCTCACTCACTGATCTGACTTTAGACTAAGACTAAGCTCTGAGTGACCCGGTACCCTAATCACCTTCACTAACACTAATGATGACGGTTTCAGTGGTGACTGTTTCAGTAGTGACTGTTTCGGTAGTGACTGTTTGGGTAGTGAGTGTTTCAGTAGTGACTGTAGTGATTGTTTCGGTGGTGACTGTTTGGGTAGTGACTGTTTTGGTAGTGACTGTTTCAGTAATAACTGTTTCAGTAGTGACTGTTTCGGTAGTGACTGTTTCGGTAGTGACTGTTTTTAAGTAGTGACTGTTTCGCTAGTGACTGTTTCAGTGGTGACTGTTTCGGTGGTGACTGTTTGGGTAGTGACTGTTTGGGTAGTGACTGTTTTGGTGGTGACTGTTTTGGTAGTGACTGTTTTGGTAGTGAGTGTTTCAGTATTGACTGTAGTGATTGTTTCGGTAGTGAATGTTTCGGTGGTGACTGTTTCAGTAGTGAGTGTTTCAGTAGTGACTGTTTTGGTGGTGACTGTTGCAGTAGTGACAGTTTCAGTAGTGGCTGTTTCGGTGGTGACTGTAGTGACTGTTTCTGAAGTGACTTTTTCAGTATTGACTGTTTGGTAGTGACTGTTTCGGTAGTGACAATTTTAGCTATACACTAGACAATACATGATTGGTAAGCACAGATTTTGAACAACTGTATAGCATCGTATTTTTCATTCAAACACAAAAATGCTGCAATTCTGTTTCGGTAATGATGGTTCTTAATGTTACACACTTATTGTCAGACTTTTGGCTCACATGAAGGAATGAAGGAACAGTGTTGGTGACGATAAAGGAATGAAGGGATGAAGAAACAGTGTTAGTGATGATGAAGGGATGAAGGGATGAAGAAACAGTGTTGGTGATGATGAAGGGATGAAGGAACAGTGTTGGTGATGATAAAGGTATGAAGGGATGAAGGAACAGTGTTGGTGATGATAAAGGAATGAAGGGATGAAGGAACAGTGTTGGTGATGATAAAGGAATGAAGGGATGAAGAAACAGTGTTGGTGATGATGAAGGGATGAAGGGATGAAGAAACAGTGTTGGTGATGATGAAGGGATGAAGGAACAGTGTTGGTGATGATAAAGGAATGAAGGGATGAAGAAACAGTGTTGGTGATGATGAAGGGATGAAGGAACAGTGTTGGTGATGATAAAGGAATGAAGGGATGAAGAAACAGTGTTGGTGATGATAAAGGAATGAATGGATGAAGAAACAGTGTTGGTGATGATGAAGGGATGAAGGAACAGTGTTGGTGGTGATAAATGAATGAAGGGATGAAGGAACAGTGTTGGTGATGATAAAGGAATGAAGGAACAGTGTTGGTGATGATAAAGGAATGAAGGGATGAAGAAACAGTGTTGGTGATGATAAAGGAATGAAGGGATGAAGGAACAGTGTTGGTGGTTATAAAGGAATGAAGGGATGAAGAAACAGTGTTGGTGATGATAAAGGAATGAAGGAACAGTGTTGGTGATGATAAAGGAATGAAGGGATGAAGAAACAGTGTTGGTGATGATGAAGGGATGAAGGGATGAAGAAACAGTGTTGGTGATGATGAAGGGATGAAGGAACAGTGTTGGTGGTGATAAATGAATGAAGGGATGAAGGAACAGTGTTGGTGATGATAAAGGAATGAAGGAACAGTGTTGGTGATGATAAAACAATGAAGGGATGAAGGAACAGTGTTGGTGATGATAAAGGAATGAAGGAACAGTGTTGGTGATGATAAAACAATGAAGGGATGAAGGAACAGTGTTGGTGATGATAAAGGAATGAATGGATGAAGAAACAGTGTTGGTGATGATGAAGGGATGAAGGAACAGTGTTGGTGGTGATAAATGAATGAAGGGATGAAGGAACAGTGTTGGTGATGATAAAGGAATGAAGGAACAGTGTTGGTGATGATAAAACAATGAAGGGATGAAGGAACAGTGTTGGTGATGATAAAGGAATGAATGGATGAAGAAACAGTGTTGGTGATGATGAAGGGATGAAGGAACAGTGTTGATGGTGATAAATGAATGAAGGGATGAAGGAACAGTGTTGGTGATGATAAAGGAATGAAGGGATGAAGAAACAGTGTTGGTGATGATAAAGGGATGAAGGAACAGTGTTGGTGATGATAAATGAATGAAGGGATGAAGGAAGAGTGTTGGTGATGATAAAGGAATGAAGGGATGAAGGAACAGTGTTGGTGATGATAAAGGGATGAAGGAACAGTGTTGGTGATGATGAAGGGATGAAGGAACAGTGTTGGTGGTGATAAATGAATGAAGGGATGAAGGAACAGTGTTGGTGATGATAAAGGAATGAAGGAACAGTGTTGGTGATGATAAAACAATGAAGGGATGAAGGAACAGTGTTGGTGATGATAAAGGAATGAATGGATGAAGAAACAGTGTTGGTGATGATGAAGGGATGAAGGAACAGTGTTGATGGTGATAAATGAATGAAGGGATGAAGGAACAGTGTTGGTGATGATAAAGGAATGAAGGGATGAAGAAACAGTGTTGGTGATGATAAAGGGATGAAGGAACAGTGTTGGTGATGATAAATGAATGAAGGGATGAAGGAAGAGTGTTGGTGATGATAAAGGAATGAAGGGATGAAGGAACAGTGTTGGTGATGATAAAGGGATGAAGGAACAGTGTTGGTGATGATAAAGGGATGAAGGAACAGTGTTGGTGATGATAAAGGAATGAAGGGATGAAGAAACAGTGTTGGTGATGATAAAAGAATGAAGGGATGAAGGAACAGTGTTGGTGGTTATAAAGGAATGAAGGGATGAAGAAACAGTGTTGGTGATGATAAAGGAATGAAGGAACAGTGTTGGTGATGATAAAGGAATGAAGGGATGAAGAAACAGTGTTGGTGATGATGAAGGGATGAAGGGATGAAGAAACAGTGTTGGTGATGATGAAGGGATGAAGGAACAGTGTTGGTGGTGATAAATGAATGAAGGGATGAAGGAACAGTGTTGGTGATGATAAAGGAATGAAGGAACAGTGTTGGTGATGATAAAGGAATGAAGGAACAGTGTTGGTGATGATAAAACAATGAAGGGATGAAGGAACAGTGTTGGTGATGATAAAGGAATGAATGGATGAAGAAACAGTGTTGGTGATGATGAAGGGATGAAGGAACAGTGTTGGTGGTGATAAATGAATGAAGGGATGAAGGAACAGTGTTGGTGATGATAAAGGAATGAAGGGATGAAGAAACAGTGTTGGTGATGATAAAGGGATGAAGGAACAGTGTTGGTGATGATAAATGAATGAAGGAATGAAGGAAGAGTGTTGGTGATGATAAAGGAATGAAGGGATGAAGGAACAGTGTTGGTGATGATAAAGGGATGAAGGAACAGTGTTGGTGATGATAAAGGGATGAAGGAACAGTGTTGGTGATGATAAAGGAATGAAGGAACAGTGTTGGTGATGATAAAGGAATGAAGGGATGAAGAAACAGTGTTGGTGATGATAAAGGGATGAAGGAACAGTGTTGGTGATGATAAATGAATGAAGGGATGAAGGAAGAGTGTTGGTGATGATAAAGGAATGAAGGGATGAAGGAACAGTGTTGGTGATGATAAAGGAATGAAGGGATGAAGGAAGTGTTGGTGATGATAAAGGGATGAAGGAACAGTGTTGGTGATGATAAAGGAATGAAGGAACAGTGTTGGTGATGATAAAGGAATGAAGGAACAGTGTTGGCGATGATAAAGGAATGAAGGGATGAAGGAACAGTGTTGGTGATGATAAAGGAATGAAGGGATGAAGGAACAGTGTTGGTGATGATAAAGGAATGAAGGGATGAAGGAACAGTGTTGGTGATGATAAAGGAATGAAGGGATGAAGGAACAGTATTGGTGTTGATAAAGGAATGAAGGGATGAAGGAACAGTGTTGGTGATGATGAAGGGATGAAGGGATGAAGGAACAGTGTTGGTGATGATGAAGGGATGAAGGGATGAAGGAACAGTGTTGGTGATGATGAAGGGATGAAGGGATGAAGGAACAGTGTTGGTGATGATGAAGGGATGAAGGGATGAAGGAACAGTGCTGGTGATGATGAAGGTCAGGTTGGTATCTTTTGGTGATGCTGGTCAGTTTTAGTTTCTCTGACTCTGAGACTGGTTTGAGTGGGCGTGGCCAGAGAAACTCAGCCCTGTGATTGGTTGGGAGAATGATTATGTAAGTGTGGCTCAAGATTAGGGCCCAGTTTACATAGACAGGAGATAAACATGGTGAATATCTGGTCTGCTATTGGTCCGTTATCATCAAAGGGTTTAATTAGCAGATGTTTATTGTTTACTGTTTACTGTTTACTGAAGCTCATATTCAGATTTACTGCTTCTGTAAAAAAGTGCGCTGTCACTACGTGCTGTTTCATTAATCTGTCAGGCCTGGTGTCTTACATAACTCACTCCGTGCACTCCCAGCCACCACACCCTGCTGAAACTGCTCACTCCTCCTCACTCCAACCTCCACATTCCTTCACTCCTCAAGTGTTTGGGAATGTTTTTGTGGTCTTTCAGTGAAGAATGTTATTGTCACATCGCCAAAACAAAGAACAGAGAAAACTCAAATCACTTATAAGCACTTATAACCCTCCCCAAAGGGGAATTCCACCGATATTTTAAAATTCAGTATACTTAAACAGTTTAGAAGTAAACAGTTGTTCAGAGTGAAACATTCTGTTCTAGATTCAGTCAGTTCTGTTCACAGTAGTGGTG
Organism: Megaleporinus macrocephalus; assembly: GCA_021613375.1. Lineage (NCBI taxonomy): Eukaryota > Metazoa > Chordata > Actinopteri > Characiformes > Anostomidae > Megaleporinus > Megaleporinus macrocephalus. The sequence goes on from CM038702.1 coordinate 1,520,595, forward strand.
AATGGAACCAGACATCCACCTCTAAAAGCTGTTCTAGATACAGTCAGATCTGTTCACAGTGGAGGTGAATGGAACCAGACGTCCACCTCTAAAAGCTCCTCACAGAAGGTTCTTACAGTAGATGTTATAAATACACTGTCTGATTCTGAGACGCTGTTTATGATAGTTTAGAGAAGATCTCAGTCTTAAACTAGGGCTTCTCATCATGATATTGTTTTCCATATCAGTTGATATCGATATATATCACGATATAAATCAAATCACTATTGCCTTTTTACTAGTGTTGGTATCGGTATCGGTGCCGATACTGGCACTTACACACAGTATCGTATCGGCAATAGAGAGCACCGATACCATGAAGCTTATTGACTAAATGGCAATTTTTATTTTTTCATAGCTCTGAAAATCAGTAAATGGTGTTCGTTCAAGGTTATTATATCTTATTCAGAATAAAAAATACAATATATAAAAAGTGGAACAATATAAATATAAATATTTACAGCCACATATCGAGCATTTAAGTCAGAGTTGGTATCGGCAGATACCTGAAAAGCTGGTATCGGTAAGGAAAAAGTGGTATCGGTGCATCCCTACTTTTTACTTTAAGTGAGAAGTGAAGATATCAAAATTTCAGAATTTTGTTAAATTGTTTTTTTATCTTCTAATTTATTTTCTATCTAATGTATGTATAGAACATTACACAACTGTATTTCAAATAAATTAAAGTATTCACACAGACACTGTGTTAAGCAGGCTGTTGTTGGCCTTCTCTGGTGTCACTGGTGTCATTTTAAATTCTTAATTTCTTAAGAACCACCTTCACACAACCTGCCAGTGTTTTATTTAATTTTAGTAAAGAGTTTTATGATTTTGATACTCAGTTTATTTATTTATTTTTATTTTTATTTCCTTTTACCATTTTTTTATTACTCCATTATTATTATTATTATTTCATCATTACTTTAATTATTTTTTGTTATGATTTATTTCACTATTTTATGTTTTACTACTATATTTATATTTACTTTATTGACTTATTTTTTATCTTTGTCTTATTCCTAATTTTAGTTTCTTATTCAGTTTTTTATTTGTTTTTCTCTTTGTGATTTATCTTACCTAATTTAGTTCTGTTCTTACTGTTTCTTTTAGATTTAGGTACTCATTAAAATTCATTTTTATTTATTTTTAATTTCTTTTTGTTTAATTATTGTAATGCTCGGCGACATTGTAAATGAGGATCTCCCTCAATGTATTTCCGAGTGAAAATAAAGGTTGATTGATTGATTGATTGATTGATTGATTGATTTCACCTGTAGCCGGACGCCGGACTGTCCGAGAGAAAGCTCCACGGCTCTGCAGCTGCTCTCCAGCCTCGCCGCCTGCTGCACCTGCATCTCCAGCTCCGTCCTCACTTTCTCCATGCGCGCCCGCAGCTCCTCCTCGTCGGCCTGCCTGCTCTGCTGCAGCTCCATCTGCAGCCGCTCGGCCTCCAGGCAGGCCTCCATGCACTGGATCTGCGCCAGGTACTCGGCCAGCCGCGCCTCGCACTCCTGCACGCGGTTGCGCAGCTCCTGCAGGCGCTCGCGCAGCTGCCGCTCGTTCTCCTGCTCGATCTGCAGCTCGTTCTCCCAGAACTCCTGCTCCTCCATCTCGGCCTCCATGCGCCGCACCTGCTGCTCCAGCTGCAGCAGCTCCTCCTCCTCCTCCTCCGTCAGAAGCTCCTCCCGCAGCTCCTGCTCGCAGCTGTGCAGGCGCTGCTCCAGGGAGCGCAGCTTCTCCTTCTGCAGCTGCACCAGCTGGCCCAGCTCCTGCGCGCCGGGGCCCGGAGTGGCGCTGCGGGTCCGGCCCGGCTCGCGGCTCTTCCCGAAGATGTCCCGCAGGCCCTTGCCGCTGCCGGTGAAGGTCAGAGACTTGCGCTTGGGCTCGCGCCGCTTCAGGGAGCGGTCTGGGGCCGAGGGCCGGAGCTTGGCCAGAGGGGGCAGGCTCTGGCGGTACGGGCCGCGCTCCGGGCCGAGGGCCGAGGTTTCCGAGGTGGGTCGCTCGCACAGCGAGGGGCCGGTGCGCTGCAGCACCAGCTGCACGTCGCTGGCGTACTGACCCCATTTATTCAGGGACACCACCGGGTTCTCGTGGGGGGCCAGGTACCGCTCCGTCTCGCGCCACTTCTCGATCAGCGTGTACCTCCCGGTCCGTCCTGCAACACAGAGCAACCCACGTCATTCCCGGTCACACGAGTCCGGTTCTACGGGGGTCTCGGTTTCTACCCAGCCATATCATTTAAGCTGCTCCTCCTGCTGTTTCTATTATCACCCCTTACTTTTCCAGACAGTTCTCAGGTTTTCAGCGTCAGTACCTAATAAAAGAGTTTACCTGGGGGCCACTATGCTTAGCTAGAAGCAGGTGGTCCAGCAGGTGGTCCAGCAGGTGGTAAAGGTTGAGAACCCCTGATGTAAATGACGTCTGTTCTGATTGGTTACTGTGTGTTTGTGCTGTGAAAAGCTGTCAGTGTACAGCAGAGAGTCTGAACTGCTATAAGCTGCACAGGAGGATATAAAAAAAGTTTAATGATGAATGGACCAATAGAAATCCTCCAAAATAGCTTGGACACAAATTCTGGTTCCATTGACTCCATTGAAAGTAAAGACGGTTTTTGTCCCCTCCTGTAAATTTGCCGTTTTAGTGATACTTGATTTTCATTGGACAGCGAGAATATGTAAATAAGTTTCCTTTGTGACATCACAGAGCTGTTTTTGATGTTCAGTTTAAATATATAGACTTCATAGACTGCGTTTTTATAATAATTAATTAAGTGTGAACGAGAGACCTCTATACAAATGAGCTCTGTGAACGAGTGTGCTCTGTGAACAAGAGTGCTCTGTGAACAAGAGTGCTTTGAGAACGAGTGTGCTCTATGAACGAGTGAGCTCTATGAACGAGTGAGCTCTGTCAATGAGTGTGCTCTGAAGGAGTGAGCTCTGAGAACGAATTAAAAGCAGTGCTGTGAGACGCTGTGAGACGCTGGGTTAAGAGCAGTGCTGTGAGACGCTGTGAGACGCTGGGTTAAGAGCAGTGCTGTGAGACGCTGGGTTAAGAGCAGTGCTGTGAGACGCTGTGAGACGCTGGGTTAAGAGCAGTGCTGTGAGACGCTGTGAGACGCTGGGTTAAGAGCAGTGCTGTGAGACGCTGGGTTAAGAGCAGTGCTGTGAGACGCTGTGAGACGCTGGGTTAAGAGCAGTGCTGTGAGACGCTGTGAGACGCTGGGTTAAGAGCAGTGCTGTGAGACGCTGGGTTAAGAGCAGTGCTGTGAGACGCTGTGAGACGCTGGGTTAAGAGCAGTGCTGTGAGACGCTGGGTTAAGAGCAGTGCTGTGAGACGCTGGGTTAAGAGCAGTGCTGTGAGACGCTGTGAGACGCTGGGTTAAGAGCAGTGCTGTGAGACGCTGTGAGACGCTGGGTTAAGAGCAGTGCTGTGAGACGCTGGGTTAAGAGCAGTGCTGTGAGACGCTGGGTTAAGAGCAGTGCTGTGAGACGCTGGGTTAAGAGCAGTGCTGTGAGACGCTGGGTTAAGAGCAGTGCTGTGAGACGCTGTGAGACGCTGGGTTAAGAGTAGTGCTGTGCGACGCTGTGAGACGCTGGGTTAAGAGCAGTGCTGTGAGACGCTGGGTTAAGAGCAGTGCTGTGAGACGCTGTGAGACGCTGGGTTAAGAGCAGTGCTGTGAGACGCAGTGAGACGCTGGGTTAAGAGCAGTGCTGTGAGACGCTGTGAGACGCTGGGTTAAGAGCAGTGCTGTGAGACGCTGTGAGACGCTGGGTTAAGAGCAGTGCTGTGAGACGCTGTGAGACGCTGGGTTAAGAGCAGTGCTGTGAGACGCTGTGAGACGCTGGGTTAAGAGCAGTGCTGTGAGACGCTGGGTTAAGAGCAGTGCTGTGAGACGCTGTGAGACGCTGGGTTAAGAGCAGTGCTGTGAGACGCTGGGTTAAGAGCAGTGCTGTGAGACGCTGGGTTAAGAGCAGTGCTGTGAGACGCTGTGAGACGCTGGGTTAAGAGCAGTGCTGTGAGACGCTGTGAGACGCTGGGTTAAGAGCAGTGCTGTGAGACGCTGGGTTAAGAGCAGTGCTGTGAGACGCTGTGAGACGCTGGGTTAAGAGCAGTGCTGTGAGACGCTGGGTTAAGAGCAGTGCTGTGAGACGCTGGGTTAAGAGCAGTGCTGTGAGACGCTGTGAGACGCTGGGTTAAGAGTAGTGCTGTGCGACGCTGTGAGACGCTGGGTTAAGAGCAGTGCTGTGAGACGCTGGGTTAAGAGCAGTGCTGTGAGACGCTGGGTTAAGAGTAGTGCTGTGAGACGCTGTGAGACGCTGTGAGACGCTGGGTCAAGAGCAGTGCTGTGAGACGCTGGGTTAAGAGCAGTGCTGTGAGACGCTGTGAGACGCTGTGAGACGCTGGGTCAAGAGCAGTGCTGTGAGACGCTGTGAGACGCTGGGTTAAGAGCAGTGCTGTGAGACGCTGGGTTAAGAGCAGTGCTGTGAGACGCTGTGAGACGCTGGGTTAAGAGCAGTGCTGTGAGACGCTGTGAGACGCTGGGTTAAGAGCAGTGCTGTGAGACGCTGTGAGACGCTGTGAGACGCTGGGTTAAGAGCAGTGCTGTGAGACGCTGTGAGACGCTGTGAGACGCTGGGTTAAGAGCAGTGCTGTGAGACGCTGTGAGACAATACTGTACTTCACACTCCTCCAAAGACCGGCCTCATAAAGTGAGCCGCACAAAGAGCGCTTGTTGCTAAGCGAAGAGTCATAACATGGACTAAAGAGCAGACGGACAAAAGGGGCTCGGCCACAGCGGGGGGTCAAACAGGAAACAAACGTCTCTGTGTTCAGCTTCAGACTCGGGGAAATGTCATGAGCTCGTTCTCCTCACGCAGATCAAAACATCTCACACCAGACGGGCCTTCAGAGACACATCCACAGCAGAGCTTCACATCAAACACACTTCCTGTACAACATCAAAACAGAGCAGCTCTACTTCATCAGCAACACCACACTGAACCTTCCACACACGCAGATACTCACAAATACTCAAAAATACTTATAGATACTCACAGATACTTAAAAATACTTACAGATACTCACAAAAATACTCACAAATACTCACAGATACTTACAAAAATACTCACAAATACTCATAAAAATACCCACAGATACTCACAAATACTCACAGATACTCACAAATACTCACAGATACTCGCAAAAATATGCTCAGATTCTCCCAAAAATACTCACAGATACTTACAAATACTCACAAATACTCACAAAATACTGATAGATACTCACAGATACTGTAAGGTTTAGGGTTTAGGGTGTACAGTGTAGGGTTTAGGGTTTAGGGTGTAGGGTTTAGGGTTCAGGGTTCAGGGTTTAAGGTTAAGGATTAGGATTAGGAATTGGGTTAAGGTTTAGGAGTAGGGTTTAGGGTTTAGGGTTTAGGGTATAGGGTTCAGGGTTTAGAGGGTTGGCTCCACCACTGGACTCTGGATCAGTGTAACCTGTACAGTTTGAGGAAGAACTCTTTCCTGTTACAGTCTGACACATGGATTGAGCAGTTTGGTGAGGAGGTCCTCCACTGGTCTGGACCTCCACACCTTTCAGAAGAACCAGAGCATCAACTGTGAGCCCGGCCAACATCAGTCACCATCAAACAGACAAACATTTTTATTGTTTATTAGCCCACATTAGCCAATAACATGTTTATTAGCCCACATTAGCCAATAAGCTCAGACAGGTGTGACGGACAGGTGTCCACCTAGCTTCTACATTTGAATCAAACCCTGAAATAACTGGGTGTGATCAGTTATCAGTAACAGCTCTGATGGTTTGGCTGCAGGACGCTCGGTTGTTTGTGAGTCTGAGAGACACAGAGAGACAAACAGAGACACAGAGAGATAAACAGAGACACAGAGAGATAAACAGAGACACAGAGAGACAAACAGAGACACAGAGAGATAAACAGAGACACAGAGAGACAAACAGAGACACAGAGAGACAAACAGAGACACAGAGAGACAAACAGAGACAATCAGGAGAGGCAGAAGAGCGTCCCCTGATAATAACACATCCATCACTCCCCGCCCCAAAACTCACACCAGAACAAACGCCCACCAGTCTCCCGGACCCCCCGAGTGGATGACGCTATGATCCGCCCGAGCAGCAGAGAGGAGCGAACCTGTGGAGCTGGTGCTCGTTCTTCTACAGCAGCTTCTCGTGAGGACCAGCAGCAGGTACTGCTGAATAGGCTACTTCAGTTAGAGGTAGGGCTGGGCGATATGGGAAAAAATCTTATCACGATAATTTTTTTCATATCAGTCGATATCAATATATATATATCGATATAAATCAAATCACTCTTACCTTTTTACTTTAGGTGAGAAGTGAAGATATCAAAAATTTTAAAATTTGTTAAATTGCTTTTTAATAAATCTTCTGATTTACTATTTACACACACACACACACACACAGACATATATATATATACTGAACACTCATGATCAGTATTCACACAGACAGTGAGTTAATCAGGCTGCTGCTGGTTCTTTAAGTTGGTTCTGAGTAAAGAACTCTGTTTATGTTCACTCGTAGCGGTGAGTCGACTCTCTGTCTGCTCTAATGAGGAGTTGTTGGTTTAGTGATTCTGTTTTCAGTAGATAATAAAGTTTCCTACTCGGGATTTTTGATTATAAAGTTAACTTTGTCTCAGCGTCTCACTCGAACTCCTACAGTATATATATATATATATTTATCTTTATCAATAATGGAATTACGTCCATTAGCATAGATGCAAATATGACCGCGCCCACTGAAAGCATGGATTTATCCGGAGCGCGAGCTGCAGCTACAAACAATCACTCACGTTCATCTAACGTTGTGGGAGTGTTTCACACAGAATCACAACAGTGTGGTGCTCTGTCAGCTCTGCACAGTGGAGATGATCAACAGTACAACTGCTACAGACGAGACCTTGAAGATCAAACATCCCGTAGAGCTTCATCAACACAGCAGCAGGACAGCACCTGTTTACCTGTTTATCTGATCTTATAGATTATTTATAGATTATTAACACGTGTATCATGTTTATTTCAGTAGTAGTTTAACGTTTTCTCTTATTTTATTCTCTCTGCTCGACTGTGACGCTGCAGTAACAGATTACTAGTACGTGGGTTAAGCTGAAATATCTGGAACTGTAGTTCAGCCACCTGATTGGTTTGAGGCGGCGCTATTCTCATTCTCATTGGCTGTTCGTGTTGTCTCTCAAAACTTTCTATCGACTACGTCTTATAGTTCTATTTCACGATAATTATCAATATTGTTTTATCGCCCAGCCCTACTTGGAACCCACTATTAAACAGCGCCCACTCACCATGACTCCACACCAGAAGGAGCTCTTATTATATAAACCCTCACCTATAGCCTGGGCCAGCGCGATCACGACCTCCTGACATGTGGTGACCTCAGTGACCCCGCAGACGATGCGCTGCACTCCGTCCACCCACACCTTCAGCTCCATGCCTCTCATCTGGGTGACCTCATTCTTCCTGTCCACATAGACTTATTAACATCGTTCACCCCCAAATACCCTGTAAACAAACAAACAAATTAATTAATTAAAGGTGTCACAGAGCATCACACAGTTTATAAACCTTATATCACAAACAACACTGTAGCACATTCACTTCACTGAACTGCCAGCCTCCCTCACAGGACGCCACCCACAGGACCAAGGGAGTAGGAGCGGGTTTGACAAGCCCACCCTATCCTATAAATATCACCTATAATCTGATTCCACTGTAGGTAAGGTAGCAAATCACTGTATGTGTAGTGATGTAGAACAACATTAGTGTAATTACAGTAAATTAATTATAATAAATAAACAAAATACTAAATTATCTGTACGTCAGATTATTATTAGATAAATCCAGTTAAAGATCACTTTACAAACTAAACTAGATACTAAACTAGATACTCACATTACATTTTACACAACTTTTAAATTCTACTTGCAACGTCTGGATTATATAAACATATAACCAAAACAATTATTATTATCTTTAGAGCGTAATACTGAAATGAAATAATAATAAATGTATGTTAAGGTTTCCTGACTAGACTAGACTAACATTAATATTAGACAGTAAGGCTGTGTCCCAAACAGCGCCCTCTGGAACATTACATACTGTACTACTGACAACACTTCTAACGACGGAGTACTTTTATTTATTTATTAATTAATTAAATTGTTTTTATTAAATTTTATAATTTACGTATGTAGTGTAGTAGCAGTCTGCAGTTTGGGGCGTGGCCAGAGAGTAATGCAACTTTACGTTTCAGAGTGCTTTCTGACTAAAGTTAATATAAACGTTAGCTAACCCAAACCCTCCTAGTCTGTTACCATAACAACACACTATACTAAAGCTGGTTTATTACAGTGTATATGGCTCCTGTATGGTCAGTGGAACTGATACAGTGGACAGTGAGTGTAGGTCCTGTATGGTCAGTGGAGCTGGTACAGTGGACAGTGAGTGGAGGTCCTGTATGGTCAGTGGAGCTGGTACAGTGGACAGTGAGTGTAGGTCCTGTATGGTCAGTGGAGCTGATACAGTGGACAGTGAGTGGAGGTCCTGTATGGTCAGTGGAGCTGATACAGTGGACAGTGAGTGGAGGTCCTGTATGGTCAGTGGAGCTGATACAGTGGACAGTGAGTGGAGGTCCTGTATGGTCAGTGGAGCTGGTACAGTGGACAGTGAGTGTAGGTCCTGTATGGTCAGTGGAGCTGATACAGTGGACAGTGAGTGGAGGTCCTGTATGGTCAGTGGAGCTGATACAGTGGACAGTGAGTGTAGGTCCTGTATGGTCAGTGGAGCTGATACAGTGGACAGTGAGTGTAGGTCCTGTATGGTCAGTGGAGCTGATACAGTGGACATATGGTGTATATGGTCAGTACTTATTGACCACTGACCATGTGATTTACTGGCGGAGAGGCGGGGCCTGCGGGCGGAGAGGCGGGGCCTGCGGGCAGAGAGGCGGGGCCTGAGGGTGGTGGATCTGAACGCTGTGCCCTGAGCGTCTAACAGGAGGCGCAATTACATGTGATTTAGTTATTATTACAGCGTCAAGTTAAACAAAGCCCCTGTCGCACAGCTCACGCAGTTACCGTGGTTACCGTCAAACAAGCCCGAGCAATGTTTTCCCTCCGCAATTCCTAAATCCACATTTATCTCTTATCCGAAGCGGCCTTGTGAGCTACTGTTCCTGAAGCTGTGCTCCACTGAGTTATCAGTATTACAGCTGTTTTGGATCAAATGTGCTGAAAAGGTACTGAAAACATCAGATTTATACTGAAAACCACAAATAAAATAATTATTAATAATAAATTAGCAGCATTATTTTGGTTACATGCATATTTAAATAATAACAAATAACAAAAAACATCAAACATATTAAATGTGGGACATTTTATTGTGTTTTTAATGTTTATTCATTTCAGTTTAATAATCACTACTGACTAGTGATAAACTCATTTACACCATCAAACATTCTCATTATTCTTTTAATGTTCATTCAGTTCAGTACTCAGTTTAATAATCACTACTGACTACTGATAAACTCATTTACACCATCAAACATCCTCATTATTCTTTTAATGACCATTCAGTTCAGTACTCAGTTTAATAACCACTACTGACTACTGATAAACTCATTTACACAATCAAACATCCTCATTATTCTTTTAATGATCATTCAGTTCAGTACTCAGTTTAATAACCACTACTGACTACTGATAAACTCATTTACACCATCAAACACCCTCATTATTCTTTTAATGATCATTCAGTTCAGTACTCAGTTTAATAATCACTACTGACTACTGATAAACTCATTTACACCATCAAACATCCTCATTATTCTTTTAATGATCATTCAGTTCAGTACTCAGTTTAATAATCACTACTGACTACTGATAAACTCATTTACACCATCAAACATCCTCATTATTCTTTTAATGATCATTCAGTTCAGTACTCAGTTTAATAATCACTACTGACTACTGATAAACTCATTTACACCATCAAACACCCTCATTATTCTTTTAATGATCATTCAGTTCAGTACTCAGTTTAATAATCACTACTGACTACTGATAAACTCATTTACACCATCAAACACCCTCATTATTCTTTTAATGATCATTCAGTTCAGTACTCAGTTTAATAATCACTACTGACTACTGATAAACTCATTTACACCATCAAACATCCTCATTATTCTTTTAATGATCATTCAGTTCAGTACTCAGTTTAATAATCAATACTGACTACTGATAAACTCATTTACACCATCAAACATCCTCAATATTCTTTTAATGTTCATTAAGTTCAGTACTCAGTTTAATAACCACTACTGACTACTGATAAACTCATTTACACCATCAAACATCCTCATTATTCTTTTAATGATCATTCAGTTCAGTACTCAGTTTAATAATCACTACTGACTACTGATAAACTCATTTACACCATCAAACATCCTCATTATTCTTTTAATGATCATTCAGTTCAGTACTCAGTTTAATAATCACTACTGACTACTGATAAACTCATTTACACCATCAAACATCCTCATTATTCTTTTAATGATCATTCAGTTCAGTACTCAGTTTAATAACCACTACTGACTACTGATAAACTCATTTACACCATCAAACACCCTCATTATTCTTTTAATGATCATTCAGTTCAGTACTCAGTTTAATAATCACTACTGACTACTGATAAACTCATTTACACCATCAAACATCCTCATTATTCTTTTAATGATCATTCAGTTCAGTACTCAGTTTAATAATCAATACTGACTACTGATAAACTCATTTACACCATCAAACATCCTCAATATTCTTTTAATGTTCATTAAGTTCAGTACTCAGTTTAATAATCACTACTGACTACTGATAAACTCATTTACACCATCAAACACCCTCATTATTCTTTTAATGTTCATTCAGTTCAGTACTCAGTTTAATAATCACTACTGACTACTGATAAACTCATTAACACCATCAAACATCCTCATTATTCTTTTAATGATCATTCAGTTCAGTACTCAGTTTAATAATCACTACTGACTACTGATAAACTCATTTACACCATCAAACACCCTCATTATTCTTTTAATGTTCATTCAGTTCAGTACTCAGTTTAATAATCACGACTGACTACTGATAAACTCATTAACACCATCAAACACCCTCATTATTCTTTTAATGTTCATTAAGTTCAGTACTCAGTTTAATAATCACTACTGACTACTGATAAACTCATTAACACCATCAAACATCCTCATTATTCTTTTAATGATCATTCAGTTCAGTACTCAGTTTAATAACCACTACTGACTACTGATAAACTCATTTACACCATCAAACACCCTCATTATTCTTTTAATGATCATTCAGTTCAGTACTCAGTTTAATAACCACTACTGACTACTGATAAACTCATTTACACCATCAAACACCCTCATTATTCTTTTAATGATCATTCAGTTCAGTACTCAGTTTAATAATCACTACTGACTACTGATAAACTCATTTACACCATCAAACACCCTCATTATTCTTTTAATGTTCATTAAGTTCAGTACTCAGTTTAATAATCAATACTGACTACTGATAAACTCATTTACACCATCAAACATCCTCATTATTCTTTTAATGATCATTCAGTTCAGTACTCAGTTTAATAATCACTACTGACTACTGATAAACTCATTAACACCATCAAACACCCTCATTATTCTTTTAATGTTCATTAAGTTCAGTACTCAGTTTAATAATCAATACTGACTACTGATAAACTCATTTACACCATCAAACATCCTCATTATTCTTTTAATGATCATTCAGTTCAGTACTCAGTTTAATAATCACTACTGACTACTGATAAACTTATTTACTCAGTTATGTTTATATATTTTCTCTTGTTTTTATTGGCTGATATGATTTGAGTTACTGATATAACAGATACTGGTAACCACAGTAACGTGTTTGTTCTGTTAATCAGATTTGAATCGAGCTCTGATCTGATGTTTCAGTGGAAACAGAATCTTCTTTAATCCGTGTTTCTCGTTTCTGTCAGAGCAGATCAGTGTGTTATACTGACAGCAGCACTAAAACATGAGGGTGAGCGCAGCACACGCCTGGTCCTCTGGGTAACACACAGCAACAGGACTCGACCTGCTCCTCCTCCTTCTCCTCCTCGTTCTCCTCCTCCTCCTCCTCCTTCTCCTCTTCCTCCTTCTCCTCCTTCTCCAACCCAGAATACAGCCAACTGTGGTGTCACAGCTCGGCAGTACAGAGAGTTTTATCTGGAACTCGAGCTTCAACTCTCAGCAGCGAAAACACCAACACTGACTTAATATTCATTACTTACAGACCGTTACCTCAAACCACCACCGACACCATCCAACTGCTGCTCAACCGCCCGACTGACTGACTGACTGACTGCTCAACCGCCCGACTGACTGACTGCTCAACCGCCCGACTGACTGACTGACTGCTCAACCGCCCGACTGACTGTTCAACCGCCCGACTGACTGACTGCTCAACCGCCCGACTGACTGACTGCTCAACCGCCCGATTGACTGACTGCTCAACCGCCCGACTGACTGACTGCTCAACCGCCCGACTGACTGACTGCTCAACCGCCCGATTGACTGACTGCTCAACCGCCCGACTGACTGACTGCTCAACCGCCCGATTGACTGACTGCTCAACCGCCCGACTGACTGACTGCTCAACCGCCCGACTGACTGACTGCTCAACCGCCCGATTGACTGACTGCTCAACCGCCCGACTGACTGACTGCTCAACCGCCCGACAGACTGACTGCTCAACCGCCCGACAGACTGACTGACTGCTCAACCGCCCGACTGACTGCTCAACCGCCCGACTGACTGACTGCTCAACCGCCCGACTGACTGCTCAACCGCCCGACTGACTGCTCAACCGCCCGACTGACTGACTGCTCAACCGCCCGACTGACTGACTGCTCAACCGCCCGACAGACTGACTGACTGCTCAACCGCCCGACTGACTGCTCAACCGCCCGACTGACTGCTCAACCGCCCGACTGACTGACTGCTCAACCGCCCGACTGACTGACTGCTCAACCGCCCGACAGACTGACTGACTGCTCAACCGCCCGACTGACTGCTCAACCGCCCGACTGACTGACTGCTCAACCGCCCGACTGACTGACTGCTCAACCGCCCGACTGACTGACTGCTCAACCGCCCGACAGACTGACTGACTGCTCAACCGCCCGACTGACTGCTCAACCGCCCGACTGACTGACTGCTCAACCGCCCGACTGACTGACTGCTCAACCGCCCGACTGACTGACTGCTCAACCACCCGACTGACTGACTGCTCAACCGCCCGATTGACTGACTGCTCAACCGCCCGACAGACTGACTGACTGCTCAACCGCCCGACAGACTGACTGACTGCTCAACCGCCCGACAGACTGACTGACTGCTCAACCGCCCGCCCGACTGACTGACTGCTCAACCGCCCGACTGACTGACTGACTGCTCAACCGCCCGACTGACTGACTGACTGCTCAACCGCCCGACTGACTGACTGCTCAACCGCCCGACAGACTGACTGACTGCTCAACCGCCCGACTGACTGACTGCTCAACCGCCCGACTGACTGACTGCTCAACCGCCCGACAGACTGACTGCTCAACCGCCCGCCCGACTGACTGACTGCTCAACCGCCCGCCCGACTGACTGCTCAACCGCCCGACAGACTGACTGACTGCTCAACCGCCCGACAGACTGACTGCTCAACCGCCCGACTGACTGACTGCTCAACCGCCCGACTGACTGACTGACTGTTCAACCGGCCGACTGACTGACTGTTCAACCGCCCGACTGACTGACTGACTGACTGCTCAACCACCCGACTGACTGACTGCTCAACCGCCCGACTGACTGCTCAACCACCCAACAGACTGACTGACTGACTGCTCAACCACCCAACACACTGACTGACTGCTCAACCGCCCGACTGACTGACTGACTGCTCAACCGCTCCCGACTGACTGACTGCTCAACCGCCCGACTGACTGACTGCTCAACCGTCCGACAGAGTGACTGACTGCTCAACCGCCCGACTGACTGACTGACTGACTGCTCAACCGCCTGAGTGACTGACTGCTCATCTGCCCGCCTGCTCAACTGTCCGTCTGTCTGTCTGTCTGACTGACTGACTGACTCCCAAGCTGTCCAATTGACTGACTGCTTAACTGTCCGACTGCCTGGCTGCTCAACTGCTCAAGTGCCCATCTGTCCAACTGCCCATCTGCCCGGCTGTCCGACAGCCTGGCTGCCCAACTGCCCCCGCCATATGGTCAGCAATACGATGTCTTTCATGTTTTCAGTGAGAACTGATTTAGTGAACGGCGTACTTTAAACCACTGAACAGCAATAAAATAACATAACCTGAGAGAAGAAAACCATCTCCATTTTATTCTATTTTTAGTTTTAGAGATAATCTGAAAGTATCTGTTGTTCTTTACGTTGTGAAGAAGTCTCAGTCCAGCTGTGACACTGAGGAGTTTAAACACTCCAGCAGCAGCACTGCTGTGTCTGATCCACTCACACCAGCACAACACACACTAACTAACACACCACCACCACGTCAGTGTTACTGCAGTGCTGAGAATGACCCACCTCCCTAATAGTATCTGCTCTGTGGTGTACACAGAGTATACAGAGAATCAGATGAACTACAGTCTGTAAGTGGAGCTCCTGTAATATAAGTAATAGTGCAGGAGTGTGCAGGAGTGTGGAGGCGTGCACGGCGTGACGTGGTGGTGGTGAAGTGGTTTCCAGCTGGCAGCGCGAGGAGCTCGCTGGGCGTTCTGATGACGGAGCAGGACCTGAGACGGCGTGGAGAAGCTGGTTTGTGTGAAGGAGA
>CM038702.1:1540622-1558122 GCA_021613375.1 Megaleporinus macrocephalus
TAGAGGGCGGTGGTGAGTGATGTTTGTTTATTTGATGTTTGTTAATGACTCCTTTAGAGGGCGGTGGTGAGTGATGTTTATTTGATGTTTGTTAATAACTCCTTTAGAGGGCGGGGGGGAGTGATGTTTATTTGATGTTTGTTAATAACTCCTTTAGAGGGCGGTGGTGAGTGATGTTTGTTTATTTGATGTTTGTTAATAACTCCTTTAGAGGGCGGTGGTGAGTGATGTTTATTTGATGTTTGTTAATAACTCCTTTAGAGGGCGGTGGTGAGTGGTTTATATAAAGCTCTATTTTTTGATACAGTCTGAGACGCTGTTTATGATAGTTTAGAGAAGATTTCAGTGTTAAACTCCATTCATGGAGGAGGGACACATGCAGGACGCTGTGAGGTTAAAATAGTGTAAACATTTTCACCACTGTAAACACCATCACTGTAAACATTTTTACCACTGTAAACACCATCACTGTATACATTTTCACTACTGTAAACACCATCACCACTAAAAACATTTTAACTACTGTAAATATCATCACCACCACTGTAAACATTTTCACTACTGTAAACACCATCACCACTAAAAACATTTTCACTACTGTAAACACCACCACTGTAAACATTTTCACTACTGTAAACATCACCTTCACCACTGTAAACATTTTCACTACTGTAAACATCACCATCACCACTGTAAACATTTTCACCACTGTAAACATTTTCACTACTGTAAACATAATCACCACCACTGTAAAAAACATCACCACCACTGTAAAGATTTTCACTACTGTAAACACCATCACCACTGAAAACACTATCACTACTGTAAACGCCATCACCACCACTGTAAACACCATCACCACCCCTAAAAACATTTTCACTACTGTAAACATCACCACCACCACTGTAAACATTTTCACTACCGTAAACAACACTACCACCGCTGTAAACATTTTCACTACTCTAAACACCATCACCACCACTGTAAACATTTTCACTACTGTAAACATTTTCACTACCGTAAACAACACTACCACCGCTGTAAACATTTTCACTACTCTAAACACCATCACCACCACTGTAAACATTTTCACTACTGTAAACATCACCACCACTGTAAACATTTTCACTACTGTAAACATTTTAACTACTCAAAACACCATCACCACCACTGTAAATACCATCACCACCCCAGATTTTTCACTACTGTAGACATCACCACCACCACTGTAAACATTTTCACTACTGTAAACACCATCACCACCACTGTAAACAGTTTCACTACTATAACCTTAACCACCACCACTGTAAACATTTTCACTACTGTAAACACCATCACAACACTGTAAACATTTTCACTACTGTAAACACCATCACCACCAATGTAAACATTTTCACTACTGTAAACACCATCACCACCCCTGTAAACACCATCACCACCCCTGAAAACATTTTCACTACTGTAAACATCACCACCACTGTAAACATTTTTACTACTGTAAACACTATCACCACCACTTAAAACATTTTCACTACTGTAAACACCATCACCACCACTGTAAACATTTTCACTACTGTAAACATCACCACCACCACTGTAAACATTTTCACTACTGTAAACACCATCACCACCCCTGAAAACATTTTCACTACTGTAAACACCATCACCACCCCTGAAAACATTTTCACTACTGTAAACACCATCACCACCACTGTAAACATTTTCACTACTGTAAACACCATCACCACCAATGTAAACATTTTCACTACTGTAAACACCATCACCACCCCTGAAAACATTTTCACTACTGTAAACACCACCTAAACCTTTTCACACTACACCCCACTCTGTATCTCTCTAAATCTCAAAGACTGGGGGGGATTTTAAAAAACCGGTGGGGTTCCCCTTTAAAGGGCACGGTTAGCTCCATCTGCAGTAGAGGAGAAGGTGCCCCCCACCCCCGAAAGGTGAAACCGTTTCCCCCTCCCGTCCGCATGTCGGGCTCCGTGTCTCCTCTACCGGACACTGCGCCGTTAGTCGGTACCGCTGACCGTTACCTGCTGTTAGTGTCGGCCGTCCTCCGCGGTCCGTCCGCCCGTCGGTGCCGCTCCGGCTCTCCGCTCTCAGTTCAGCTCCATGTTTGTTGATATCGGCCGCGTCCCGTTCAGAACTCAGAGCGCGGGGACTCACGAGCTCCGCGCGCGGTCGGTAACGGAAAACGCCGCGCTGTTAGGAGGCGCTAACCCGCCGCATACAACTTGTCCGGCACCCGCAGTCCGGCTGTGTCCGGCTCGCCTGCGTCCAGCTCGGCTTCCAGAGCTCAGACAGAGTCCACTCCGCACACACTCAGCCACGGAACTGGGACACCGCAAGGCATTGTGGACCGGTTTAAAGCAGCCCAGCCCGCTCCAGCTCCCGCCTCAGTCCAGATCCAGATCCAGTCCAGATCCAGCGCCAGCCTCAGATCCAGATCCACAGCCAAGTAGTCCAGACAAACATACAGTGATACCTAGTTACCATAATTATGACTTATTCTCTACTGGAACCTTAGAATAATAAATACGTCACATTTATGACGTGTCATCTCATAAAAATGATTTACTGTCTCATAATTATGACTTACAGTCTCATATTACTTTCTTTCTCATTATTATGACTTAAAATGATTAACATCTCATAATTAAGACTTATTATCTCATTATTATGACATACAATAAGATAATTCCAACTTAGTAACTTATATTTATGATTTACTATCTCATTATTATGACTTACTATATGATAATTCCAACTTATTACTTTCTCATAATCCTTACTCATCTCATAATTAAGAATGACAGTTCTGATTTACTATCTCAAATATGACATAACATCTGATTGTTATGAAATAATATCTCATAATTAAGATTTTGAAATTAATTTTATATGACTTACTGTCTCACAATTATGAGCTAGTACATTACAATTGAGTCTTAGCATCTCATAATTATGATTTTCTCAATTTATGACCGAGCATCTCATAATTACGACATACTACCTGATAATTAACAGTTATTATCTCATAATTGACATTCTCATTTTCATCATTTAGCATCTCACATTTATGACTTCTCATCTCATAAAAATGATTTACTATCTCATAATTATTACTGACTTTCTCATTATTATGACTTAAAATTATAACTTACCATATCATCATTAAGAGTCATTATTTCATAATTATGACTTAGCAACTTGTAATTATGATTTATTATCTCATAATTATGACATACCTTCTCATTTTTATGACTTGATTTTTTCATGATTTTTCATAACTGTCTTAACATGTCATAAGTATGACTGACATTCTGATAGTCCTTACTTGGCATAATCATAATTAGGTTTGACAATTCTGATTCACTGTCTCATAATTATATCTTACTATCTGATTATTATGACGTATCTCATAATAAAGATATAACAATCAATTTTATACAATTTACTTTCTCATAATTATGAGTTAGTATATAATAATTAAGTCTTAGTATCTCATAGTTATGACTTTCTTATTTTATGACTTAGAATCTCACAAGTATAACTTACTTTCAAAATTTGTTGACCTACTTTCACATTTTTATGACTTATTATCTCATAATTGTCCACTGTATCAGCTCCACTGACCATACAGGACCTACACTCACTGTCCAGTGTATCAGCTCCACTGACCATACAGGACCTACACTCACTGTCCACTGTATCAGCTCCACTGACCATACAGGACCTACACTCACTGTCCACTGTATCAGCTCCACTGACCATACAGGACCTCCACTCACTGTCCACTGTATCAGCTCCACTGACCATACAGGACCTACACTCACTGTCCACTGTATCAGCTCCACTGACCATACAGGACCTACACTCACTGTCCACTGTATAAGCTTCACTGACCATACAGGACCTCCACTCACTGTCCACTGTATCAGCTCCACTGACCATACAGGACCTCCACTCACTGTCCACTGTATCAGCTAAACTGACCATACAGGACCTCCACTCCCTGTCCACTGTATCAGCTCCACTGACCATACAGGACCTCCACTCACTGTCCACTGTATCAGCTCCACTGACCATCCAGGACCTCCACTCACTGTCCACTGTATCAGCTCCACTGACCATACAGGACCTCCACTCACTGTCCACTGTATCAGCTCCACTGACCATACAGGACCTCCACTCACTGTCCACTGTATCAGCTCCACTGACCATACAGGACCTACACTCACTGCCCACTGTATCAGCTCCACTGACCATACAGGACCTACACTCACTGTCCACTGTATAAGCTTCACTGACCATACAGGACCTCCACTCACTGTCCACTGTATCAGCTCCACTGACCATACAGGACCTCCACTCACTCACTGTCCACTGTATCAGCTCCACTGACCATACAGGACCTCCACTCACTGTCCACTGTATCAGCTCCACTGACCATACAGGACCTCCACTCACTGTCCACTGTATCAGCTCCACTGACCATACAGGACCTCCACTCACTGTCCACTGTATCAGCTCCACTGACCATACAGGACCTCCACTCACTGTCCACTGTATCAGCTCCACTGACCATACAGGACCTCCACTCACTGTCCACTGTATCAGCTCTACTGACCATACATGACCTCCACTCACTGTCCACTGTATCAGCTCCACTGACCATACAGGAGCTCCACTTACAGACTGTAGTTCATCTGATTCTCTGTATACTTTATTACTCTGTTCTTTAATGATCAGGACCCCCACAGGACCACCACAGAGCAGGTACTATTAGGGAGGTGGTTCATTCTCAGCACTGCAGTGACACTGACATGTGTTGGTGTGTTGTGCTGGTGCTCCTCATTGTCACTGCTGGACTGAGAACCGTCCACCAAACAAAACTATCCGGACAGCAGTGTCCTGTGGGCGGCGTCCTGTGTCCACTGATGAAGAACTAGAGGAACACAAACTGTGCAGCAGCAGATGAGCTACTGTCTCTGACTTTACATCTACAAGGTGGACCAGCAAGTAGTAGGAGTGTCTAATAGAGTGGACAGTGAGTGGACACAGTGTTTAAACACTCCAGCAGCAGCACTGCTGTGTCTGATCCACTCACACCAGCACCACATTAGTTGAATGACCCACCTCTCTAATAGTATCTGCTCTGTGGTGGTCCTGTGGGGGTCCTGATCATTAAAGAACAGAGTAATAAAGTATACAGAGAATCAGATGAACTACAGTCTGTAAGTGGAGATCCTGTATGGTCAGTGGAGCTGATACAGTGGACAGTGAGTGGAGGTCCTGTATGGTCAGTGGAGCTGATAGAGTGGACAGTGAGTGGAGGTCCTGTATGGTCAGTGGAGCTGATACAGTGGACAGTGAGTGGAGGTCCTGTATGGTCAGTGGAGCTGATAGAGTGGACAGTGAGTGGAGGTCCTGTATGGTCAGTGGAGCTGATACAGTGGACAGTGAGTGGAGGTCCTGTATGGTCAGTGGAGCTGATACAGTGGACAGTGAGTGGAGATCCTGTATGGTCAGTGGAGCTGATACAGTGGACAGTGAGTGGAGCTCCTGTATGGTCAGTGGAGCTGATGCAGTGGACAGTGAGTGGAGCTCCTGTATGGTCAGTGGAGCTGATGCAGTGGACAGTGAGTGGAGCTCCTGTATGACTTACAGTGAAGTAGGTTTTTAATTTCTCTTGTAATGTTTTTTATTTTTGCGATGCAAGGTTTAGTTTATAGAGCAGATATTTATTATAATATAATAATAATAAAGTTAAGCTTGTGTTGTTGTTCAGTAAATTATAACATATAAAATATAGTAGGAGTGACTCTCAGCGCGACTTTTATTTTGAAAGGCGCTGTTTCTGCACTTGGCTGGCCTGCCAAGCCCTCATTGCTTCATAAACACGATTACTTCATCTAGCTCGTCTCTTCTCGGCTCCAGCGCGGAGCTCCAATGCGCTCTTTGTTTGCTTCGCCGCGGGTTGGAGGGACTGGCTGTGCGGTTGGAGGGACCGGCTGAGCTGCGCTGGGCTCCGGTGTGAAGTGGCGCTGCTGCTCCGGAGGTTCTCAGCTCGGACCTCCGCCAGGCCCGCGTCGCTGCTGCGGTCCGCCAAACAGCGCAGGTAGAACAACACGCCGCCCGTCAGCGCCTGAGTGACAGTAAACATAGACTTTTACTCTTATAGACCTTTTAATTCAGTTCAGCTTTTTTATTTAACTTTTACTTTTAACTTTTATAACCTGTTATATAAAAAGCTGTCAGCGCTGCACCTTATCTTATCACAACCTTTAACTCTCACCCACTTTACATATCAGTTACAGGAGCAGTCTGTATTACCTGTAAAACTAATTTAATTAGGGTTTAGTGTAAATGTAGGGGTTAGTGTTTAGTGTAAATGTAGGGGTTAGTGTTTAGTGTAAATGTAGGAGTTAGGGTTTAGTGTAAATGTAGGGGTTAGTGTTTAGTGTAAATGTAGGAGTTAGTGTTTAGTGTAAATGTAGGGGTTAGTGTTTAGTGTAAATGTAGGGGTTAGGGTTTAGTGTAAATGTAGGAGTTAGGGTTTAGTGTAAATGTAGGAGTTAGTGTTTAGTGTAAATGTAGGGGTTAGTGTTTAGTGTAAATGTAGGGGTTAGTGTTTAGTGTAAATGTAGGGTTTAGTGTTTAGTGTAAATGTAGGAGTTAGTGTTTAGTGTAGATGTAGGGGTTAGTGTTTAGTGTAGATGTAGGAGTTAGTGTTTAGTGTAAATGTAGGAGTTAGTGTTTAGTGTAGATGTAGGGGTTAGGGTTTAGTGTAAATGTAGGAGTTAGTGTTTAGTGTGAATGTAGGAGTTAGTGTTTAGTGTAAATGTAGGAGTTAGTGTTTAGTGTAGATGTAGGGGTTAGGGATTAGTGTAGATGTAGGGGTTAGGGATTAGTGTAGATGTAGGAGTTAGTGTTTAGTGTGAATGTAGGAGTTAGTGTTTAGTGTAAATGTAGGAGTTAGTGTTTAGTGTAAATGTAGAGGTTAGTGTTTAGTGTAGATGTAGGGGTTAGGGATTAGTGTAGATGTAGGGGTTAGGGATTAGTGTAGATGTAGGGGTTAGTGTTTAGTGTAAATGTAGGAGTTAGTGTTTAGTGTAAATGTAGAGGTTAGTGTTTAGTGTAAATGTAGAGGTTAGTGTTTAGTGTAGATGTAGGAGTTAGTGTTTAGTGTAAATGTAGGAGTTAGTGTTTAGTGTAAATGTAGAGGTTAGTGTTTAGTGTAGATGTAGGAGTTAGGGATTAGTGTAGATGTAGGGGTTAGGGATTAGTGTAGATGTAGGGGTTAGTGTTTAGTGTAAATGTAGGAGTTAGTGTTTAGTGTAAATGTAGAGGTTAGTGTTTAGTGTAGATGTAGGAGTTAGTGTTTAGTGTAAATGTAGGAGTTAGTGTTTAGTGTAGATGTAGGGGTTAGGGTTTAGTGTAAATGTAGGAGTTAGTGTTTAGTGTGAATGTAGGAGTTAGTGTTTAGTGTAAATGTAGGAGTTAGTGTTTAGTGTAGATGTAGGGGTTAGGGATTAGTGTAGATGTAGGGGTTAGGGTTTAGTGTAAATGTAGGGGTTAGTGTTTAGTGTAAATGTAGGGGTTAGTGTTTAGTGTAAATGTAGGGGTTAGTGTTTAGTGTAAATGTAGGGGTTAGTGTTTAGTGTAAATGTAGGGTTTAGTGTTTAGTGTAAATGTAGGAGTTAGTGTTTAGTGTAGATGTAGGGGTTAGTGTTTAGTGTAGATGTAGGAGTTAGTGTTTAGTGTAAATGTAGGAGTTAGTGTTTAGTGTAGATGTAGGGGTTAGGGTTTAGTGTGAATGTAGGAGTTAGTGTTTAGTTTAAATGTAGAAGTTAGGGTTTAGTGTAAATGTAGGGATTAGTGTTTAGTGTAAATGTAGGAGTTAGGGTTTAGTGTAAATGTAGGAGTTAGTGTTTAGTGTGAATGTAGGAGTTAGTGTTTAGTGTAAATGTAGGAGTTAGTGTTTAGTGTAGATGTAGGGGTTAGGGTTTAGTGTAAATGTAGGGGTTAGGGTTTAGTGTGAATGTAGGAGTTAGTGTTTAGTGTAAATGTAGGAGTTAGTGTTTAGTGTAGATGTAGGGGTTAGGGTTTAGTGTAAATGTAGGGGTTAGGGTTTAGTGTAATTGTAGGAGTTAGTGTTTAGTGTGAATGTAGGAGTTAGTGTTTAGTGTAAATGTAGGAGTTAGTGTTTAGTGTAGATGTAGGGGTTAGTGTTTAGTGTAGATGTAGGGGTTAGGGTTTAGTGTAAATGTAGGAGTTAGTGTTTAGTGTAGATGTAGGGGTTAGGGTTTAGTGTAAATGTAGGGGTTAGGGTTTAGTGTAATTGTAGGAGTTAGTGTTTAGTGTGAATGTAGGAGTTAGTGTTTAGTGTAAATGTAGGAGTTAGTGTTTAGTGTAAATGTAGGAGTTAGTGTTTAGTGTAGATGTAGGAGTTAGGGATTAGTGTAGATGTAGGGGTTAGGGATTAGTGTAGATGTAGGGGTTAGGGATTAGTGTAAGTTGTGAGGTGTCTCTGTAACCTGTGTTGGGGTGACTGCAGGTCAGAGGTGGGCTGTAAGGTCATGGCTGAAGGGGGAGCTGTAGATGAAGAGAAGACGCTGATGGCGGAAGGTGAGAGCCAGCGGACCCCCGGAGAGGACCCCTCCTCACAGGAACCGAGGAAGAGCTCTTCACGGAAAAGCTTCCGTCTGAACTATCGTCACGAGGAGGAAGTGACCCGCTCTGTGCGGGACTCCAGCGGCCGCTTCGTGAACCCCTGGCCGACGTGGCAGTTTCCTTCTTACGCCACCGTCCTGCGGCTCTTCCTCACGGAGAAGAACCACAGCAACGTTCCCAGCTCAAAAGAGGTGAACATTCCAGACTCGGACAGGTGCGCTAGGCAGGTGTGAGCACGCAGGTAACGGCGCAGGTGCATTCTTTCACTTTAGGGCCGGAGAAACTTCGCTGTGCAGAGTTCAGGTGGAAGTGAATGATGTGGGTCCAGTTCTAATTCTTTCTATACGCAAACTACACCGGCTGTGTAGCGCCCCCACCTGCTGATGGCCAGCATGACAACATAACTTTTTATAGGACATCTAAGACAGATACACCACACATAACATAAAAAGAGGCCTTACTCTCCAGCACGAGGTGTGTCTGCTGAACAATTTGGGAAAATATTAGATTTTTATTACTTACTAATATTTCTGAACTAATATTAATATTTAGTATTTATAAATTGATGTTCTGATCTGTTTTCTGGCCTGTAAGACTGAAATATCCACCTTTTGTGGCCTAATGCTTCCTCCCTGAATGTACTGAGCCAGTCTGCCAGTAAGCTGTGGTTGTGATGTCACAACACACATAGTTTCTTATTGGTCGATGGCATCTACAGGCAGTTTACAAGCTCTGTGGTATAGACGATATGTACTGACAGCACTTTCATCCCTAAATATACCCCCACCACTGTAAACACCACCACTGGAAACACCACCACTGTAACCACCACCACTGTAAACACCATCACCACCACTGTAAACACCATCACCACTGTAAACACCAACACTGTAAACACCATCACCACTGTAAACCCCACGACTGTAACCACCACCACTGTAACCACCATCACCACCACTGTAAACACCATCATCACCACTGTAACCACCATCACCACCACTGTAACCATCATCACCACCACTGTAACCACCACCACTGTAACCACCATCATCACCACCACTGTAACCACCATCACCACCACTGTAAACACCATCACCATCATTGTACACATAAACATCACCACCACTGTAAACACCATCACCACCAATGTAAACACCATCACCAATGTAAACACCATTACCATCATTGTAAACATAATCACCACCGCCACTGTAAACATCACCACCACTATAAAACACTATTACAACCACTGTAATCACCATCACCATCACTGTAATCACCATCGCCACCACTGTAATCACCATCGCCACCACTGTAATCACCATCGCCACCACCAACCCTTGTAAACACCATCACCACCCCTGTAAACACCATCACCACCCCTGTAAACACCATCACCACCACTGTAGTCACCATCACCACCACTGTAAACACTATTACAACCACTTTAAACACAATCACCACCACCACTGTAATCACTATCACCATCACTGTAAACACAATTACCACCATCACTGTAAACACCACCACCACCACTGTAAACACCACTGTAATCACCATCATTGTAAACATAAACATCACCACCACTGTAAACACCATCACCACCACTGTAAACACCATCACCACCACTGTAAACACCATCACCACTGTAAACACCATCACCATCATTGTAAACATAATCACCACCACCACTGTAAACATAATCACCACCACCACTGTAAACACCATCACCACCACTGTAAACATCACCACCACTGTAAACATCACCACCACTGTAAACACCATCACCACCACCACTGTAAACATCTAAACCATTTCTCACTACACTGTACTCTGTATGCTGTTTATGATACACTTTTTAATCAATATTTTTTAACAGTTCATGGTGGAGGGATAATGAATGGTGTTCTAAGGCGAAATAGTCCACAAACAAAAGTAATCATTGTAGATTAAATAAGTTTTTATACAAAGTGTTTTATACAAACTGTGACTGAAAAATAAACATGCTTCCATGTTTGAAACTAAAGTTCTGAGATGTTTCAGGCAGATTCTCAGGAAGTGCTGTGTTGTTGGTTGTTGTCCAGGTTCTGGATAAGGAGCTGCCGGTGCTGGAGCCGTATTTCGTGCAGACCCCGGAGCAGTGTGGGCGCGTGGGCTCGTCCCTGCGGGTGACGTGGCTGGGTCACGCCACCGTGCTGCTGGAGATGGAGGGGCTGGTGGTGCTCACGGACCCCATGTTCAGCCAGAGGGCCTCCCCGATGGCGTTCATCGGCCCCAAGCGGTACCGGGGCCCGGCCTGCACCGTGGCGCAGCTGCCCCGCGTGGACGCCGTCCTGGTCAGCCACTCGCACTACGACCACCTGGACGCCAGCTCGGTGGCGGCGCTGAACTCGCGGTTCGGCGCGGAGCTGCGCTGGTTCGTTCCGCTCGGGCTGCTGGAGTGGATGAGGAAGAACGGCTGCGAGAACGTCATCGAGCTGGACTGGTGGGAGGAGAACTGCGTCCCCGGCCATGACGACGTGACGTTCGTGTGCACGCCGGCGCAGCACTGGTGCAAGCGCACGCCTGTGGACGACAACAGGGCGCTGTGGGGCAGCTGGACCGTTCTGGGTCCCAACAATCGCTTCTTCTTCGCGGGGGATACGGGGTACTGCTCCGTGTTCCAGGAGATTGGGAAGCGATTCGGACCGTTCGACCTGGCGGCCATCCCTATCGGCGCATACCTGCCCAGGTGAGAGAGAGGAGTACACAGTTACAGTGGTGATGGTGTTTACAGTGGTGATGATGGTGTTTACAGTAATAGTGATGATGTTTACAGTGGTGGTGGTGATGATGTTTACAGTGGTGGTGATGTTTACAGTGGTAGTGATGGTGTTTACAGTGATGGTGTTTACAGTGGTGGTGATGTTTACATTGATGGTGTTTACAGTGGTGGTGGTGATGGTGTTTACAGTGGTGGTGATGGTGTTTACAGTGGTGGTAATGATGTTTTCAGTGGTGGTGAAGGGGGTTACAGTGGTGGTGATGGTGTTTACAGTGGTGGTGATGATGTTTACAGTGGTGGTGATGGTGTTTACAGTGGTACTGATGGTGTTTACAGTGGTACTGATGATGTTTACAGTGGTGGTGATGGTGTTTACAGTGGTGGTGATGGTGTTTACAATGGTTATAATGTTTACACAACTATATGTTTAATTCTGCTCCAGGAATAATTCCATACCTCTTATTCTATAGTTCTGATCTCCTCACACTTATTCACTAATACTATTACTATTAATATAGTACTGATAAGAAGAAGCTGAGTGGGTGTACTGGTATGGTATTAACTGGTATTGAGGCTGTATTAATGGTACCAGTGATGGGCGGTTCCTTCTCTCTCCAGAGGCATCATGAAGTCACAGCATGTGGATCCAGAGGAGGCTGTTCAGATCCACATCGACGTTCAGGCCAAGAACTCACTCGCTATTCATTGGGGGACGTTTGCCCTGGCCTACGAGGTATACCTCTCTCTCCCTCTCTCTCCCTCTCTCTCTCTCTCTCTCTCCATCTCTGTCTTTCCATCTCTCTCTCCATCTCTCCATCTCTCCCTCTCTCTCTCCCTCTCTTTCTCTCTCTCCCTCGCTCTCCCTCTCTCTCCCACTCTCTCCCTCTCTCTCCCTCTCTCTCCCTCTCTCTCCCTCTCTCTCCCTCTCTCCCTCTCTCCCTCTCTCCCTCTCTCCCTCTCTCTCTCTCTCTCCATCTCTGTCTCTCCCTCTCTCTCTCTATCTCTCAATCTCTCTCTCTATCTCTCTCCCTCCCTCTCTCTCTCTCTCTCTATCTCTCCCTCTCTCTCTCTCTCTCTCTCTCCCTCTCTCCCTCTCTCTCTCTCTCCATCTCTGTCTCTCTCTCTATCTCTCAATCTCTCTCTCTATCTCTCAATCTCTCTCTCTATCTCTCTCCCTCCCTCTCTCTTTTTTTCTCTCTCCCTGCTTTGACTGCTCAGTACTTCATTAAGCTAAATCAAGATTTGCTGCTGAAGGAACTGAACACATTCATACAATGTCTGGGGCGTCCAGGAGAAATCTGGAACCTAACTTTGTTCTTCAAACTGGATCAAGATCTGATCTACTTCTCTCACAATAACATATTCATGTTACTTTGTATTGTATGTCTGATTATTTACATCTGTTCTAATCTGTTCTGTTCAGATCTGCTGTTCTTACAGGTGAACATGTATTTTATATATATATATATATATATATATATATATATATATATATATATATATATATATATATATATATATATATATATAAATAAATATATGTTTCTAACTGTCTCTGATTTCTGTGGTGTCTCTGTTCAGTATTACCTGGAACCTCCGGTGAGGGTGCGAGATGCTATGGTGGGCCACGGACTGAACCCTGATCAGTTTTTCACTCTCAGCCACGGAGAGTCTCGGCTCCTCAGTCAGGACTAAATCCTCCACTGAGTGAATAAACTCTGTCTGAAGTGCTGCAGCCAAAAAACCTCCTCCCGCGTCATGTGACTGTCCTGCAGGAGATCTGCTGTGGAGAGAATCTGCTCTGTTTGCTTTCCAGCTTCAGCACTGAACCCTGCATCTGTCCATCTTCTCCATCTTCACCCCCACCGTGGACCAATTCACCGATCTCCTCAATCACGGAACCTTAAACTCACTCACATCATCACCGTCCAAAGTAAAAACTAAAAGAGGACCTTTACAGGAGAGAGCATGAATATTAATGTACAGAGGTTTTATTATATATATATATATATATATATATATATATATAGTTTTTGGCTTTCTGCCAGATCTTCTAACTCCGTTTCAGCTCTAGATTATCCGGTCTGATTGTGTGATTCAGGCTTGTATATAGTTTTTTGATTGGATGCACTGATTCTGGAAAACTACAGATATTTCTGGAATTTTTTTCCCGTAGAGAATGAATGGGATGGAAAAGTGTATGCCAGTCTACTGAACTTCTGCTCGACCGACAGACACCGTTTCACATACACTGACTCAGGGCAGACCCCCGACCACGACTGCAGTGTTGGTTCCATCTGCACTCGTCTGTTTGTCGTTTTTTTCTTCCCTCTTTTTTTCCATAGAGTCCCATTCATTTTCAGTCACACCCAAACACCATGGTTTCATTAAACCTACAGACTCCAAACTGGCTGTACTCACTCAGAGCGGACCCCCAAACTCTAATCCACACACACAGTTAATAGGGCTGTGTATTAGTAAGAACCTGGCGATACAGTACGTATCGTGATACGGCGGTCACGATTTTAATATATTGTGATAGACTGCGATACTGATTTTTCAGATCCTACTATTTAAACACACCACTGTATGAACAGGTTTATCAATGATTACAATAGCACTGCGTCCTTGTGCTGCTTGTTAATGTTGTAGTAGAGCTGAAAATGGATTACAACACTGCCATCTAGTGGTCAGACGTTTAAACACAACACACTAATTCACTGTCTGCCAGGAATCTGTGTATTGATACTGTGTTGTTGAGAATCGATACAGTATCACTGAACATAATATCCCCATATTTAATATTTTGATATTTTCTTACACCCCTAATGCTGACCTGCACAACCACCACCACCACTTTTCCAGTTATAAGTGAGTTTCGGCTCACAGTGGAGAATAGCCTCGGCGGCCTGCGCACCGGAGCAGCAGTGGAGATGGGATGCGGTGGTGATGGGATGCGGTGGTGATGGGATTCGATGGTGATGGGATTTGGTGGTGATGGGATGCGGTGGTGATGGGATGCGGTGGTGATGGGATTCGATGGTGATGGGATGCGGTGGTGATGGGATTCGATGGTGCTGGGATGAGGTGGAGATGGGATGCGGTGGTGATGGGATGCGGTGGAGATGGGATGCGGTGGAGATGGGATGCGGTGGAGATGGGATGCGGTGGTGATGGGATGCGGTGGTGATGGGATGCGGTGGTGATGGGATTCGATGGTGATGGGATGCGGTGGAGATGGGATGCGGTGGAGATGGGATGCGGTGGTGATGGGATGCGGTGGAGATGGGATGCGGTGGTGATGGGATGCGGTGGAGATGGGATTCGGTGGTGATGGGATGCGGTGGTGATGGGATTCGATGGTGCTGGGATGCGGTGGAGATGGGATTCGGTGGAGATGGGATGCGGTGGAGATGGGATTCGATGGTGATGGGATGCGGTGGTGATGGGATGCGGTGGAGATGGGATGCGGTGGAGATGGGATGCGGTGGAGATGGGATGCGGTGGTGATGGGATTCGATGGTGCTGGGATGCGGTGGAGATGGGATTCGGTGGAGATGGGATGCGGTGGAGATGGGATTCGATGGTGATGGGATGCGGTGGTGATGGGATGCGGTGGTGATGGGCTGCGGTGGACATGGGATGCGGTGGAGATGGGATTCGATGGTGATGGGATGCGGTGGTGATGGGATGCGGTGGTGATGGGCTGCGGTGGACATGGGATGCGGCGTGTCCACACGTTTTAATGCTGG
The DNA here is from genome assembly GCA_021613375.1 of Megaleporinus macrocephalus. Classification (NCBI taxonomy): domain Eukaryota; kingdom Metazoa; phylum Chordata; class Actinopteri; order Characiformes; family Anostomidae; genus Megaleporinus; species Megaleporinus macrocephalus. Next base: position 1,555,839 of record CM038702.1, read on the forward strand.
CGAGGCGCGTGCTGGTGTGATTTCTGCGCTGATTATTTTAATACTGGTTTAGAGTTAATCCATGCTGAGCTGTGGTCCGGCTGTGATTGTGTAACCCACCCACCACAGCGGCTGCTGTTTTACTGAATGTTCAGTTTAGATTTTGATTGACATGTTCATGTGGCGATAGACAGCGTGGACTCGGTGATCTCGCCTCTTTAAGCTTTGCTTTATTCCCAAAAGCATGAATGTATTCCGGCAGTAACCACCACACCGGCTTCCTGCAGAGCTTGTTTTCTGAGCTTTGACAGTCCGGTACCACTAGAGGGCGTGTGTTTGGTTATACAGTGGCTGATTCACTGCCTGATTGTCACAGTTCTCTAAATAATAACACGTTTTTCAAATAAACATGCTGTGAACTGAACTCAGTCGTCAGTCTTTATTAACGCGTGCTGTGAACTTTCATATTCATTATAACCTACAGAGCCCAAAATGTTATAATAATAATAATTTATTATTATTATTATTATTATTAGCTACTTTATTGCATATGTTAATTAAACCCTCTGGAGCTGCTATGCAGAATATAATTATTCAGCTATATATCCACATGAAAAGCATCAATATCTTCACCAGACCGTAGGAACATGTGGTTGAGGAACTGGTGATCCGATATGTATCATGATATAGTCACAATACGATATGCAGTGATACTGTTAGTGGTGATATATCGTGATTTTTTTAAATCTAATTTTTGAAAAGCTCATAGTAAAAAAAAACCAAAACATGTGCTGCTGATAATGTAGTATAATTGTGAACAACACTGCCATCTAGTGGTTGGGCGTTTAAATGCAACACAAAATGAACCGACGTCTGTAACAGATCTTTGATGGTAAAGTATTAATTAAAAATCGATACTGTGTTTTTGAGAATCCGTACAGTATCACCAAACATAATATCATGATATTCAATATTTTCTTTTTTATGTCGTCGCTGTCCGAAGAAAAACATCTCCTTTGCTCATTTTCATTTTTCTATATTATTTGAGCATATGAGCTGCTGATTACATTCTGTGAAAAATTTATAATGAATGGACCAATAGAAATGCTTAAAAGTCAAAGTAGAGACTATTTTTGGTCTCTCCTGTAAAGTTGGTATTTTGGAGATATATATATATATATATAGTTTGGTATCATTATTATTATTATTATTATTATTATTATTGTAGAAATGTAAAGTTTTATGACAGCATTAGTCTGTCTGACAGTCCCATTTAAATAATAATTAATAATAATAATAAAGTGAGGACAGACTGAAAACTTTATCACATTAGATAAAATATGCTGTGACAAAATCACAATAATAATTATAAACACAGTATATATATAATTGCAGTACTCAGAATACAACTATAGTTTAAAACTGCAGTAATATCATATTGTGACTTAAGTATTGTGATCATTTCGTATTGTGGGGTCTTTGGAGACCCCCACTGTCATTAAATGTTTTTTTTTAATAAAGAGTGACGGGATTATCACTTTATAAATATGTCACCAAGTGACCAGCTCATGCAGACTGTCCTGTGGTAACTGGATCACTCTCATGTGGCCTCTTTAAAGAGCCTTATCCTTTCATCAGTAACAATTTATGTTTGTATGATACTAAACCTGGGTGTTTATATTACACATCCAGCAAAGGCCTGAATAAATGAAATATACAATATAATTATAATAAAACACAAAAAGGACATTAATCTAGTTAGAAATACCACATTTGAGTTCCTCTTAATTTTCTGTAACAAAAAAAAGATGGTTTCTAATTACTGTAGGACTGGTCTACTGTATGTAAATGATCTCTGTTCTGATTGGCTGCCTCATTAAAGAACATGTGTGCTGAGTTACTGACCGTATGCGGTCAGTGTGAGTGGGCGGGGCTAAACTGCTGCAGTCTGAATATGGAGATGTATGTAAATATGTTTGTTATTGTAAAATCAGAGGAATTTTATTAAAACAATATTATATAACCTACACGGTTTCTATGTAAAAATGCTTTAAAAACATGTTATTTCACAATATTGTCCCTTTAAACGGACGTCAGCTTTATGAGTGAGTTTTCAAGAGTCAGCACGTTGTTAATAAACTAATCCGGTAACAGATTTAATCGAGTATATTTTTAAAAGTTTGTATTTGTCTTTATTTGTTTTAAACGGTCTCCATTTATAGAAACCCACCAAGCGGATTGTATCTAAACATCTTAAAAGAATCTGAAAAATAAGATCGAAGGAAAACAGGATAACAAATAAACA
>CM038702.1:1563122-1643122 GCA_021613375.1 Megaleporinus macrocephalus
CTACTAACTGGCATATTAATGCTGGAATGTTTGAAGGGCACATATACAAATATAAATTTAGCATAAAATTCAGTTCTGATGCCAAATTAATTCATAACATTCACCTATCAGATAGAGTTACTGTGGGCTGCTATGCTTTGTAGCTATAAGCAGGTGGGCCTTTGAGGCAGGAAAGATTGAGACCCTCTAAGTGAGATTGTGTTGTAACAGAACAAAGAAACAGATTACGTTAATAACTTTACATAAAATTTTCTATTACTAAGAAACGTTACATACAGTAACTGTAGTACTGTAATTAATAATAATCAAATAAATTACATACAGTAACTGTAGTACTATAATTAATAATAATCAAATAAATTACATACAGTAACTGTAGTACTGCAATTAATAATAATCTAATAAATTACATACAGTAACTATAGTACTGTAATTAATAATAATCAAATAAATTACATACAGTAACTAGTACTATAATTAATAATAATCAAATAAATTACATACAGTAACTATAGTACTGTAATTAATAATAATCAAATAAATTACATACAGTAACTAGTACTGCAATTAATAATAATCTAATAAATTACATACAGTAACTATAGTACTGTAATTAATAATAATCTAATAAATTACATACAGTGACTGTAGTACTGCAATTAATAATAATCTAATAAATTACATACAGTAACTGTAGTACTGCAATTAATAATAATCTAATAAATTACATACAGTAACTGTAGTACTGTAATTAATAATAATCAAATAAATTACATACAGTAACTGTAGTACTGCAATTAATAATAATCTAATAAATTACATACAGTAACTATAGTACTGTAATTAATAATAATCAAATAAATTACATACAGTAACTGTAGTACTGCAATTAATAATAATCTAATAAATTACATACAGTAACTGTAGTACTGCAATTAATAATAATCTAATAAATTACATACAGTAACTATAGTACTGTAATTAATAATAATCAAATAAATTACATACAGTAACTGTAGTACTGCAATTAATAATAATCTAATAAATTACATACAGTAACTATAGTACTGTAATTAATAATAATCAAATAAATTACATACAGTGACTGTAGTACTGCAATTAATAATAATCTAATAAATTACATACAGTAACTATAGTACTGTAATTAATAATAATCAAATAAATTACATACAGTGACTGTAGTACTGCAATTAATAATAATCTAATAAATTACATACAGTAACTAGTACTGCAATTAATAATAATCTAATAAATTACATACAGTAACTGTAGTACTGTAATTAATAATAATCTAATAAATTACATACAGTAACTATAGTACTGTAATTAATAATAATCTAATAAATTACATACAGTAACTGTAGTACTGCAATTAATAATAATCTAATAAATTACATACAGTAACTATAGTACTGTAATTAATAATAATCAAATAAATTACATACAGTAACTGTAGTACTGCAATTAATAATAATCTAATAAATTACATACAGTAACTATAGTACTGTAATTAATAATAATCAAATAAATTACATACAGTGACTGTAGTACTGCAATTAATAATAATCTAATAAATTACATACAGTAACTATAGTACTGTAATTAATAATAATCAAATAAATTACATACAGTGACTGTAGTACTGCAATTAATAATAATCTAATAAATTACATACAGTAACTATAGTACTGTAATTAATAATAATCTAATAAATTACATACAGTAACTGTAGTACTGCAATTAATAATGATCTAATAAATTACATACAGTAACTATAGTACTGTAATTAATAATAATCAAATAAATTACATACAGTAACTGTAGTACTGCAATTAATAATAATCTAATAAATTACATACAGTAACTATAGTACTGTAATTAATAATAATCTAATAAATTACATACAGTGACTGTAGTACTGCAATTAATAATAATCTAATAAATTACATACAGTAACTATAGTACTGTAATTAATAATAATCAAATAAATTACATACAGTAACTGTAGTACTGCAATTAATAATAATCTAATAAATTACATACAGTAACTATAGTACTGTAATTAATAATAATCAAATAAATTACATACAGTAACTAGTACTGCAATTAATAATAATCTAATAAATTACATACAGTAACTGTAGTACTGTAATTAATAATAATCTAATAAATTACATACAGTAACTATAGTACTGTAATTAATAATAATCTAATAAATTACATACAGTGACTGTAGTACTGCAATTAATAATAATCTAATAAATTACATACAGTAACTATAGTACTGTAATTAATAATAATCTAATAAATTACATACAGTGACTGTAGTACTGCAATTAATAATAATCTAATAAATTACATACAGTAACTGTAGTACTGTAATTAATAATAATCTAATAAATTACATAGTTACTGTAGTACTGCAATTAATAATAACCTAATTACTGCAATTAATAATAACCTAATAAATTACATACAGTAACTGTAGTACTGCAATTAATAATAACCTAATAAATTACATACAGTAACTGTAGTACTGCAATTAATAATAACCTAATAAATTACATACAGTAACTGTAGTACTGCAATTAATAATAACCTAATAAATTACATACAGTAACTGTAGTACTGCAATTAATAATCACCTAATAAATTACAAACAGTAACTGGTTTTGCAAGTAATAATAACTAAATGTTACATACAGTTACTAGTGCTGCAACTAATAAATTAATTACACACTGTAACTAATTACATGTATAGCTGCAATTATTAATAACCTAATAAAATACATACAATATTTACATTATATAATTTATTAGGTTATTATTAATTTCAGCACTACAGTAACTGTATGTAATTATTAAGTTACATACAGAATAAAACATGTTCTTACTTTCTGGTCAGCCAACTATAATATCCTCACACTGGGAAGAACCTGGTCTGGAACCTGAACCCACAGTAGGGCCTATCTAGAACCCACTTTTGCTACATTCCACTTTCCAACAGACGTCATTAAAAAAAGACCACCGGAGCTTCAGTAGTTATGACTTTTTTAATATGCTGAACAGCGTTGGAGTCTTGACTCACACACAGCAGACGAGCACGTTCTACAGTGATCAGACAATCGAGAACACGGCAGCACGACGGAGAACCACATCGACACATCTTAGTTACAATATCTGCTGCAGTACGTTTGGCTCTCTGTCCCTGGTACAGCACAGGTCTGGGGTCAGTGAGCAGTAGTGTTGCACGACAACGTAATTAGTCACTAAATATCTTTATAAATATACAGGAGCGGATCAGAGGCAGAACCTTAACCTCGCCTCGGTGAGGACACCCATTCATCACAACGTCACGAACAAAATAAGATTCATAGGAGGCCAAAAATATGCACATCTCATGTATTCAGGTGTTCAACACAGACAAAATCCATACAAAATAAAAATAATAATAAGAATAATAATAATAATAATAATAATAACCAAAAACAAAGCACCTCTGCAGGACTAGCGCGCTCCCAAATCTGTTTTATTAGCACAGAATCTAAACTAGAGAGTTTCTGACTGAATAACCCAGTTTTATTTCCATTATATTTAGATTATAATAATAGTAAAACCCTTGTATGCTAATGAGCTCGTATCAGTGTTGGCTATAGTGTTAATGCAGTGTCAGGTCGTGTGAGGTGTTCAGGGAAAGCGCTGTAGAGTCGTTTACTCGCTGTTCGGAACTCGTTATGAGCTGCTGCTACATCTTGCGCTCATTATCGTCTCTGCAAAAATATATTAACTCTGATCGTTTTTTAATCAGAAAAACAATCTGAACGTCTTTTTTAACCCTTTACCGAACGTGTGTGATGTCATACGACATTTGAGGCAAAAACAACTCTAATTTGTGTAACAAGCATGTAAGGCTGAGGTGATAAGAACTCCGCCAAGAAGAGTTACAGCTTTTATTTTTTTAATTTCTGTAGAATTCAAGTGTTTGAGATGTAAACAAAGTTTTCTGGTGTGAGATGGTTTAGATGTTTACAGTGGTGGTGATGGTGTTTACAGTGGTGGTGATGGTGATGGTGTTTACAGTGGTGGTGGTGGTGATGGTGTTTACAGTGGTTGTAATAGTGTTTACAGTGGTGGTGATGGTGTTTACAGTGGTGGTGGTGATGGTGTTAACAGTGGTGGTGGTGATGGTGTTTATAGTGGTGGTGATGGTGTTTACAGTGGTGGTGGTGATGGTGTTTACAGTGGTGGTGGTGATGGTGTTAACAGTGGTGGTGGTGATGGTGTTTATAGTGGTGGTGATGGTGTTTACAGTGGTGGTGGTAATGGTGTTTACAGTAGTGGTGGTGAGGACGTTTACAGTGGTGGTGATGGTGATGTTTACGGTGGTGGTGATGTTTACGTTGGTGGTGGTGGTGATGTTTACAGTGGTGGTGGTGATGGTGTTTACAGTGGTGGTGATGTTTACAGTGGTGGTGATGGTGATGTTTACGGTGGTGGTGATGGTGTACAGATGTGGTGATGGTGTTTACAGTGGTGGTGATGTTGTTTACTGTGGTAGTGATGGTGTTTACACAGTGGTGGTGGTGATGGTGATGTTTACGGTGGTGGTGGTGATGTTTACAGTGGTGGTGATGGTGATGTTTACGGTGGTGGTGGTGATGTTTACGGTGGTGGTGATGATGTTTACGGTGGTGGTGGTGATGTTTACGGTGGTGATGGTGATGTTTACGGTGGTGGTGGTGATGTTTACAGTGGTGGTGGTGATGTTTACAGTGGTGGTGGTGGTGATGTTTACAGTGGTGGTGGTGGTGGTGTTTACAGTGGTGGTGGTGGTGATGTTTACAGTGGTGGTGATGATGGTGTTTACAGTGGTGGTGGTGGTGATGTTTACAGTGGTGGTGGTGATGTTTACAGTGGTGGTGGTGATGTTTACAGTGGTGGTGGTGGTGATGTTTACAGTGGTGGTGGTGGTGATGTTTACAGTGGTGGTGATGTTTACAGTGGTGGTGATGGTGATGTTTACGGTGGTGGTGATGGTGTACAGATGTGGTGATGGTGTTTACAGTGGTGGTGATGTTGTTTACTGTGGTAGTGATGGTGTTTACACAGTGGTGGTGGTGATGTTTACGGTGGTGGTGATGTTTACAGTGGTGGTGATGGTGATGTTTACGGTGGTGGTGGTGATGTTTACGGTGGTGGTGGTGATGTTTACAGTGGTGGTGATGATGTTTACGGTGGTGGTGGTGATGTTTACGGTGGTGATGGTGATGTTTACGGTGGTGGTGGTGATGTTTACAGTGGTGGTGGTGATGTTTACAGTGGTGGTGGTGGTGATGTTTACAGTGGTGGTGGTGGTGGTGTTTACAGTGGTGGTGGTGGTGATGTTTACAGTGGTGGTGATGATGGTGTTTACAGTGGTGGTGGTGGTGATGTTTACGGTGGTGATGGTGATGTTTACAGTGGTGGTGGTGATGTTTACAGTGGTGGTGGTGGTGATGTTTACAGTGGTGGTGGTGGTGATGTTTACAGTGGTGGTGGTGGTGATGTTTACAGTGGTGGTGATGTTTACGGTGGTGGTGATGGTGATGTTTACGGTGGTGGTGATGGTAACCAGGGGTCACCATGTTTACAACATAAATATACTAACACTTTATTTTATGAAACCCATTTTGGTGTTCAATAAAGCCCAAATTAGACTCTGTTAAATTAATTATTCACTATATATTTTAAGGATAGCTTAAAATATATACTTTGTATTATATATGAATTACTTGTTTTATAAATTATAAATGACTTACTTATGTTATATAGCATCAAATAAGTTTTAGTGCATTAAAGCTTTTAAGTGTTTTGCTATGATGACTGTTCCATATTCTAATGCAGAGTGTTGGTCATCACTAATTAGAGGCTAAACAACTTGGCGACAAGTCCACTTCTATCATAAATTCCATAGTACAGATCATTTCATACCCGGAACCAAGCTGGGAAACAAATGTGGAGTTATTAATGATGCAACATTAAAAACATCAAAATATCCTGAACAGATATTAAAAGATATTAAATTTTAAATGTTTAATGATGTACTAGAATTTCAATGTTGACTTTTACACACAAATAAGACACAGGTAATAAATGAATGCTATATAATCTGCATAAAAATACAAATTATATATTATTTATTATTATTATAATTATTATTACATGTGTGTTTTAGCTAAAAATGCCATTATTAGTCTTTTAACAGAGATAATAATGAATAAAGATTAACACACAGTGAGTTGGTGTCAAATTTGGGCTTTACGCAATCAATTTTTATTTTAAATTCAATTTTAATTTTGAATAATTAATGAATTACTTTGGGTTTACTATTCAGTAGGGTTTATATGTAAGGCTGATGATGGGAATATATGAATATATTCATGTAAGCTGTTAGAGGTGGACGTCTGGTTCCATTCACCACCACTGTGAACAGAGAGTTTCACTCTTTTTACATATTAACCACAGAATTCTACAGAACCTGGTGGATCTAATTTCCCTTTAACGAGTCCCGCTTTGCGGCCCGTGACCCTGTTTATTCAGTCATAGCGTGTTGAGTCTACAGTACAGTGTTTGGACGATGAAAGAAGGTGTCACACCTGAGCCTCCTCTTACCTGAGCAAAGAGAACCAGTGTAAGTTGGGGGGGGGGTGTTGGGGGTAGTAGCTATATAGTTTGTTTCGGTTTACTAAGGTGTGACAGGTGTACCTGTCTGGACTCCTCCAGGTGCAAAACTGTGCAGCCCGTAGCTGCAGTGCAAACGTCTCTCGCGTCCAGGTGGTGGCACCGTATGGCAACAGAGAGAGAGAGAGAGAGAGAGAGAGAGAGAGAGAGTATAGCTGAGGCAAGCGCTGGCGCTCCGGGTCGTCCCGTGGCCCGGTTAGGCTTTGCCCGCCTTCGTGTAGGTGGGGATGGTTCCGCGCTGAGTCAGTCCTTCAAAGCGCTTGTAGGTGTAGTTGAGGAAAACCCAGTCCTTAGACTTGAAGTCCGGCTCCGTTACGTTCGTCACTGGAACGAGAGAGAAGCGCCCGCACGTCACCAAGATTATTATTAACCAATCACAGATACACATGATAACTGATCCTGGATCAGAACCTTCTTTCTAAGCTCCATCAGCACTGATACACATGATAACTGATCCTGGATCAGAACCTCCTTCCTATACTCCATCAGTACTGATACACATGGCAGCTGGTCATGGAGCAGAACTTTCTTACTGATACACATGGTGGCTGATCCTGGATCAGAACCTTCTTTCTAAACTCCATCAACACTGACATACATGGTGGCTGATCCTGGATCAGAACCTCCTTCCTATACTCCATCAGTACTGATACATATGGTGGCTGATCCTGGATCAGAACTTAATTCCTAAGCTCCATCAGTACTGATAGACATGGTGGCTGATCCTGAATCAGAACCTCCTTACTGATAGACCACCATGATAGACATGGTTTCTGATCCTGGATCAGAACTTAATTCCTAAACTCCATCAGTAATGATACACATGGTAGCTGATCCTGGACCAGGACTTAATTCCTAAACTCTATCAGTACGGATACACATGGTGGCTGATCCTGGACCAGGACTTAATTCCTAAACTCTATTAGTACTGATACACATGGTGGCTGATCCTGGATCAGAACTTAATTTCTAAACTCTATTAGTACTGATACACATGATGGCTGATCCTGGACCAGGACTTAATTCCTAAACTCTATCAGTACGGATACACATGGTGGCTGATCCTGGACCAGGACTTAATTCCTAAACTCTATTAGTACTGATACACATGGTGGCTGATCCTGGATCAGAACTTAATTTCTAAACTCTATTAGTACTAATACACACGGTGGCTGATCCTGGATCAGAACTTAATTCCTAAACTCTATCAGCACTGATGCACATGGTGGCTGATCCTGGATCAGAACCTCCTTACTGATAGACCACCATGATAGACATGGTTTCTGATCCTGGATCAGAACTTAATTCCTAAACTCTATCAGTACTGATACACATGGTGGCTGATCCTGGATCAGAACCTCCTTACTGATAGACCACCATGATAGACATGGTTTCTGATCCTAGATCAGAACTTAATTCCTAAACTCCATCAGTACTGATACACATGGTAGCTGATCCTGGATTAGAACTTAATTCCTAAACTCTATCAAGTACTGATACAAATGATAACTGACCCTGGATCAGAACATCTGTACTGATAGACATGATAACTGATCCAATCAATAAATAACAAAAACAATCACATGTACTGTCCACTAGGGGACCTCATACAGACGCTGTGTGTCTTTCCAATAAGCTGGACTGACCGCAGGTGGACTCTGAAGGATGATCAGTACCTGAGCTTAATTCTTAGTTTCATGGCACACTCTACTAAATGTTCTTCCACATGTTGCGTGTAATTACACGCTTCCACCAGAGAGGTCTCCAAATCCTCGAAGCTTCCATAGTGCAGCTTTCCTGCTTTGGCAGATTCCCTACTTTGGCCTAAAGAGAATCAGAGGCAGAGCTTACCTGGCTGTAAAATGTCAGACTCTGGGAAATCATCAAAATTGGAGGTGTCATCGATGCTTTTGATCTCGATGGAGATAGCAGCAGGTCTTTCTCTGAGTAGAGAGACAGAACAAAGCATGTTCACCTGATCACCTTTGAAGTAACGGTGAAAAATATCTATATATACAGTGGTGGTGATGGTGTTTACAGTGGTGGTGATGGTGTTTACAGTGGTGGTGATGGTGTTTACAGTGGTGGTGATGGTGTTTACTGTGGTGGTGATGATGTTTACAGTGGTATTTATGGTGTTTACAGTGATGGTGTTTACAGTGGTGGTGATGATGGTGTTTACAGTGGTGGTGATGGTGTTTACTGTGGTGGTGATGATGTTTACAGTGGTATTTATGGTGTTTACAGTGATGGTGTTTACAGTGGTGGTGATGATGTTTACAGTGGTGGTGGTGGTGGTGTTTACAGTGGTGGTGATGGTGTTTACAGTGGTGGTGATGGTGTTTACAGTGGTGTTGAAGGTGTTTACTGTGGTGGTGATGATGTTTACAGTGGTATTTATGGTGTTTACAGTGATGGTGTTTACAGTGGTGGTGATGGTGTTTACAGTGGTGGTGATGGTAACCAGGGGTCTCCATATCTACAACACTAATCTACACATTGTATTTACTATGAAACCCACCAGTGAAGCTACACGTGTCTTCTGAGTTTATCTGGATGTTGATGGTAAAATGTGGAAGATCTGAAAATACTAGGTTTTCTTTGGGGACTATTTGAACCTCACAGCGTCCTGCATGTATCCCTCCACCATGAATGGAGTTTAAGACTGAGATCTTCTCTAAACTATCATAAACAGCGTCTCAGAATCAGACAGTGTATTTATAACATCTACTGTAAGAACTTTCTGTGAGGAGCTTTTAGAGGAGGACGTCTGGTTCCATTCACCTCCACTGTGAACAGAACTGACTGCACATCAAGTCTGAGGCACCTTAATAAAAAGCTGGAAGCAGTTCAAACATGTTGAAAAAAAACTTGATGTATTTTACAGAAACGATTTGGGCTCTTTGGTTGAATATTGTGTTCAAGTGAAACTAAATTAGGACTCCTAACACGTCATAGCTGATCAACTAAGAGAGTAAAACAGGGCACCTCATGCACAATCATAACATAAATCAGAAATCAGGCAACTATTAATTGGATAAATACATAATAATAGTGTTTAAATAATAATCAATAATCAGCTGATATTCCCTGCTGAGGTTTAATATGATGGGCTAAGCAGATACGTATTTACTGCATGTGACGTTTCTGAGTTTAACGTTTGGAATTTTCCTCCTTAGTCACATGAAAAGCTGGTGATTGTACACGGGGCTGGAAGTACCTGATGTGCTCCCAGTCAACGGACTCAAAGAACGGGTGACTCTTAATTTCCTCCACACTCACAGCCCCGATCCGGTTTTCTGCGTCAGTGCAATACCTGTAACACAAACACACAACCTAACACTTCAGGAACAAGTAACGACTCCTATAAACACTAGAGGGCGCCCAAGAGCCAATCAAAAGAAGTGAATGGAGCTAAGCGTTTGATGAAGATGTGTCCTGATCCTACATTTCTCCTGCATCTCCACGTATGTGAAGTTTAATACACTGGAAATACTCATAATTCAGTTTACACGAGTATTTACAGCCTCTCTTCAGCCCTCAAGGTTGTTTCACATCAGGTGTGATGCGGTGGACGTGGTGATATAGAATCAGTTCAGGTGTGAGATGGTTGTGTTGTATTATAACACAAACTACACTGTAAACTGATAAAGCCGAACTGCTGTAGACTAAACAGCTGGATATACATAAATGAGTTTGTTCTGCACACACACACACACACACATGATCTAAACTGGTTTATTACTATTTTTAACGAGCTCATATGAAACAGTATAATATTTTAAACAAAATTAGAAGGTGGTCTATGTGGGAGTAAACTGCTCAATACAGCTCCGGAAGAGCCACATCTGAAAAGTATCTCTACTAGGAACAGCAGAGCGTAGATCCAGGAGGAATATTAAGTGGCAGAATGCGGAAAATAAAAGGGTGTGTATTTCCACCTAGTGGTTCAGATAGGAATTGCAGGGAGCTAACCGGAGGGCTCCTCTTCCTGGATGAAGCGCTGGGAAAACAGAAATTAGGTTCATTTGTTTAACGTCATTGATCAGCTAAATTGGAGAAATATTGGTCGATCGCCGTTCACGTATTTTGATAAAGAATCCTGCGATACATGGCCGATCGATCCTTCCATCTCTAATATATATATATATATATATATATATATATATATATATATATATATATATATAAATATATATATATATATATATACATATATATATATATATATATATATATATATATATACACACACACACACAGTAAGAGCACCAGAGGGTGAACTGGGAAGCTGCGTTGATTTGTTTATTAGTTATTTTTTTAGAATTATAGAATAAACTCATGTATTTATCGTAAATATACCACTCACAGCAGCTCTACCTGCTTTTACAGCTGAAAACTTAATAAAGTCCGTCATGTTTTTAGGTACATTTGAAATTTCAGCCCTGAACACAACAGCGGGTCAGTGTTATTATTGTTGTGTCTGTTTTGTTGGAATTCCAGCCGGAAATACGTCAAACCCTCGTGTTTACAAACATCCTGATTTAGTCCATCACAGCGCCGACAGGACGCTTCTCAATCAGACAGCACCGTCAGGACTAACTGCTGTATAAGAGAGTTCCAGTTTATATGGAGTAAAATAGAGTTTAGTTCATTTCACTGTTTTATTAAAAAAACAGCTTAAAACTGAGAAATCAAACGTTTCCATCCTGTAAATCCAACTTCTTAATATCGTCACTGTCCTAAAAAAACATTTATCTCTATACATTTATGTATAAACATTTACATTTTATTTTTCTGTGTCATTCAAACACGACAGCTGTTCTTTATATCCTGTGAAAGTGTCATGGACCAATAAAATGCTGAAAAATCACTTCTATTTCCATTGACTTGAAAGTAAAGAATGTTTTTGTTCTCTCCTGTAAAGTTACTGGTTGTTTAGTGGCTTAGTTACATGCATGCTAACCAGGCTTATTACAGCTAGCTGTAAAAATGTGCTCAAACCTATAATAATAATAAAAACAAAGTTTTCAAAAACAAACATAAAATCAAAACGAACTAAAATCAATTAATTAAATTAGTAAAAAATACTTTAACTCTCATTTCAGTGTATGTGGATTTAGAAGTAGAAGTTTTTGTTTAAGGAAGGCTGGAGCCGAGTTGAGCTCAGTTACTGCTGTATTCAATTAATTTACAATTATTTATACTTGATATTACAGTGTTCATTATAATAAAGATTAAAATTGAAAGTAAATATAAAAATAAGCTAAAACTATTACTTAAAAAACTCCATAAAAAGCTTTGTTCTATAACAGAAAATGTAATTATTATTTAAATGTTTAATGTTTAAATCTTTTAACCAGGTTCTTTACATTTTAATGTGAATTATTTTCTCTCATTTAAAATGTCAGCAGTGTATAAAAAGTGTTACACATACAAGCTTGTTTAAAAACTGACTAACAGCTGAAACTAAACTGCACTAAAAAACCTAAATAAAAATAAAACTGAAATAAAAATTTAGTACTATAATAATAAATCTGAAGCAAATAAAAATCAGCCTTCAATCAATTTATCTGTACATAAATTGGAATTGGCCATAAAAGTTCATGGTCGCAGCACATTAACTGTAATGATTAGCACCACAACTAAGCATGTATAACTTCTTTTGCTGCTATAAATCAGTTTATAAGTACTTTGGCCGTCTTTAAGCTGGAGCTGAGCCGTGCTCAGTTTACTGCAGTATTAATTTTATTTGCACGCTTATCAAATACTTGCTATCACAGTGTTTATTATAAATAAATTGAAAATATTATTATATATTATTAAAATAAATTGAAACTAAAAAATATACTGAAACTTTTTTCAGAAATCCCTAAAAAGCTCTGTTTTGCAACACTATTTTGTTTTTAAATATTTGAATGTTTAAATTAAACTTTTATTTTAAATGTTGTGTCTTTACACAGGTTTTAATCATGTTTTTAATTTTGTTCTCCTGCAGCTCTTTAAATTTTATTGTGAATTGTTTTTGTTTTTTTCTCATTTTGAATGAGATTAAATTTTCAAAGGATGAAAAGTGTTACATATATAAACTTGCTTTAAAACTTACAACTAAAACTAAACTGAACTAAAAAAAATCTAAATTAAAATAAAACTAAAATAAAAAATTCAGTATTATAATAATAACTCTGATGTAAATCAAAATCAGCCTGTAAAAATTAGAATTTGCCATAAAAATATAAATTCTTTTGCTTCTATAAATGAGTTTCAGGTAGAACTTTTCTGTATTTGGAAGTCTTTAAGTAAAGCTGGAGTTGAGCTGCAGTATTAATTGTATTTATACTCTTATTAAATACTTGCTATCACAGTGTTCATTATAATACATTTTTTTTAAACTAAACGTAGAAATAAACCAAAACTATTACTTTCTAGATATTAAAAACTCACTAACAAGCTTTTTTCTGAAAAGTTCATTTAATGAATATTTGAATGTTTAATATAAACTTCTCTTTTAAATATATCGTTTTTAATCATTTCTGTTCTCCTGCAGCTCTTTAAATTTTAACCTGAATTATTTAGTATTTTCTCATTTTGAATATCAGTAGTGTATGAAGTGTTACATCTATGAACTTGCCTAAACTAAATTAAAAAATAAAACTAAATAAAAATTAAACCTAAAAGTAAAATTTCAGCACTATATTAACTCTGATGCACACACGACCAAGCGTGTGTTATGTGTGGGTGCCAGTGACGTGCCGAACCTGAGGATCAGGTCTTTAGCTTTCTCCGAGATGGGGACCTCAGGGGGGAAGATCAGAGTTTCTCGCCAGTTCATGACTTTCCTGTATGTTTCCTGCGGCGTCTCAGAGCAGAAGGGCGGGTAGCCTGAGACAGGAAGACAGAACAAAACCTCTTTTAGCTCCAAGTGAACGTGGTGACAGAGCACATTTCACCAGAACCCTACAGCCCGACCGACAACACTCACACTCATCAGACGCCACTGACAGACCAGTTTCCACCATTACTCATTAGCACCTATATGCTCATAGGGTTGGGCTACAGTGCTACCTGTATGTTATATGTAACTGTACTGTTAGCTATATATAAAATAATAATTATACTGTTAGATTGTAACTATATATAATAATCACTATATTCTTACACTGTTAACTATGTATAATAATGACTATACAGTTATACTGTTAACTATATATAATAATATTATACTGTTACACAGTTAACTATATATAATAATATTATACTGTTACACAGTTAACTATATATAATAATATTATACTGTTACACAGTTAACTATATATAATAATGACTATACTATTATACTGTTAACTATATATATTAATATTATACTGTTACACTGTTAACTATATATAATAATATTATACTGTTACACAGTTAACTATATATAATAATATTATACTGTTACACAATTAACTATATATAATAATGACTATACTATTATACTGCTAACTATATATAATAATATTATACTGTTACACTGTTAACTATATATAATAATGACTATACTGTTATACTGTTAACTATATATAATAATATTATACTGTTACACAATTAACTATATATAATAATGACTATACTATTATACTGTTAACTATATATAATAATATTATACTGTTACACTGTTAACTATATATAATAATGACTATACTGTTATACTGTTAACTATATATAATAATATTATACTGTTACACTGTTAACTATATATAATAATGACTATACTATTATACTGGTAACTATATATAATAACATTATACTGTTAGACTGTAACTAATGAATATACTGTTATACTGTTAACTACATATAATAATGACTATACTATTATACTGGTAACTATATATAATAATGACTATACTGTTACACTGTTAACTATATATAATAATGACTATACTATTATACTGTTAACTATATATAATAATATTATACTGTTACACTGTTAACTATATATAATAATGACTGTACTGTTACACTGTTAACTATATATAATAATGACTATACTGTTACACTGTTAACTATATATAATAATGACTATACTATTATACTGTTAACTATATATAATAATATTATACTGTTATACTGTTAACTACATATAATAATGACTATACTGTTACACTGTTAACTATATATAATAATGACTATACTATTATACTGTTAACTATATATAATAATATTATACTATTATACTGTTAACTATATATAATAATGACTATACTATTATACTGTTAACTATATATAATAATATTATACTGTTACACTGTTAACTATATATAATAATGACTATACTATTATACTGGTAACTATATATAATAACATTATACTGTTAGACTGTAACTAATGACTATACTGTTATACTGTTAACTACATATAATAATGACTATACTATTATACTGGTAACTATATATAATAACATTATACTGTTACACTGTTAACTATATATAATAATGACTATACTGTTAGACTGGTAACTATATATAATAATATTATACTGTTACACTGTTAACTATATATAATAATGACTATACTATTATACTGGTAACTATATATAATAACATTATACTGTTAGACTGTAACTATATATAATAATGACTATACTGTTACACTGTTAACTATATATAATAATGACTATACTATTATACTGGTAACTATATATAATAACATTATACTGTTAGACTGTAACTATATATAATAATGACTATACTGTTAGACTGTAACTATATATAATAATGACTATACTGTTACACTGTTAACTATATATAATAATGACTATACTATTATACTGGTAACTATATATAATAACATTATACTGTTAGACTGTTAACTACATATAATAACGACTATACTGTTAGACTGTTAACTATATATAATAATGAATATACTGTTATACTGTTAACTGTATATAATAATGACTATACTGTTATACTGTTAACTACATATAATAATGACTACTGTTATACTGTTAACTACATATAATAATGAATATACTGTTATACTGGTAACTATATATAATAATATTATACTGTTACACTGTTAACTATATATAATAATGACTATACTGTTATACTGTTAACTATATATAATAACATTATACTGTTAGACTGTTAACTACATATAATAATGACTATACTGTTATACTGTTAACTGTATATAATAATGACTATACTGTTATACTGTTAACTGTATATAATAATGACTATACTGTTATACTGTTAACTATATATAATAATGACTATACTGTTATACTGGTAACTATATATAATAATATTATACTGTTACACTGTTAACTATATATAATAACATTATACTGTTAGACTGTTAACTACATATAATAATGACTATACTGTTAGACTGTTAACTACATATAATAATGACTATACTGTTATACTGTTAACTGTATATAATAATGACTATACTGTTATACTGTTAACTGTATATAATAATGACTATACTGTTATACTGTTAACTACATATAATAATGACTATACTGTTATACTGTTAACTGTATATAATAATGACTATACTATTATACTGTTAACTATATATAATAACATTATACTGTTAGACTGTTAACTACATATAATAATGACTATACTGTTATACTGTTAACTGTATATAATAATGACTATACTGTTATACTGTTAACTATATATAATAATGACTATACTGTTATACTGTTAACTATATATAATAATATTATACTGTTATACTGTTAACTACATATAATAATGACTATACTGTTACACTGTTAACTATATATAATAATGACTATACTATTATACTGGTAACTATATATAATAACATTATACTGTTAGACTGTAACTAATGACTATACTGTTATACTGTTAACTACATATAATAATGACTATACTATTATACTGGTAACTATATATAATAACATTATACTGTTAGACTGTAACTATATATAATAATGACTATACTGTTAGACTGGTAACTATATATAATAATATTATACTGTTACACTGTTAACTATATATAATAATGACTATACTATTATACTGGTAACTATATATAATAACATTATACTGTTAGACTGTAACTATATATAATAATGACTATACTGTTACACTGTTAACTATATATAATAATGACTATACTATTATACTGGTAACTATATATAATAACATTATACTGTTAGACTGTAACTATATATAATAATGACTATACTGTTAGACTGTAACTATATATAATAATGACTATACTATTATACTGGTAACTATATATAATAACATTATACTGTTAGACTGTAACTATATATAATAATGACTATACTGTTACACTGTTAACTATATATAATAATGACTACTATTATACTGGTAACTATATATAATAACATTATACTGTTAGAATGTAACTATATATAATAATGACTATACTGTTAGACTGTAACTATATATAATAATGACTATACTGTTACACTGTTAACTATATATAATAATGACTATACTATTATACTGGTAACTATATATAATAACATTATACTGTTAGACTGTTAACTACATATAATAATGACTATACTGTTATACTGTTAACTATATATAATAATGACTATACTATTATACTGGTAACTATATATAATAACATTATACTGTTAGACTGTTAACTACATATAATAATGACTATACTGTTATACTGTTAACTATATATAATAATGACTATACTATTATACTGGTAACTATATATAATAACATTATACTGTTAGACTGTTAACTACATATAATAATGACTATACTGTTATACTGGTAACTATATATAATAATGACTATACTATTATACTGGTAACTATATATAATAACATTATACTGTTAGACTGTTAACTACATATAATAATGAATATACTGTTATACTGTTAACTACATATAATAATGAATATACTGTTATACTGTTAACTACATATAATAATGACTATACTGTTATACTGTTAACTACATATAATAATGACTATACTGTTATACTGTTAACTGTATATAATAATGACTATACTGTTATACTGTTAACTATATATAATAATGACTATACTATTATACTGTTAACTATATATAATAATATTATACTGTTATACTGTTAACTACATATAATAATGACTATACTCTTACACTGTTAACTATATATAATAATGACTATACTATTATACTGGTAACTATATATAATAACATTATACTGTTAGACTGTAACTAATGACTATACTGTTATACTGTTAACTACATATAATAATGACTATACTATTATACTGGTAACTATATATAATAACATTATACTGTTAGACTGTAACTATATATAATAATGACTATACTGTTAGACTGGTAACTATATATAATAATATTATACTGTTACACTGTTAACTATATATAATAATGACTATACTATTATACTGGTAACTATATATAATAACATTATACTGTTAGACTGTAACTATATATAATAATGACTATACTGTTACACTGTTAACTATATATAATAATGACTATACTACTATACTGGTAACTATATATAATAACATTATACTGTTAGACTGTAACTATATATAATAATGACTATACTGTTAGACTGTAACTATATATAATAATGACTATACTGTTACACTGTTAACTATATATAATAATGACTATACTATTATACTGGTAACTATATATAATAACATTATACTGTTAGACTGTTAACTACATATAATAATGAATATACTGTTATACTGTTAACTGTATATAATAATGACTATACTGTTATACTGTTAACTACATATAATAATGACTACTGTTATACTGTTAACTACATATAATAATGACTATACTATTATACTGGTAACTATATATAATAATATTATACTGTTACACTGTTAACTATATATAATAATGACTATACTATTATACTGTTAACTATATATAATAACATTATACTGTTAGACTGTTAACTACATATAATAATGACTATACTGTTATACTGTTAACTGTATATAATAATGACTATACTGTTATACTGTTAACTATATATAATAATGACTATACTGTTATACTGTTAACTACATATAATAATGACTATACTGTTATACTGTTAACTATATATAATAATGACTACTGTTATACTGTTAACTACATATAATAATGACTATACTATTATACTGGTAACTATATATAATAATATTATACTGTTACACTGTTAACTATATATAATAATGACTATACTATTATACTGTTAACTATATATAATAACATTATACTGTTAGACTGTTAACTACATATAATAATGACTATACTGTTATACTGTTAACTGTATATAATAATGACTATACTGTTATACTGTTAACTACATATAATAATGACTATACTGTTATACTGTTAACTATATATAATAATGACTATACTGTTATACTGTTAACTACATATAATAATGACTATACTGTTATACTGTTAACTACATATAATAATGACTATACTGTTATACTGTTAACTGTATATAATAATGACTATACTGTTATACTGTTAACTACATATAATAATGACTATACTGTTATACTGTTAACTACATATAATAATGACTATACTGTTATACTGTTAACTGTATATAATAATGACTATACTGTTATACTGTTAACTGTATATAATAATGACTATACTGTTATACTGTTAACTGTATATAATAATGACTATACTGTTATACTGTTAACTATATATAATAATGACTATACTATTATACTGTTAACTATATATAATAATGACTATACTGTTATACTGTTAACTGTATATAATAATGACTATACTGTTATACTGTTAACTGTATATAATAATGACTATACTGTTATACTGTTAACTGTATATAATAATGACTATATTGTTATACTGTTAACTACATATAATAATGACTATACTGTTATACTGTTAACTGTATATAATAATGACTATACTGTTATACTGTTAACTACATATAATAATGACTATACTGTTATACTGTTAACTGTATATAATAATGACTATACTGTTATACTGTTAACTATATATAATAATGACTATACTGTTATACTGTTAACTACATATAATAATGACTATACTATTATACTGTTAACTACATATAATAATGACTATACTGTTATACTGTTAACTACATATAATAATGACTATACTGTTATACTGTTAACTGTATATAATAATGACTATACTGTTATACTGTTAACTACATATAATAATGACTATACTGTTATACTGTTAACTGTATATAATAATGACTATACTGTTATACTGTTAACTATATATAATAATGACTATACTATTATACTGTTAACTACATATAATAATGACTATACTGTTATACTGTTAACTGTATATAATAATGACTATACTGTTATACTGTTAACTATATATAATAATGACTATACTGTTATACTGTTAACTGTATATAATAATGACTATACTGTTATACTGTTAACTGTATATAATAATGACTATACTGTTATACTGTTAACTATATATAATAATGACTATACTGTTATACTGTTAACTATATATAATAATGACTATACTATTATACTGTTAACTATATATAATAATGACTATACTGTTATACTGTTAACTGTATATAATAATGACTATACTGTTATACTGTTAACTACATATAATAATGACTATACTGTTATACTGTTAACTACATATAATAATGACTATACTGTTATACTGTTAACTGTATATAATAATGACTATACTGTTATACTGTTAACTATATATAATAATGACTATACTGTTATACTGTTAACTGTATATAATAATGACTATACTGTTATACTGTTAACTATATATAATAATGACTATACTGTTATACTGTTAACTACATATAATAATGACTATACTGTTATACTGTTAACTACATATAATAATGACTATACTGTTATACTGTTAACTGTATATAATAATGACTATACTGTTATACTGTTAACTATATATAATAATGACTATACTGTTATACTGTTAACTACATATAATAATGACTATACTGTTATACTGTTAACTGTATATAATGACTATACTGTTATACTGTTAACTATATATAATAATGACTATACTGTTATACTGTTAACTGTATATAATAATGACTATACTGTTATACTGTTAACTATATATAATAATGACTATACTGTTATACTGTTAACTACATATAATAATGACTATACTGTTATACTGTTAACTGTATATAATAATGTCTATACTATTATACTGGTAACTATATATAATAATGACTATACTATTATACTGGTAACTATATATAATAATGACTATACTATTATACTGGTAACTATATATAATAATGACTATACTATTATACTGGTAACTATATATAATAACATTATACTGTTAGACTGTAACTATATATAATAACATTATACTGTTAGACTGTAACTATATATAATAATGACTATACTGTTAGACTGTAACTATATATAATAAGATTATACTGTTAACTATATATAATAATATTATACTGTTATACTGTTAACTGTATATAATAATGACTATACTGTTATACTGTTAACTATATATAATAATGACTATACTGTTATACTGTTAACTGTATATAATAATGACTATACTGTTATACTGTTAACTATATATAATAATGACTATACTGTTATACTGTTAACTGTATATAATAATGACTATACTGTTATACTGTTAACTACATATAATAATGACTATACTGTTATACTGTTAACTATATATAATAATGACTATACTGTTATACTGTTAACTGTATATAATAATGTCTATACTATTATACTGGTAACTATATATAATAATGACTATACTATTATACTGGTAACTATATATAATAATGACTATACTATTATACTGGTAACTATATATAATAATGACTATACTATTATACTGGTAACTATATATAATAACATTATACTGTTAGACTGTAACTATATATAATAACATTATACTGTTAGACTGTAACTATATATAATAATGAATATACTGTTAGACTGGTAACTATATATAATAAGATTATACTGTTAACTATATATAATAATTACTATACTGTTATACTGTTAACTATATATAATAAGATTATACTGTTAACTATATATAATAATGACTATACTGTTATACTGTTAACTATATATAATAAGATTATACTGTTATACTGTTAACTATATATAATAAGATTATACTGTTAACTATATATAATAATGACTATACTGTTCTACTGTTAACTATATATAATAAGATTATACTGTTAGACTGTAACTATATATAATATTACACTGTTACACTATTAATTATATATAATAATGACTATACTGTTATAACTACAACATATGTAACCAAACTAGTTGGGTATATGACTCTTGTTCCAATAACATGAGCCCATATATGTTTATACCTATTAGCATCTCATACATGATGACCCCCAGAGACCACCAGTCACACAGCTTGTTGTATCCTGTCTGCATGAAGACCTCAGGGGCGATGTAGTCCGGCGTGCCGACGGTGGAGTATGCCTGTGTGCACAGAGGACGGAATACACAAAGAGTAACTTCCCTGTACAGTCACGGGTCAGATGTTCTCTTTGTCCAACATGAAGATCAACCAACACACAACCACCTACCAGCTGTCGTCTGTTCTTCTTCCACGTTTCAGCTTTTCTTTTGGAGTTCATATTCTGAAAGGCTAATAAAACAAACAGCAGTTTCACCTTATACAGAAATTTAAAAGAAAATCATTAAAACAAAGTCTTTCAGAGTGGGTTCTGTGTGAAACTCTCTGTTCTAGATACAGTCAGATCTGTTTACAGTGGTGGTGAATGGAACCAGACGTCCACCTCTAAAAGCTCCTCACAGAAAGTTCTTACAGTAGATGTTATAAATACACTGTCTGATTCTGAGACTCTGTTTATGATAGTTTAGAGAAGATCTCAGTCTTAAACTCCATTCATGGTGGAGGGATACATGCAGGACGCTGTGAGGTTCAAATAGTCCCCAAAGAAAACCTAGTATTTTCAGATCTTCCACATTTTACCATCAACATCCAGATAAACTCAGAAGACACGTGTAGCTTCACTGGTGGGTTTCATAGTAAATACAATGTGTAGATTAGTGTTGTAGACATGGAGACCCCTGGTTACCACCACCACCACTGTAAACAACATCACCACCACTGTAAACATCACCACCACCACTGTAAACACCACCACCACCACTGTAAACACCTTCGGTACCACTGTAAACACAATCACTGTAAACACCATCACCACCACTGTAAACACCATCACTGTAAACACAATCACTGTAAACACCATCACCACCACTGTAAACACCATCACTGTAAACACCATCACTGTAAACACCATTGGTACCACTGTAAACACCATCACTGTAAACACCATCAATACCACTGTAAACATCATCACCACCACTGTAAACACCATCACTGTAAACACCATCGGTACCACTGTAAACACCATCAGTACCACTGTAAACACCATCGCTGTAAACACCATCAATACCACTGTAAACACCATCGCTGTAAACACAATCACTGTAAACACCATCGCTGTAAACACCATCACTGTAAATACCATCAATACCACTGTAAACATTATCACCACCACTGTAAACACCATCACCACCACTGTAAACACCAACACTGTAAACACCATCACCACCACTGTAAACACTATCAGTACCACTGTAAACACCATCAGTACCACTGTAAACACCATCACTGTAAACACCACCACCACTGTAAACACCACCACCACTGTAAACACCACCACCACTGTAAACACCATCACTGTAAACACCACCACCACTGTAAACACCACCACCACCATTGTAAACACCATCAGTACCACTGTCAACACTATCAGTACCACTGTAAACACCATCAGTACCACTGTAAACACCATCACTGTAAACACCATCACCACTACTGTAAACACCACCACCACCACTATAAACACCACCACCACGACTGTAAACACCACCACTACCACTGTAAACACCACCACTGTAAACACCACCACCACCACTGTAAACAACATCACCACCACTGTAAACACCACCACTGTAAACACCATCACCACCACTGTAAACACCACCACTTTAAACATCATCACCACCACTGTAAACACCACCACCACCGTAAACATCACCACCACTGTAAACACCATCACCAACACTGTAAACATCATCACCACCACTGTAAACACCACCACCACCACCACTGTAAACATCACCACCACTGTAAACACCACCACCACCACTGTAAACATCACCACCACTGTAAACATTATCACCACCACTGTAAACACCATCACCACCACTGTAAACACCACCACTGTAAACACCACCACCACTGTAAACAACATCACCACCACTGTAAACACCACCACTGTAAACACCACCACCACCACTGTAAACAACATCACCACCACTGTAAACACCACCACTGTCACTGTAAACCACATCTGAACCTTTTCACACACACATAGAGATAAACAAACAGTACACAGTAGTGTAGACTGAAAAGTCCATATACGGTCCCCCTGTTTACACCTCACACACTGAAACTCCCCTTTATAACTACTGAAGTGAAATGTTATTATGATGTCATACTTACAGAAGTCACTGGGTGGGTTGTGAGTGAGGTTTCTGTAGAACTCAGTACGGTGGGCCTTCTTCAAGCCTGTGCAGAGGCCGAAGTCAGACAGCTTGACGTGGCCCTAAAACGAGAACGTTAACGAGTAACAGCTACTGAAGCTGCTGTAGAGAAAAAAACAGTTCAACTAATAGCAGCAGCACCCTCATGTACCATTACCCAACAGACAAGGTTGTGCTGGTGTGAGTGGATCAGCACTCTTCTCACTCTTTTCACTTTTTAATCACACTGAGGTGCAAACACAGGGTACAGTACACACCCGCGAGTCGAGCAGTAGGTTGTCGGGTTTGATGTCTCGGTGTATGAAGCCCAGCTGGTGGATGGAGTCAATAGCCAGAACCGTCTCCGCTATATAGAACTGAGTGGCCTCTTCTGAGAGAGTGTCTTTCTTCATGAGCAGAGTCATCATGTCTCCTAACCAAGCAGAGAAACCATACATCAGATACATCACAGAATCCTGGTCCACTCTCACACACGCACCTTCAGCCAGGTGTGTTTCCACCTGAGATATAAGGAAAGCAAGTCTGAGCTTTTATACACAGTCAAGTCACATTATTATGACCACTTCTGTTGCTGGTAGAACACAAGCAGGTGGTCGCAGCAGTGTTCTGGTCTGGAGGGAATGTAGTTTTGGTGATGTTCTCTGGACCCACTCATCCACGTGGAGGACACTCTCAACCAGTTTGGGTCTGAATCCATCTTTGCAGATCATGTACACCATACATGCTGGTGGTCTTCTCTGGGGTGGATGGGATCTTCCAGCAAGACTATGAAACACGTCACCTGACTAGAAATGTCCCACACTGGTTGGAAGAGCTGACCGAGACTTCTAGGTACTACCCTGGACCCCTAATTCCCCAGACTTGAACCCAGTTGAGCATCTGTGGGACCACCTGGATGTTGAGGGTGCTGGAAGAGGCTTTAAATGTGTATGTCTGTATTTTAGGGGCGTAAGAAAATATGAAAATATCAAATATTGTGATTTTATTTTAAATATTGTGAAGTTTATGAATCTGTAATAAAATATTTAAAAAGTGTGTTTCACATAAGACTCTAGAGGAAAGTGTCAGTAACGTATCCTGCGTGCAGAGACTAAACCGCCTTTATTGACGTATGAACGTCTCTGATTTATTAAACTTCCAAATTTAACTAACGAGAAAGTTTCAGTGACAAACTATAAATAACTGTCAGTGCGTGAAATCAAGTGCCAGCTCACCGGAATCTCATTAGCATATCATTTACATAAAGCGCAACCCAAAGAGTTAACAAAACATTAGTGTTCAGCAACTCACGAGCCAATGACTGTGCTCTGCAGATAAATGCACTGCTCCCCCTACTGGCCAAACTCTATAGTGTTAAATTTACGATTCCTGGAGAGAATAAAACAGACCAGTTATAAATACTCTTACTCTGATTACATATTACTAAGTGTATATATACTCTTACTCTGATTACATATTACTAAGTGTATATATACTCTTACTCTGATTACATGTTACCAAGTGTATATATACTGTTACTCTGATTACATGTTACTAAGTGTATATATACTCTTACTCTGATTACATGTTACTAAGTGTATATATACTCTTACTCTGATTACATGTTACTAAGTGTATATATACTCTTACTCTGATTACATGTTACTAAGTGTATATATACACTATTACTCTGATTACATGTTACTAAGTGTATATATACACTATTACTCTAATTACATGTTACCAAGTGTATATATACTGTTACTCTGATTACATGTTACTAAGTGTATATATACACTATTACTCTGATTACATGTTACCAAGTGTATATATACTGTTACTCTGATTACATGTTACTAAGTGTATATATACACTATTACTCTGATTACATGTTACTAAGTGTATATATACTCTTACTCTGATTACATGTTACTAAGTGTATATATACACTATTACTCTGATTACATGTTACTAAGTGTATATATACACTATTACTCTGATGACATGTTACTAAGTGTATATATACACTATTACTCTGATTACATATTACTAAGTTTATATATACACTATTACTCTGATTACATGTTACTAAGTGTATATATACACTATTACTCTGATTACATGTTACTAAGTGTATATACACTATTACTCTGATTACATATTACTAAGTGTATATATACACTATTACTCTGATTACATGTTACTAAGTGTATATATACACTATTACTCTGATTACATGTTACTAAGTGTATATATACACTATTACTCTGATTACATGTTACTAAGTGTATATATACACTATTACTCTGATTACATGTTACTAAGTGTATATATACACTATCACTCTGATTACATGTTACCAAGTGTATATATACACTATTACTCTGATTACATGTTACCAAGTGTATATATACACTATTACTCTGATTACATGTTACCAAGTGTATATATACTATTATTCTGATTACATGTTACTAAGTTTATATATACACTATTACTCTGATTACATGTTACTAAGTGTATATATACACTATTACTCTGATTACATGTTACTAAGTGTATATATACTCTTACTCTGATTACATGTTACTAAGTGTATATATACACTATTACTCTGATTACATGTTACTAAGTGTATATATACTCTTACTCTGATTACATGTTACTAAGTGTATATATACTATTATTCTGATTACATGTTACTAAGTGTATATATACACTATTACTCTGATTACATGTTACTAAGTGTATATATACACTATTACTCTGATTACATGTTACTAAGTGTATATATACACTATCACTCTGATTACATGTTACCAAGTGTATATATACACTATTACTCTGATTACATGTTACCAAGTGTATATATACACTATTACTCTGATTACATGTTACCAAGTGTATATATACTATTATTCTGATTACATGTTACTAAGTGTATATATACACTATTACTCTGATTACATGTTACTAAGTGTATATATACACTATTACTCTGATTACATGTTACTAAGTGTATATACACTATTACTCTGATTACATGTTACTAAGTGTATATATACACTATTACTCTGATTACATGTTACTAAGTGTATATATACTCTTACTCTGATTACATGTTACTAAGTGTATATATACACTATTACTCTGATTACATGTTACTAAGTGTATATATACTCTTACTCTGATTACATGTTACTAAGTGTATATATACTCTTACTCTGATTACATGTTACTAAGTGTATATATACTCTTACTCTGATTACATGTTACTAAGTGTATATATACACTATTACTCTGATTACATGTTACTAAGTGTATATATACACTATTACTCTGATTACATGTTACTAAGTGTATATATACACTATTACTCTGATTACATGTTACTAAGTGTATATATACTCTTACTCTGATTACATGTTACTAAGTGTACATATACACTATTACTCTGATTACATGTTACTAAGTGTATATATACTCTTACTCTGATTACATGTTACTAAGTGTATATATACTATTATTCTGATTACATGTTACTAAGTGTATATATACACTATTACTCTGATTACATGTTACTAAGTGTATATATACACTATTACTCTGATTACATGTTACTAAGTGTATATATACACTATCACTCTGATTACATGTTACCAAGTGTATATATACACTATTACTCTGATTACATGTTACCAAGTGTATATATACACTATTACTCTGATTACATGTTACCAAGTGTATATATACTATTATTCTGATTACATGTTACTAAGTGTATATATACACTATTACTCTGATTACATGTTACTAAGTGTATATATACACCATTACTCTGATTACATGTTACTAAGTGTATATATACACTATTACTCTGATTACATGTTACTAAGTGTATATATACACTATTACTCTGATTACATGTTACTAAGTGTATATATACTCTTACTCTGATTACATGTTACTAAGTGTATATATACACTATTACTCTGATTACATGTTACTAAGTGTATATATACTCTTACTCTGATTACATGTTACTAAGTGTATATATACACTATTACTCTGATTACATGTTACTAAGTGTATATATACACTATTACTCTGATTACATATTACTAAGTGTATATATACACTATTACTCTGATTACATGTTACTAAGTGTATATATACACTATTACTCTGATTACATGTTACTAAGTGTATATACACACTATTACTCTGATTACATGTTACTAAGTGTATATATACACTATTACTCTGATTACATATTACTAAGTGTATATACACACTATTACTCTGATTACATGTTACTAAGTGTATATACACACTATTACTCTGATTACATGTTACTAAGTGTATATATACACTATTACTCTGATTACATATTACTAAGTGTATATATACACTATTACTCTGATTACATGTTACTAAGTGTATATATACACTATTACTCTGATTACATGTTACTAAGTGTATATATACTCTTACTCTGATTACATATTACTAAGTGTATATATACTCTTACTCTGATTACATATTACTAAGTGTATACATACTCTTACTCTGATTACATATTACTAAGTGTATATATACACTATTACTCTGATTACATGTTACCAAGTGTATATATACACTATTACTCTGATTACATGTTACTAAGTGTATATATACTATTATTCTGATTACATGTTACTAAGTGTATATATACTCTTACTCTGATTACATGTTACTAAGTGTATATATACACTATTACTCTGATTACATGTTACTAAGTGTATATATACTCTTACTCTGATTACATATTACTAAGTGTATATATACTCTTACTCTGATTACATGTTACTAAGTGTATATATACACTATTACTCTGATTACATGTTACTAAGTGTATATATACTATTATTCTGATTACATGTTACTAAGTGTATATATACTATTATTCTGATTACATATTACTAAGTGTATATATACTCTTACTCTGATTACATATAACGAAGTGTATATATACACTATTACTCTGATTACATATAACGAAGTGTATATATACTCTTACTCTGATTATATATTACTCAATGTATATATATTCTTCCTCCGATTTCAGGTTTATATATAAACCTGACATTTGTTGTTTTAGTGCAGAGTGTGATGTATTCAGTGTGCATGTAAAATGAGTCTCACTCACTGAATAAACGCAAATTATTATTATTCATTTTATTTTCTGTTTCAGATTTATTGGTATTATTTTTATTATTTATTGGTAGATAATATCGATCACAGTTTTGGTTAATTAAGTGCAAAGTAGTTATTTTTTCAAGCTGTTGTATGTAATATATATATATTTACACACTCCTGTTTGAGCATTCAGATACGCCAAAGACGAAACTGATGAGCAACAAATCTTATAATCAGACTTGACTGGACCAGTGTCTCTGGTTTCTGGTTTTAACTGTGAAATGGTTTTTGACCAGCACTTCTCAGGGCTACTTAATAAAACAGACCCACCCTGTTACATTGTGATCTCACCTCCAGGAAGAAACTCCATGATGAGGTACAGGTTCCTTTTGTCCTGGAAACTGTAGAACATCTTCACCACCCAAGCTCCATCCGCCTCCACCAGAATGTCCCTCTCGGCCCTGATATGCGCCACCTACACCGTGAGAGCAGGTTCAGAAGGTGTTCGGACTATGTGCCGTCTGAGGTAAGGACTTGTTAAACCTGAGTACCTGTTCCTTCTCCAGCATGTCTGCCTTCCTCAGGATCTTCATGGCGTAGATGTGACCCGTGTCCTTCTTCTGCACCAGGCGTACCTGAGGACAGCAGGAAACAGGAATAACAGCTCGAAGCACGTTCAGTATGAACTGAGTACACTGGGACACTCGGACCCCCTCAGTAATCAGTACTTTAATAAGTACTTCTGAAACACTGACCTCTCCGAACGCCCCCCTTCCGATCACTTTGAGTGACTCGAAGTCGTCAAGTCCCAGTCGAGTCCGCTTCAGCCTCAGAAACTCCGTCTCCTTACGAGCGTGCTGAGAGCGCCGCGTGATCTTCTACAGTAGCAGCACATACACTCATATATACCATATATATATACACTCTTACTTCTTTAATTACTCATATTTTTAATCTTATTACTCTTTAAGATATATATATATATATATATATATATATATATATATATATATATATATATATATATATATATATATATATATATATATATAATCTTACTTCTTTAACATTACTCAGTGTGTGTATATATATATATAAATATATATATAAATTATATATATATATATATATATATACTCTTACTCTGACTTCTTCAAGATGACTCATATTTTTAATCTTATTACTCTTTAAGATATATATATATATATATATATATATATACACACAATCTTACTTCTTTAACATTACTCAGTGTATATATACACTTCTACTCAGACTTCAGATTACTGAGTGTATATATATATATATATATATATATATATACACTCTTACTCTGACTTCTTTAAGATGACTCCTATTTTTAATCTTATTACTCTTTAAGTTATATATATATATATATACATATAATCTTACTTCTTTAAGATTACTCAGTGTATATATACTCTTACTCTGACTTCAGATTACTGAGTGTATATATATATATATATATATATATATATATATATATATATATATATATATATACACTCTGATTTCTCTGATATATATACTCTTACTTAGATTTCTCAGTACAAAGCAGAAATCTGATTATTGTGTGACTCCTGTTGAACTGGACTACCTAGTGCAAGTTATACACTCGAAGAGTAATAATATATAATATTATTTATAAATATAATTTGCAGCACAGAACAAATGACAATCTGTCGTCCTTACAAGCGAGAAATCAGACATGCAGCTCACCTCTTCATCAGGTAAACCTTCCTCATCCATCACCTTCTCCAGTTTCTTTTGTCTGCAACATAAATGTAGTATGAGTTACTCAGTTATACACTCAGTTATACACTCAGTTATACACTCAGTTATACACTCAGATATACACTCAGTTATACACTCAGTTATACACTCAGTTATACACTCAGATATACACTCAGATATACACTCAGTTATACACTCAGATATACACTCAGTTATACACTCAGTTATACACTCAGTTATACACTCAGATATACACTCAGTTATACACTCAGTTATACACTCAGATATACACTCAGATATACACTCAGTTATACACTCAGTTATACACTCAGTTATACACTCAGATATACACTCAGATATACACTCAGTTATACACTCAGATATACACTCAGATATACACTCAGTTATATATTCAGTTATACACTCAGTTATACACTCAGTTATACACTCAGTTATACACTCAGTTATACACTCATTTATACACTCAGTTATACACTCATTTATACACTCAGTTATACACTCAGTTATACACTCAGTTATATATTCAGTTATACACTCAGTTATACACTCAGTTATACACTCAGATATACACTCAGTTATATATTCAGTTATACACTCATTTATACACTCATTTATACACTCAGTTATACACTCAGTTATACACTCAGTTATACACTCAGATATACACACAGTTATACACTCAGTTATACACTCATTTATACACTCAGTTATACACTCATTTATACACTCAGTTATACACTCATTTATACACTCAGTTATATATTCAGTTATACACTCAGTTATACACTCAGTTATACACTCAGATATACACTCAGTTATATATTCAGTTATACACTCATTTATACACTCATTTATACACTCAGTTATACACTCAGTTATACACTCAGATATACACACAGTTATACACTCAGATATACACTCAGTTATACACTCAGTTATACACTCAGATATACACTCAGTTATATACTCAGTTATACACTCAGTTATATATTCAGTTATATACTCAGTTATACACTCAGTTATATATTCAGTTATACACTCAGTTATATACTCAGTTATACACTCAGTTATATACTCAGTTATACACTCAGTTATACACTCATTTATACACTCAGTTATACACTCAGTTATACACTCAGTTATATATTCAGTTATACACTCAGTTATACACTCAGTTATACACTCAGATATACACTCAGTTATATATTCAGTTATACACTCATTTATACACTCATTTATACACTCAGTTATACACTCAGTTATACACTCAGATATACACACAGTTATACACTCAGATATACACTCAGTTATACACTCAGTTATACACTCAGATATACACTCAGTTATACACTCAGTTATACACTCAGTTATATATTCAGTTATACACTCAGATATACACTCAGATATACACTCAGTTATACACTCAGTTATACACTCATTTATACACTCAGTTATATATTCAGTTATACACTCAGATATACACTCAGTTATACACTCATTTATACACTCAGATATACACTCAGTTATACACTCAGTTATACACTCAGTTATACACTCAGTTATACACTCAGTTATACACTCATTTATACACTCAGTTATACACTCAGTTATACACTCAGTTATACACTCAGTTATATATTCAGTTATACACTCAGTTATACACTCAGTTATACACTCAGTTATACACTCATTTATACACTCAGATATACACTCAGTTATATATTCAGTTATACACTCAGTTATACACTCATTTATACACTCAGTTATACACTCAGTTATACACTCAGATATACACTCAGATATACACTCAGTTATACACTCAGTTATACACTCAGTTATACACTCAGTTAAACTCTGATATGCTACTAAAGTGGGTCTATTTGTCTAAAAGTTTGGTAAAAATATTATAGTTGTATACTTTCAGACATTTTCAGGAAATAGATGATGAAAGTATTTCTGGAATGTAGTGAAAAAAACTAATAACTCCAACAACAGTTTTACAAACTGTGCAGCACTAAATCTAATTAACCAGATCAGATTATGCTCACACTGTAATAATGTGGTTATTTAGTGTTCTTTAAGTACAGATGATCAACGAGATGAAGAAATGTCTGATGCAGAGGTATTGTCTGATTAGTCAGTGAGGCAGGTGAAGAAGTGTCTGATTAGTTAGTGAGGCGGGTGAAGAGATGTCTGATTAGTTAGTGAGGCGGGTGAAGAGATGTCTGATTAGTTAGTGAGGCGGTTGAAGAGATGTCTGATTAGTTAGTGAGGCGGGTGAAGAGATGTCTGATTAGTTAGTGAGGCGGGTGAAGAGATGTCTGATTAGTTAGTGAGGAGGGTGAAGAGATGTCTGATTAGTTAGTGAGGCGGGTGAAGAGATGTCTGATTAGTTAGTGAGGCGGGTGAAGAGATGTCTGATTAGTTAGTGAGGCGGTTGAAGAGATGTCTGATTAGTTAGTGAGGCGGGTGAAGAGATGTCTGATTAGTTAGTGAGGCGGGTGAAGAGATGTCTGATTAGTTAGTGAGGCGGGTGAAGAGATGTCTGATTAGTTAGGGAGGCGGTTGAAGAGATGTCTGATTAGTTAGGGAGGCGGTTGAAGAGATGTCTGATTAGTTAGTGAGGCGGTTGAAGAGATGTCTGATTAGTTAGTGAGGCGGGTGAAGAGATGTCTGATTAGTTAGTGAGGCGGTTGAAGAGATGTCTGATTAGTTAGTGAGGCGGGTGAAGAGATGTCTGATTAGTTAGTGAGGCGGTTGAAGAGATGTCTGATTAGTTAGGGAGGCGGTTGAAGAGATGTCTGATTAGTTAGTGAGGCGGTTGAAGAGATGTCTGATTAGTTAGTGAGGCGGGTGAAGAGATGTCTGATTAGTTAGTGAGGCGGGTGAAGAGATGTCTGATTAGTTAGTGAGGCCGGTGAATAAATGTCTGATTAGTTAGTGAGGCAGGTGAAGAAGTGTCTGATTAGTCAGTAAGACAGGTGAAGAAGTGTCTGATTAGTCAGTGAGGCAGGTGAAGAAGTGTCTGATTAGTTAGTGAGGTGGGTGAAGAGATGTCTGATTAGTTAGTGAGGCGGTTGAAGAGATGTCTGATTAGTTAGTGAGGCGGGTGAAGAGATGTCTGATTAGTTAGTGAGGTGGGTGAAGAGATGTCTGATTAGTTAGTGAGGCGGTTGAAGAGATGTCTGATTAGTTAGTGAGGCGGGTGAAGAGATGTCTGATTAGTTAGTGAGGCGGGTGAAGAGATGTCTGATTAGTTAGTGAGGCGGGTGAAGAGATGTCTGATTAGTTAGTGAGGCGGTTGAAGAGATGTCTGATTAGTTAGGGAGGCGGTTGAAGAGATGTCTGATTAGTTAGTGAGGCGGTTGAAGAGATGTCTGATTAGTTAGTGAGGCGGGTGAAGAGATGTCTGATTAGTTAGTGAGGCGGGTGAAGAGATGTCTGATTAGTTAGTGAGGCCGGTGAATAAATGTCTGATTAGTTAGTGAGGCAGGTGAAGAAGTGTCTGATTAGTCAGTAAGACAGGTGAAGAAGTGTCTGATTAGTCAGTGAGGCAGGTGAAGAAGTGTCTGATTAGTTAGTGAGGTGGGTGAAGAGATGTCTGATTAGTTAGTGAGGCGGTTGAAGAGATGTCTGATTAGTTAGTGAGGCGGGTGAAGAGATGTCTGATTAGTTAGTGAGGTGGGTGAAGAGATGTCTGATTAGTTAGTGAGGCGGTTGAAGAGATGTCTGATTAGTTAGTGAGGCGGGTGAAGAGATGTCTGATTAGTTAGTGAGGCGGGTGAAGAGATGTCTGATTAGTTAGTGAGGCGGGTGAAGAGATGTCTGATTAGTTAGTGAGGCGGTTGAAGAGATGTCTGATTAGTTAGTGAGGCGGGTGAAGAGATGTCTGATTAGTTAGTAAGGCCGGTGAATAAATGTCTGATTAGTTAGTGAGGCAGGTGAAGAAGTGTCTGATTAGTTAGTAAGACAGGTGAAGAAGTGTCTGATTAGTCAGTGAGGCAGGTGAAGAAGTGTCTGATTAGTTAGTGAGGTGGGTGAAGAGATGTCTGATTAGTTAGTGAGGCGGTTGAAGAGATGTCTGATTAGTTAGTGAGGCGGGTGAAGAGATGTCTGATTAGTTAGTGAGGTGGGTGAAGAGATGTCTGATTAGTTAGTGAGGCGGTTGAAGAGATGTCTGATTAGTTAGTGAGGCGGGTGAAGAGATGTCTGATTAGTTAGTGAGGCGGGTGAAGAGATGTCTGATTAGTTAGTGAGGCGGGTGAAGAGATGTCTGATTAGTTAGTGAGGCGGTTGAAGAGATGTCTGATTAGTTAGTGAGGCGGGTGAAGAGATGTCTGATTAGTTAGTAAGGCCGGTGAATAAATGTCTGATTAGTTAGTGAGGCAGGTGAAGAAGTGTCTGATTAGTTAGTAAGACAGGTGAAGAAGTGTCTGATTAGTCAGTGAGGCAGGTGAAGAAGTGTCTGATTAGTTAGTGAGGTGGGTGAAGAGATGTCTGATTAGTTAGTGAGGCGGGTGAAGAGATGTCTGATTAGTTAGTGAGGTGGGTGAAGAGATGTCTGATTAGTTAGTGAGGTGGGTGAAGAGATGTCTGATTAGTTAGTGAGGTGGGTGAAGAGATGTCTGATTAGTTAGTGAGGCGGTTGAAGAGATGTCTGATTAGTTAGTGAGGCGGGTGAAGAGATGTCTGATTAGTTAGTGAGGCGGGTGAAGAGATGTCTGATTAGTTAGTGAGGCGGGTGAAGAGATGTCTGATTAGTTAGTGAGGCGGTTGAAGAGATGTCTGATTAGTTAGTGAGGCGGGTGAAGAGATGTCTGATTAGTTAGTGAGGCGGGTGAAGAGATGTCTGATTAGTTAGTGAGGCGGTTGAAGAGATGTCTGATTAGTTAGTGAGGAGGGTGAAGAGATGTCTGATTAGTTAGTGAGGCGGGTGAAGAGATGTCTGATTAGTCAGTGAGGCGGGTGAAGAGATGTCTGATTAGTCAGTGAGGCGGTTGAAGAGATGTCTGATTAGTTAGTGAGGCGGGTGAAGAGATGTCTGATTAGTTAGTGAGGCGGGTGAAGAGATGTCTGATTAGTCAGTGAGGCGGGTGAAGAGATGTCTGATTAGTTAGTGAGGCGGTTGAAGAGATGTCTGATTAGTTAGTGAGGCGGGTGAAGAGATGTCTGATTAGTTAGTGAGGCGGGTGAAGAGATGTCTGATTAGTTAGTGAGGCGGGTGAAGAGATGTCTGATTAGTTAGTGAGGCGGGTGAAGAGATGTCTGATTAACTTTTAAGATATTTTTATTGTGATTTGAATCTAAACTAGTTAGTGTTTCAGTTCTGATGTCTGATGTCAGTCAGATCTGGATGAACACCCTGATCGGGTCTGTATGGTGAACAGTGGTGTGACGTCACCTCGTCTCTCGCTCCTCGTGCTGGGTGAGGAGGGTGCTGTAGAAGTTCTCCAGGGTGAGTTTGGCCACAGTCACTCTCTCTCTCGTGTGGTTACTCATCGGGAGCGGGGCTGCCATGCCGCCCGTCATGGCCATACTATTCTACAGAGGAGAGAGACACCTTCGGTTAACACTGGGGCAGCTCTCGGTTCTAGATACAGTCAGAACCGTTCACAGTGAACGGAACCAGACGTCCACCTCTAACACCTCACAGAAAGTTATTACTGTTATTATGTTTGTGTTGACTGTGTCTGTCACCTCCGTCACCAGAATCAAGACTTTACACATAAGACCAGCCTGAACGACCAGCAAGACTCATACACTCATACAGGACTGAAAAAAATTTACAAGTGAAAACAGATTCACCGCACGGGAACACAAAACCAGAAGAACACAAAACCAGAAGAACACAAAACCAGAAGAACACAAAACCAGAAGAACACAAAACCAGAAGAACACAAAACCAGAAGAACACAAAACGAGAAGAACACAAAACGAGAAGAACACAAAACCAGAAGAACACAAAACCAGAAGAACACAAAACCAGAAGAACACAAAACCAGAAGAACACAAAACCAGAAGAACACAAAACGAGAAGAACACAAAACGAGAAGAACACAAAACGAGAAGAACACAAAACGAGAAGAACACAAAACCAGAAGAACACAAAACGACAAGAACACAAAACGAGAAGAACACAAAACGAGAAGAACACAAAACGACAAGAACACAAAACGAGAAGAACACAAAACGACAAGAACACAAAACGAGAAGAACACAAAACGACAAGAACACAAAACGAGAAGAACACAAAACGAGAAGAACACAAAACGACAAGAACACAAAACCAGAAGAACACAAAACCAGAAGAACACAAAACGACAAGAACACAAAACGACAAGAACACAAAACGAGAAGAACACAAAACGACAAGAACACAAAACGACAAGAACACAAAATGAGGCAGACGTAAAACCACTGTGAGAGAAAAACAAAACATGGGAAAAAATTATTGTGTGCATATACAAAAAGCAAATGACAGAGAACGTGAGAGAAGATGCAAAATGTTTGTGGAAGTACAAGCTTTTACACGGGAATACTGAATTATTTTGAGGGAACCCAAAATTTGTGCAGGCAAAGCAAAATAATTACGACAAGATGCAGAACATTTGTACGGGAAGGCAAAATTATTGTGAGTGAATATAAAACTGTTGCGAGGGAATGCAAAAAAATTGTGGGAGTACACAGTGTATGCAAGGAAAGCAGAATTATTGCGAGTGAATGCAAATTTGTTGTAAGGAAAGGGAAATTTTTTGTGAAAATCCTAAATTGTTGCGAGGAAATACAGGAAGGCAAAATTTGTGCGAAATAACAAAAATAATTGCAAAAGGATGCAAAAAATGTGGAAATACACAGTTTTTTCAAAAAAAAGCTAAATTATTGCGAGTGAATGCAAATTTGATGTAAAGGAACACCAAGTTATTGTGAAAGTACGCAATTTTTACAAGAAACGCCAAATTATTGTGAGGAAACCAAAAACTGTTGCATGAGAAGCAAAATTATTGCGAGGGAATACAGAATTATTGCAGGAGAATACCAAATTATCGTGGGAGTGCTCAGTTTTTGCAAGGGAGGCAAAATATATGCAAATTTGTTGTAAGAAAAGGCAAAATTATTGTAAGGAAACACAATTTTTGCAAGGAAAATCAAAACTATTTTGAGGGAACCCAACATTTGTCAGAGGAATACAAAAATAATTGCGAGAGGATGCAAAACTGTTGCAAGTGAATGCAAAAAAATTGTTGGAGTACACAGCTTTTGCAAAAGAAGTCAAATTATTGCGAGTGAAGGCAAATTTGTTGTAAAGGAACACAAAATTATTGTAAGGAAACCAAAAACTGTTGCAAGAGAAGCAAAATTATTGCGAGTGAACGTCGTTTGTGATCTCGGCTCTGAGCTACATTAATATATTTATTAATAATAATGGCCGGTATGCAAAAACATCCAGCTGAGCTGCGATTCCGCGTCCGGCCTCAGCGGGGCGCCCCACACAGACAGCGCGCGAGCGACCTTTGCTAACACAGCCTGACAGACTCCAACACAAACACCGCGAGATGCGCTCCCGGCAGCGCGCGCCCGTTTCTCTCAGATAACAGCTCGATTCCTGCACTGACCGTCTCTCCGCCCGTCACGTGCGCCCCGGTCAGTGTCCGGTGTTTGTCCCGGTGTTTGTCCCGGTGTTTGACCAGCTCACCTCTCCGTCCTCCTCCAGAGTGGACAGTGTGTCGAGCAGCAGCTTCTTCACGCGCGGAGAATAAACCACAGCCGGGTCGCGCGGCCGGTACGAACAGAGCGCCGTTAATGTCGGTGTCCGGCTGTTACAGCATGACCCCCCTCCGGTAGTCCACTCCGCTCGACCGCGCCGTTACGGAGCTGCTGACCAGCGATCAGACTAACGGCCGCCCGCAGCACAGCTGTGACCTCAGCAGCAACGCGCGCGGCACTGGAGGCGCTGCTTTCAAAATAAAAGTCCTCCGAGATTTTAATATCGGGGCCTCGTGAACCTGCAAATCACCGCTGTCTGGAGAGAAACTCTCCAAAGCAGGACGTTCACAGGTCCAGTCCCTCAGTGGGTCAGTCAGAGGTCAGGACACCAGCCTGGTGACCGGAAGGTTGTCGGTTCAATCCCATGAACCAACAGGACACGACTGAAGTGCCCTTGAGCAAGGCACCTAACCCCTGACTGCCCCCTGGGCGCTGCCCACCTCTCCGGGCAAGTGTGCTCACTGCCCCCTAGTTTGAGTGTTCCCTAGTGTGTGTGTGTGTGTGTGTGTGTGTGTGTGTATCTGAGTGTTTCACTGTATCCGTGTGTGTGTGTTTACTTGTGTGTGTGTATATGTGAGTTTCACTGTCTCCTAGTGTGTGTGTCTTCACTAGTGTGTGTATATGTGAGTTTCACTGTCTCCTAGTGTGTGTGTCTTCACTAGTGTGTGTCTATGTGGGTTTCACTGTCTCCTAGTGTGTGTGTTCACTAGTGTGTGTCTATGTGGGTTTCACTGTCTCCTAGTGTGTGTGTTCACTAGTGTGTGTGTACATGTGGGTTTCACTGTCCCCTAGTGTGTGTCTTCACTAGTGTGTGTGTATATGTGGGTGTTTCACTGTCTCCTAGTGTGTGTGTGTGTCTTCACTAGTGTGTGTATATGTGGGTTTCACTGTCTCCTAGTGTGTGTGTTCACTAGTGTGTGTGTATATGTGGGTTTCACTGTCCCCTAGTGTGTGTCTTCACTAGTGTGTTTGTGTGTATCTGAGTGTTTCACTGTATTCTAGTGTGTGTGTTCACTAGTGTGTGTGTATATATGAGTTTCACTGTCTCCTAGTGTGTGTTCAGTAGTGTGCGTATATGAGTGTTTTACTGCCCCCTAGTGTGTGTTTACTAGTGTGTGTGTTTACTAGTGTTTGTGTATATGAGTGTTTCACTGCCCCCAGTGTGTGTGTTTACTAGTGTTTGTGTATATGAGTGTTTCACTGCCCCCTAGTGTGTGTTTACTAGTGTGTGTGTTTACTAGTGTTTGTGTATATGAGTGTTTCACTGCCCCCTAGTGTGTGTTTACTAGTGTGTGTGTTTACCAGTGTTTGTGTATATGAGTGTTTCACTGCCCCCTAGTGTGTGTGTTTACTAGTGTGTGTGTTTACTAGTGTTTGTGTATATGAGTGTTTCACTGCCCCCTAGTGTGTGTGTTTACTAGTGTGTGTGTGTATATGAGTGTTTCACTGCCCCCTAGTGTGTGTTTACTAGTGTATGTGTTTACTAGTGTTTGTGTATATGAGTGTTTCACTGCCCCCTAGTGTGTGTTTACTAGTGTGTGTGTTTACCAGTGTTTGTGTATATGAGTGTTTCACTGCCCCCTAGTGTGTGTGTTTACTAGTGTGTGTGTTTACTAGTGTTTGTGTATATGAGTGTTTCACTGCCCCCTAGTGTGTGTGTTTACTAGTGTGTGTGTGTATATGAGTGTTTCACTGCCCCCTAGTGTGTATGTTCACCAGTGTTTGTGTATGTGTGTGTTTCACTGCCCCCTAGTGTGTGTATGTTCACTAGTGTGTGTGTGTATGTGAGTGTTTCAGTGTATGGATGGGTTAAATGTGGAGATTTTGAATTTCCCTCTGGGATTAATAAAGTATATTCCATTAATTTTTAATTCTATTCTTTTATTAACACTCAAACCGGCTGCTGTTACCCTATACTCATAAAAACCCGCTCGGCCAGTGATCCTGAGCCCATCTGGTTATAACAGATACTGGTGAATGATGGTTCTTGATGCAGATCTGTCTGAGGGACTGGAGATCACCGGTATTCATAGACTTGCGCCCTGTACGCACTGAACGTCCTCCAGTTCAGAGAGATCGTTGTTTTTAAACAGTTCAGTCATTTTCTCACACATTCGTAGATGAACCGGAGATCCTCTGCCCATCTTTGGTCCTCAGAAGAGACTCAGCCTGACTCAGTTATGATTACAGTCACATGTTTAAAATCACATTATTTAGTTTTTAACCTCCAGCCCTAGATTGCCTCCATACCAACTTTGTTTGGAATGTGTTGCAGCCCTGAAGTGCATGAATGGATGTCTATTAACAAATAAACCAAAAACATAAAATATCTTGGATTCACGGTGTCTGCAACAACATAAAAATCTGAGTAAATTCCAGAAACACTGTGTTTTTATTAATTTGCATGTTTCATA
The DNA here is from genome assembly GCA_021613375.1 of Megaleporinus macrocephalus. Classification (NCBI taxonomy): domain Eukaryota; kingdom Metazoa; phylum Chordata; class Actinopteri; order Characiformes; family Anostomidae; genus Megaleporinus; species Megaleporinus macrocephalus. The sequence continues at coordinate 1,604,673 of CM038702.1, forward strand.
CTGTCCCAACTTTTTCTGATTTGGTCCTGAGCTCAAGACTATATGTAAGGTAAACTACCTTGCTACCTGGTTCAACCTAGCATGCTGATATCAGGAGTTTTATATGTTTTAAACAGTTTATTGTGTATTATTGTTTATTTAAGTCAATGTACACTGAATAATCACTACCTCCCCCCTGAGAAGCTGATGTAGGCCATCGACAACAGGACTGTGTGTTGTCAAGAACGTGGGGAATCAATACGGGGGTTACAATTTGAACATATTCTTTTTTTTTTAACACATATTTTTATTAATTTTGAATTTGGAACAACATTCATTCAACAGTTTTTTTTTTTTTTTACATCTTTCAAGTCTTTAAACAACTCCCCCACCCTCCTCCACCCAACCCTACACATGGAGCCTTCTGTTACAGAAAAATTATATTAAATAAAATAAATAATAATCATCATAAAAAAAAATAAATAAATAAAAAAAAGATAAAAAAACAGTATGTACATGACATCTGTATGTCCTCTGTATATGTATATATATAAATAATGAATAGAATGAAAGCAAGGTAAAGTTAAAGTAAGGCACATTCCTTTTTGATAGATGTTAGATTTAAGGAGATCAGGTCTTGATTCTGGAAATATAATAAATGAATCCCAAATATTACGATTTGAACATATTCTGATTTTTTTATTAGTACTGTAAACAAAGTTATATATTATGTTTATGATTAGATGCTTGTGCTTTATGTATGAAAGTGAATAAAATGCTTGCTGTTGTCGTCGCTGCTGCCTCCTCCTCCCAGAACAGCAGATGGCGTATTATAATGGTTTTGAAACCTGGGATCGAATGTCCGGTATAATACAGTGGCCTCGCAGCGGAACAGGAGGCGGAGCTAGTGGCACAGGTACTGTCCATATGAGACTCGTGGCTGTCGTCATCTTCCCACCATCTCATGATCTTCTTCCATTGTTTCTTTTGGGTGGTCACCTTCCCACCACATCTCAATGGTGCCCGAGTTCCTGGTACAGTAGGTTTCCACCAGTAGACCAGTGAGGAGGGCCATGGAGGACGATCTCTGTTCATCTCACTATTTGATATCACAGTAGAAAGACATAAGGAACCATCGATTTGACCACTGAATGAGTAGCTGCCTTCAGAGACTTTGTTTAAACTTTGTTTGGTGAAAGTAGAGTAATATACATTTAAACAGGTTTAAGGGATCTACTTCACCTTTCCTTTAGTGGAACCTATGTTTGTGTCTGGGGGGCACTTGGTTGTTATTAGCATGTTCCTGTATTATGTTCTTGGTTGTGAAGAAACTAATGAGCTGGCTAAAGGCTAATATGCTAGCAGAGTTGCATGGTATATCCCACTCACGTTTCAGTGAATGTTCAGTAAGCTCGTTGTTTACAGGTTTAACTGTATATTTCATTGTGAGATATCGGTTCAGGATTATTCTCTGTGAGAATGTTTTGTATTAAAACGGGCTTATTTAATGATTTATATATTTTATTCATCTAGTTCTCACAGTGTGCTCAACGGCATGGCGATGCAAATAAATGCCCGTAACCAAAGGAACGCCTTGTGTCCGTAGTTTGACCAGAGGGGAGAAAAGGGAACTACAGAATGCATCATTTCCACTAAGGTGAACTCTGATTGCCCTAATAATGAATACTAAAAATAAGAAATAGGTTAATAATAAATAAGTCCCAGATACTGACCTGGATATATGATTATATACACTAGTTGAAACATCTCTGGTTAAATTCTGTGTTTTGTTGTTTTTCTAAATTATTAAAATAATCATCCTCATAATCTGGCCTGCACATTAAAACCCCCACATGAGACCCCCGCAGGAAGATGTGATGCTGACAGCGCAAATATAATCCACATAGAAAACTCATCAGATGCAAACCTTGCCTGCGACCTCATCTGTAATATTCAAAACAACATCTGGATCAGTCAGAAGCAGTTTGGGAACGAGTGCTGTGAACTGATGAAGCAGGAATGGAGCTCTTTGGCCAAACAAGAAGCAGCATGTGATGAAAATAACACCGTGCCAACTGTATTCCACTGAATATCAATAAAGAAGAGAGTCCAGCTTCAACATCAGGACCATCTCCACCATGAGCTTCCTCTTCTCTATCATGTTTCTCAAACACTTTGTTAAAATTCCAGCCCTTTTCTTTGTTACAAGATGACATCTCATAACACAGTGCTTACTGACCTTAATCGATCCTTAATGCTAAAACAAGTAAACTGATCTGCTACATCTTTAAGGTAAATTGACTATAAACTAATATAAAGTTATATAAACAGTAAATAATCTTATAGTTTTCTTACAACAGACTCATAATGAGAACTATTACACATATTAACTACAGGTAGGAGGGTTTCACTTGCTGGGATATCATGATTTGCAGTGATGTGATACATTTGTCAACATAAACAGCATAAAGTATAAGTTACTTTTAAAGTATACACAATATATATACGCAAAGCATTACAATACACTACACGGTCAAAACATCGTAAATGTGGTTAATATGTCTAATATTATTAATTCTGAGACTGTTGAAAGAATATTATAAATATATAGTGGGCACAGTACTTTTATCTACTAAAAAAAATGAACAAACTTTGAAGTTGGCTTGAAATTGCCCACTGATAGTAGTGTGTGTGTGGTGTGTAGAATGTGTGGTGTCTGTGTGTAGTGAAGGTGTGTTTTGTAATCAGTGTGTGTGGTGTCCACCTGAAATCTGAAACACAGGCTGTTATATCTGTGTTTTAGTGTGTGTGAGTGCTGTGAATTTCTGAAATTCCATCTTAAATTTTCAGAAATACATGTTAAATTTCTGGAATTAGATAGGACCTACGATCCGGCTGAATTTCGTGGTTCTAGCTCGAAAACTGTGGGACGAGAAACATTTTATATTTTGTGAATAAAATAAGAATAAGACGTTAGAACAATAAGAAGATTATTAAGAACAGAAAGTTCTTTCAAGCCAACTTAATGACTATAAACTAGAATGTATTTCACTAATTATCTATAAGTTCTGGAATCCAAAACAAAAGAGTCACATCAGGACCAGTTACACTTTTCTCAAACACCTAGTTGGAATTCCAGCCCCTTTCTCTGTTACAAGGTGACATCATCTCGTAACACAGTGCTTACTGACTGCAGTTGTCGCCAAAAAAGAAACTACAAACACCGTAAGTTTATAAATACTCTGTAAAAAAGGCTTTCTATGAATAACGATGGGTTAATAATTTTAATTAGTGATCTATTTTTTTAGGGCAGTTGCTTTAGAATTATACTAATTGATATGTGAATATGTGTATGTATGTATGTATGTATCTATATATATATCTTTTTCTCTCTTTTCTTTGATGTCTTTGTTTATTTAGTTGTTTATTATTATTATTATTTGTTTTATTATTATTTTTTTACTTTCTTTCTTTCTAGATTTTAAATTTAATAAAAAAATACAAACATTAACCAGAATAGACTATAGAAACCTATAGAGCAGTGCATTCGGATCACCATTCCGATTGCGAAAATTCCCAGACATGACAGGTTAAAAACAAACAATTTTTTTTACTAATTGCCCCGCCCCTCAAAAAATAGTTCAATACCACACATACCACAATCTTTTTATTTTCTTTTTATTTGTCTTACATCGTGATGGATTCCTGTTTTTGTTCAGTGCCAAAGCAGCTCTGAAGGCCGGGGATTCTTCAACTTGCACTTGGAGGTCCAGGGAGCTTCTCACTTCATGCCAGAGTTGGTGTCGTACAGTTTGAATTCTTAAACTCCTAAAGAAAACTTCACACATCCATCATCCCCAGCACGTTCACACAGATTACTTATTAAGACACATAAAAAACCCGGTTCTGAACTCGAGTCCAGGAAGATCTTCCAAAGTTCATACTTGTGTATTTGATTGAGGTCCTAGTCTCGAATGAAGATAACCAGGATTCCAAGAAGTTCATCGGCGTCGACACAGTGTCAGTTACTTTTCACTTCTTCTCAGGCATGAATACAGATTTAGAAAAAAGATATAACTTATAATGTTCATAGCCCAATAACACAGAGCCCAGTACCCACGGAACCCAGTACCACAGAGCCCAGTACTACAGAACCCAGTACCACAGAGCCCAGTACTACAGGGCCCAGTACCGCAGAGCATAGTTCCATGGAGCCCAGTACAACAGAGCCCTGTACTGCAGAGCCCAGTACCACAGAGTTCAGTACCACAGAGTCCATTATCGCAGAGTCCAGTATCGCAGGGCCCAGTACCATAGTGCCCAGTACTATAGAGCCCAGTACCTCAGAGCTCAATACCGCAGAGCCCAGTACCATAGAGTCTTTTACCACAGAGCCCAGTACTATAGAGCCCAGTACCATAGAGCCCAGTACTGCAGTGTCCAGTACCACAGAGCTCAGTACTACGGAGCCCAGTACCTCAGAGCCCAGTACTACAGAGCCCAGTACCAAAGAGCCCAGTATCGCAGAGCCCAGTACCTCAGAGCCCAGTACCTCAGAGCCCAGTACCATAGTGCCCAGTACTACAGAGCCCAGTACCTCAGAGCCCAGTACTACAGAGCCCAGTACCAAAGAGCCCAGTATCGCAGAGCCCAGTACCTCAGAGCCCAGTTCCTCAGAGCCCAGTACCACAGAGCCCAGTACTACAGAGCCCAGTTCCTCAGAGCCCAGTTCCTCAGAGCCCAGTACCTCAGAGCCCAGTACTACAGAGCCCAGTACCTCAGAGCCCAGAGTTCAGTTCAGTTTTAAGTTCAGTTCAATTCTTAAAAAAACTAATAATCAAAGTGACATCCAAGAAAATGTGAATCATGCGTTTGTCCAGATCTTGTACTCGGTGACGCTGTGTTGGTGGGTCGTCTCTCGGGGGATCCTGGTAACCATGTCAACTGTGTATAAGAGTGGAGACGAGCAGCGAGGTCAGGAAGAGGAGGGTCGACAGCCGGATCTCTGCTGCTCCTCCACAGTCTTTGGCGTTTTCCTGAAATCAGACAGAACAGAGACGTTCAGACTGCAGGACTTACTGAAGCTTCTATTCTGTTGTAGTGACCTCGCTGTCGGTCAGGACTCGTCCAGCTGAACAGAGTAATAAGTAGTAAACAAGCTGACCGTCTGTATTTTGTAATGCGCTGCACTGACTGGCTGCCAACCAACTGAAACCTAAGCTGAACCTTCTAGGGGTGAAATAATAAATATAAAAATATATTCAGAAATATAAAATTTTGTGATATTATGTTTTGTAATTAATAGCTTGCAAGCAAAGATTGAGGGCAGACAGTGGATCATGTGTGTTGTGTTCAAACCTCTGACCACTAGATGGCAGTGTTAAAGCAAAGTACTGTAAAGGTGCCTGGCTAAGGTTATAGACCCCTGAGCATATTAGTGGTATGTTTTTATTTTATCACCTCAATATATCACCTCATATTGCAGTATATTAAATCATAACCTTAAATATGAATGTAATGTATCACCAGGTTCTTCCTTATTAACAGCCCTTAAAGCTCCAGCTTACAGAAAACTTGTGCTAAGATATTCGAGATTTTGAATTTATTACATTTATAATTTACATTTATACATTTAAGACGTTTTTACTTACTAAGATATGATATTTGCAGTATACGTATATGCTATAAACAAGCTAACACTGTGTTTAGATGATGCTGCGTGGAGTTTAGTGATGAAATCTATAGTACATAATTGTATTTTCATTCCTTTAACAATTTAATCACAAACAAAGAGCAAAGAATTAAAATGAATAATAGAATTTACTGACTGTTCTCTGCTGCGGAGGAGGCTGGATGTTACGCTACACTGTGATATATTTAGTTTATTCTATGGAAACACGTCACGTAAACACTTTGTTCTTGTACGTCTCCTTCAGTAGTGACTCTGGGTGTGTTTACCTGAGGGTGGTACGCGTGACAGGACTCCGGTCGCCTGCGGATCTTCTGAGATTTCATCCGGTCACACTTCACCGAGGCGTTATGTGGTCAGGAGTTAAGAACAAACCCAGAACCCAATACTACACCACCATACTAACCACTACACCACCATACTAACCACTACACCACCATACTAACCACTACACCACCGTACTAACCACTACACCACCATACTAACCACTACACCACCATACTAACCACTACACCACCGTACTCATCACTACACCACCATACTAACCACTACACCACCATACTAACCACTACACCACCGTACTAACCACTACACCACCGTACTAACCACTACACCACCGTACTAACCACTACACCACCATACTAACCACTACACCACCATACTAACCACTACACCACCGTACTAACCACTACACCACCATACTAACCACTACACCACCGTACTAACCACTACACCACCGTACTGACCACTACACCACCGTACTAACCACTACACCACCATACTAACCACTACACCACCATACTAACCACTACACCACCGTACTAACCACTACACCACCATACTAACACTACACCACCGTACTAACGACTACACCACCGTACTAACCACTACACCACCATACTAACACTACACCACCATACTAACCACTACACTACCATACTAACCACTACACCACCATACTAACCACTACACCACCATACTAACCACTACACCACCGTACTAACCACTACACCACCATACTAACACTACACCACCATACTAACCACTACACCACCATACTAACCACTACACCACCGTGCTAACCACTACACCACCATACTAACCACTACACCACCGTACTAACCACTACACCACCATACTAACCACTACACCACCATACTAACACTACACCACCGTACTAACCACTACACCACCATACTAACCACTACACCACCATACTAACCACTACACCACCATACTAACCACTACATCACCGTACTAACCACTACACCACCGTACTAACCACTACACCACCATACTAACCACTACACCACCATACTAACACTACACCACCGTACTAACCACTACACTACCATACTAACCACTACACCACCATACTAACCACTACACCACCATACTAACCACTACACCACCGTACTAACCACTACACCACCGTACTAACCACTACACCACCGTACTAACCACTACATCACCGTACTAACCACTACACCACCATACTAACCACTACACCACCGTACTAACCACTACATCACCATACTAACCACTACACCACCATACTAACCACTACACCACCGTACTAACCACTACATCACCGTACTAACCACTACACCACCGTACTAACCACTACACCACCATACTAACCACTACACCACCATACTAACCACTACACCACCATACTAACCACTACACCACTGTACCGCCTTAATTCTACATTACTATACTAGATTATTATATAATTATAGTAATTGGTTTAATTACTGCTTCTGTGTAATGATAGAAAATCTTCTTCGCCTCATATTCTGTATCTCTAAGCAGCGATCACGGCACCAAGCCTGGATTACACCAGCACTCGACACAGCCCACCACCATCTACAGTCTGTAAGTGGAGGTCCTGTATGGTCAGTGGAGCTGATACAGTGGACAGTGAGTGGAGGTCCTGTATGGTCAGTGGAGCTGATACAGTGGACAGTGAGTGGAGGTCCTGTATGGTCAGTGGAGCTGATACAGTGGACAGTGAGTGGAGGTCCTGTATGGTCAGTGGAGCTGATACAGTGGACAGTGAGTGGAGGTCCTGTATGGTCAGTGGAGCTGATACAGTGGACAGTGAGTGGAGGTCCTGTATGGTCAGTGGAGCTGATACAGTGGACAGTGAGTGGAGGTCCTGTATGGTCAGTGGAGCTGATACAGTGGACAGTGAGTGGAGCTCCTGTATGGTCAGTGGAGCTGATACAGTGGACAGTGAGTGGAGCTCCTGTATGGTCAGTGGAGCTGATACAGTGGACAGTGAGTGACAGTCTAATAACGAGAATATCAGATGTTTAATTGTATTTAAGGTGATTTCATTGGCTGGGATGTCAGTCCTGGCAGTGTGCTAAGGATATATTTGGCCTCTCTGGGCTCCATGGTGATGGGGGAGTACTGGCGAGAGCAGTCGCAGTCCGCCTGGACCACCATCAACAACAGGTTACTGTCAGGGATCTGCTGAATCACGAACACCCTGCGAGATGAAGAGGAGAAGAGGAGAATGAAGATGATGCATCATACCGTGTCATAAACGTCCAATCTACGCTAACACGATAGCCCCTCCTGAGGTCAGCAGCTCTCTTCACTGTGGAGGTGAACGGCTGGTATGTCCACTAGGGGGCGTTAAAACATTTGCAATGATGAGGTTTTTGAAGCGAGTGGACACGTCCAGCTGGAGAGAGGGACAGTTTAGCATGTTCCTGGTGAAGGTCTTCATTTCCAGAGGTTCTGCTGAGTGTAGGTATGCAAACATGGACTGATGTGAGAACCAGTCGTCCAGAGCTTCTGGTTGACCCGTACTTTCACTGCCCACCCTCTCTCACAGCATGGTCCAAACATCAGAGACCACCTTTCATTTCATTTCCAATCAAAACAGCCGTAAATCTGTTAAGATTCCTCAGTGACTAAATCGTTGCTGAAAGCATCTCCAGTTTCGACAATTTTTTTTCAAAGTTATTTGAACAAGAAATCTGTTGTTTACAAGTTCTGAAAGTTTCATGATGAATGGACCAATAGAAATGCTCCAAAATAGCTTGGAAAAAATTCTGGTTCCATTGACTTACATTGAAAGTGAAGAAGGTTTTTGGTCTCTCCTGTAAAGTTACTATTATTTGGAGACACTTGATTTCTTTGACAGCCACGATATATAACATCAGGTGTTTGAGTGTTTAGTGTTTCACTCTCTATCTTCATTCCAGCTTCTGTTCTTTTCAGGAGACTCACTTTCAGTTCAGACTCACTTTCAGTTCAGACTCACTTTCAGTTCAGACTCACTTTCAGTCCAGACACACTTTCAGTTCAGACTCACTTTCAGTTCAGACACACTTTCAGTTTAACTCACTTTCAGTTCAGACTTACTTTCAGTTTAACTCACTTTCAGTTCAGACTCACTTTCAGTTCACACTCACTTTCAGTTCAGACTCCCTTTTAGTTCACACTCACTTTCAGTTCAGACTCACTTTCAGTTCACACTCACTTTCCATTCAGACTCTCTTTCAGTCCAGACACACTTTCAGTTCAGACTCACTTTCAGTCCAGACTCACTTTCAGTTTAACTCACTTTCAGTTCAGACTCACTTTCAGTTCACACTCACTTTCAGTTCAGACTCCCTTTTAGTTCACACTCACTTTCAGTTCAGACTCACTTTCAGTTCAGACTCACTTTCCGTTCACATTCACTTTCAGTTCAGACTCACTTTCAGCTCAGACTCACTTTCAGTTCAGACTCACTTTCAGTTCATACTAACTTTCAGTTCAGACTCACTTTCAGTTCAGACTCACTTTCAGTTCAGACTCACTTTCAGTTCAAACTCACTTTCAGTTCAAACTCACTTTCAGTTCAGACTCTCTTTCAGTTCAGACTCACTTTCAGTTTAGACTCACTTTCAGTTCAGACTCACTTTCAGTTCAGACTCTCTTTCAGTTCATACTCACTTTCAGTTCAGACTCACTTTCAGTTCAGACTCACTTTCAGTTCACACTCACTTTCAGTTCAAACTCACTTTCAGTTCATACTAACTTTCAGTTCATACTAACTTTCAGTTCAGACTCACTTTCAGTTCAGACTCACTTTCAGTTCAGACTCACTTTCAGTTCAAACTCACTTTCAGTTCATACTAACTTTCAGTTCATACTAACTTTCAGTTCATACTAACTTTCAGTTCAGACTCACTTTCAGTTCAGACTCACTTTCAGTTCACACTCACTTTCAGTTCAAACTCACTTTCAGTTCATACTAACTTTCAGTTCATACTAACTTTCAGTTCAGACTCACTTTCAGTTCATACTAACTTTCAGTTCAGACTCTCTTTCAGTTCAAACTCACTTTCAGTTCATACTAACTTTCAGTTCATACTAACTTTCAGTTCAGACTCACTTTCAGTTCAGACTCTCTTTCAGTTCATACTCACTTTCAGTTCAGACTCACTTTCAGTTCAGACTCACTTTCAGTTCACACTCACTTTCAGTTCAAACTCACTTTCAGTTCATACTAACTTTCAGTTCATACTAACTTTCAGTTCAGACTCACTTTCAGTTCATACTAACTTTCAGTTCAGACTCACTTTCAGTTCAGACTCACTTTCAGTTTAGACTCACTTTCAGTTCAGACTCACTTTCAGTTCACACTCACTCTCAGTCCAGACTCATTTTCAGTTCAGACTCACTTTCAGTTCACACTCACTTTCATACTCAAACCACTGGGGTGGTCAGTCCATTTGGTGGTGTTGGGGTTCTGGACTCTGGGGTGGTCAGTTCATTCAGTGTTGTTGAGCTTCTGGACTCTGGGGTGGTCAGTCCATTTGGTGGTGTTGGGGTTCTGGACTCTGGGGTGGTCAGTCCAGTGTTCAGCTTCTTTGTTTGGTGTGTCTGTGTCTCCTTTTCTCAGTGAGGAGCTTCTTGAACAGATACATATTCTTCCAGACCTAGAGTGTTGATGTGTCTTCTCACAGTGGACACCTGTGGATGTTCTCAGATCTGAAGCAGATTCTCCTTTATCTCAGAGATTAAAAGTGCTGTTTATCTAATCCAGCAAGTCTTCCAGGTGGTTGTTAGGAGCCACATCTGTGTCTTCTCCCGTTTCATTCACCTCCTTCTTTCTGTGGTTATATTTGATCCAGACTTGCTCAGAAGAAAACTCTCCTGGAAAATGAATCATCTGAACTTAATGGCTGTTATAACTGGAAATTAAATAAATGATATCGTTCACACGAGCGTGTCATTCATTTCAGGACTGATGGTTATGTAGATTTATTCAGACGAGCCGCCCCGAGGCCCAGTTCTGAGATGTATGAGGTCGGCAGGAAGATGAAACCCGTGAAGAGAGAAAGAGTCGTGAGAGATGATGCTGCTGAAACATGGCCGCCTTGAGTAGAACGTGAGAACATGAAAACCAAAACAATGTAGTCCATCAACACTGGAGTGTGCTGGTCAAGTAACGTAACAACCAAAGATTAAACCATTAATTAGTGGCCATTAATACAGAACACAGCCGTGTGCAATCAAACAGTCATATGCAAATGTGTGGGAGCCTCTGGTCACATTCCATATTAATGCTCTCAGATTTCATTCATATCTCCTTCTCTGTGTGTATATAACCATTCTCTGATAAAACTACTTATTAAAGCTTTGATGTGTTGGATAATAAACTGACCTGAGATTCATCAACAAACACAATGAACTTATAAACACACTCACATTCACAGATCCCATAACCAAGTCTCACTAATTAAAACACTACACTGCCAAAAGTATTCGCTCGTCTGTCTTCACTCTCATATGAACTGGAGTGACGTCCCATTCTTAATCCATAGGGTTTAATATGATGTCGGTCCAACCTACACAGCTATAACAGCTTCAGCTCTTCTGGGAAGTCTCTCCACACGGTTTAGGAGAGTGTTTATGGGAATGTTGGACCGTTCTTCCAGAAGAACATCTGTGAGGTCAGACACTGATGTTGGACGAGAAGGTCTGGCTCTCAGTCTCTGCTCTAATTCATCCCAAAGGTGTTCTATCAGGTTGTGTTCAGGACTCTGTGCAGGACAGTCAAGTTCTTCCACACCAAACTCCTCCTCCATGTCTTTATGGAGCTGCTCTGTGCACTGGTGGGCAGACATGTTGGAACAGGAAGTGGCCGTCCCCCAAACTGTCCCCACAACATTGGGAGAATAGAATTGTCCAGAATGTCTTGGTCTGCTGAAGCATTAAGAGTTTCTTTCACTGGAACTGAGGGTCCGAGCCCACCACCTAAAAACAACCCCACACTATAATCCCCCCTCCACCAAACTTTACTCTCAGCACAATGCTGTCAGACAAGTACCGTTCTCCTGGCAACCAGCAAACCCAGACTTGTCTGTCAGATTTCCAGACAGAGAAGCGTGATTGGTCACTCCAGAGAAAACGTCTCCACTGCTCTAGAGTCCAGTGATGTCGTGCTTTACTCCACTGCATCTGATGCTCTGCAATGTTCTTGGTGATGTGAGGCTTGGATGCAGCTGCTCAGCCATAGAGACCCATTCCATGAAGCTCTCTACACTCTGTTCTTGAGCTGATCTGAAGACCACATGAAGTTTGGAGGTCTGTAGTGATGGACTCTGTAGAAAGTTGGTGACCTCTGTGCACTATGCTCCTCAGCATCCGCTGACCCGCTCTGTCATTGTACGTGTTCTACCACTTGGTGGCGGAGTTGCTGTCGTTCTCAATCACTTCCACTTTGTTCTAACACCACTGACAGTCCACTGTGGAATATTTAGTAGTGAGGAAACTTCACCACTGGACTTGTTGCACAGGTGGTGTCCTATCACGGTACCACGCTGGAGTTCACTGAGCTCCTGAGAGACTCACTCTTTACTAATGTGTGTATTGTATGTATGATTATTCAGAAACCATGTTTAATGGGGCTCGTTAGACCGTGTGGAGCTCAGCGTGTTTGAATGCACTCTTACTTTTGACACCTGCCGCACTTGATGACGCTGTTGGTCTCCTTGATGGAGGGCTCGTAGACAAAGCTGGGGTACTCTGTGTCGCAGGGCTGGAGGACGTCCCCCTTTGACTTCTTACTGGCTGCAAAGACAGAAGATCAAATCTCTGATTAAGATTCAGTCTCTACAAAGATGGACATGAAGATCTTCTTCAGTAACAAGGAAATATTTACAATTCCTGAGCTACACAGTCTAATACTAACATCATAAACAAACAAACAGAATAAAGACCCGTATCTACAGAATAAAGACCCATAACTACAGAATAAAGACCATATCTACAGAATAAAGACCCATAACTACAGAATAAAGACCATATCTACAGAATAAAGACCCAAAACTACAGAATAAAGACCCGTATCTACAGAATAAAGACCCATATGTACAGAATAAAGACCCCTATCTACAGAATAAAGACCCAAAACTACAGAATAAAGACCCATATGTACAGAATAAAGACCAAAAACTACAGAATAAAGACCCATATCTACAGAATAAAGACCCATAACTACAGAATAAAGACCCCTATCTACAGAATAAAGACCCCTATCTACAGAATAAAGACCCATAACTACAGAATAAAGACCCTATCTACAGAATAAAGACCCGTATCTACAGAATAAAGACCCATAACTACAGAATAAAGACCATATCTACAGAATAAAGACCCTTATCTACAGAATAAAGACCCATAACTACAGAATAAAGACCATATCTACAGAATAAAGACCCGTATCTACAGAATAAAGACCCATATCTACAGAATAAAGACCCATAACTACAGAATAAAGACCCATATCTACAGAATAAAGACCCATAACTACAGAATAAAGACCATATCTACAGAATAAAGACCCGTATCTACAGAATAAAGACCCATATCTACAGAATAAAGACCCATAACTACAGAATAAAGACCCATATCAACAGAATAAAGACTCATAACTACAGAATAAAGACCCCTCTCCACAGAATAAAGACCCCTATCTACAGAATAAAGACCCCATCTACAGAATAAAGACCCAAAACTACAGAATATAGACCCATATCTACAGAATAAAAACCTGTATCTACAGAATAAAGACCCATAACTACAGAATAAAGACCCATATCTACAGAATAAAGACCCATATCTACAGAACAAAGACCCATAACTACAGAATAAAGACCATATCTACAGAATAAAGACCCATATCTACAGAATAAAGACCCATAACTACAGAATAAAGACCATATCTACAGAATAAAGACCCGTATCTACAGAATAAAGACCCATAACTACAGAATAAAGACCCCTATCTACAGAATAAAGACCCCTATCTACAGAATAAAGACCCGTATCTACAGAATAAAGACCCAAAACTACAGAATAAAGACCCATATCTACAGAATAAAGACCAAAAACTACAGAATAAAGACCGAAAACTACAGAATAAAGACCCATAACTACAGAATAAAAACCATATCTACAGAATAAAGACCCATAACTACAGAATAAAGACCATAACTACAGAATAAAGACCCATATCTACAGAATAAAGACCCATAACTACAGAATAAAGATCCATATCTACAGAATAAAGACCATATCTACAGAATAACGATCATATCTACAGAATAAAGACCCATAACTACAGAATAAAGACCCGTATCTACAGAATAAAGACCAAAAACTACAGAATAAAGACCCCTATCTAAAGAATAAAGACCCCTCTCCACAGAATAAAGACCCCTATCTACAGAATAAAGACCCCATCTACAGAATAAAGACCCAAAACTACAGAATATAGACCCATATCTACAGAATAAAGACCCATAACTACAGAATAAAGACCATATCTACAGAATAAAGACCCATATCTACAGAATAAAGACCCATAACTACAGAATAAAGACCCATATCTACAGAATAAAGACCCATAAATACAGAATAAAGACCCATAACTACAGAATAAAGACCCATAACTACAGAATGAAGAGATGCAGGCTGCTGATCTGTATAATCTGTTGTTTAATATTTTTCTCTAGATGTTATGGAAGCTAAAGTCCACTGAGCCCACTGCAAGGACACGTCCTGTATGGATGATTAAGTGTTCTCTGCTGTTGAGAGGGGTGGGTGTTGCGGCACTGCAGCTGATGTACAGTAATAACGTTAATGAGGTCAGTTCATGTAAATTTGAGCTTTTTTTGGTTTTCCGTTTCACTTCTGAACTTCGGTTTCGGCCAAGGAGCTTCATTTACTGGCATCACTAATATCCACGCTGATCTTTTGTGATAAACTGATGAATAATGCAGGCTAATAAAACCTGATAGGTTTGATCTCTTGCTCCTGCCTCGGCTGGCACACGCATACATTAGGTGTTTGGTTATGAGGTGAGGGATCACTTACACGCGTGAAAGGAGGCCTTGGCTGAGAGGGAGGTGGAGAAGAAATGTGGCAGGTGGAACACGGTGACGATGATGATGACGACGCCGATGATGATGATGGTGTTGATGATGATGGTCATGGTGATGATGGTGGTGTTGATGATGGTGATTGTGATGACGATAGTGGTGATGATGATAATGGCAGTGGTGATGTGATGATGGTGATAATGCGTTGGTAATGGTGATGATGGCGATAATTGTGATGGTGTTGAAGGTGATGGTAATGATGATGATGTAGGGGATGATGGCGATGATGATGATGGTCATTGTGATGGTGTTGATAATGGTGGACAGTGGTGAAGGTGATGATAATGGTGGTGATAATGGTGGTGGTGGTCATGGTGATGATGGTGATGATAATGGTAATATTGATGATAATGGTGGTGATGATGATAATAGCAGTGGTGATGGTGATGATGATGATGATAATGATGATGATGATAAGGATGATGGTGTTGATAATGGTGGTGGTGGTGGTGATGGTGGTGATGATAATGGTAATGATGATGATGTAGGTGATTATAATGGTGATGATGATGTAGGTAATGATGATGGTGATGATAATGGTAATGATGATGATGATGATGAGGATAATGGTGGTGGTGGTGATGGTGGTAATGGTAATGATGATGATGTAGGTGATTATAATGGTGATGATGATGATGTAGGTAATGATGATGGTGATGGTAATGGTAATGATGATGATATAGGTGATGATAATGATAATGATGTAGGTGATGATGATGTAGGTGATGATGATGTAGGTGATGATGATGTAGGTGATGATGGGCACAAACACAGATGAATGAGTTGCAGCATGCCTTCAAATGAAAAACTGTTTAGAAAAGTATCTACATCAGAACTTCTCAACCTTTTCCACAACGCCTCTTAATAGCTACAAATCCTAACAGCCCACAGCCTATACACCAACATCTGTTTACACTGTTTAAAATTTAATTTTTCTTTCTCTTTTCTAAAGTGCTGACACTGAAAATCTGAGAATCAGAGACAGTAAAAGATCAGATCATCCATCCTGCATTGCAGCGATGTTAAAAAATAGAAATAAATATCAATGTAGGTGTAAATTACATCACTGCGCCATCAAGATTTGGTATTCATCTTTAGAAACTGTAAACACTGTGTGACCAGAGGACGGCTCTCCTTTTGAGAGATTTTGTTCCTCCCAAGGTTTCCTCCTCCAGTCTGAGGGAGTTTTTACTCGCCGCCGTCGCTTCCGAACAGTTGGTGTTCAAGTAATCAGTGATACAGTAACATTCAGTAACTCACCCTCAACAAGGTGATCTGGATGCCACAGTCCATAGAAGTTGAAGTCCAGTAGAAACCTGTCTCAGGATTAACAAGACAAGAGGTTCTATGTATGAACTGATCATCATTTATCTTTAACCCTTTAATGAACAACATGTTTAAACTTGCCCCGTATTCATTTCCTATGTTACTGTATGTACTGCTGAGTGTCTATGTTACTGTATGTACTGCTGAGTGTCTCTATGTTACTGTATGTACTGCTGAGTGTCTCTATGTTACTGTATGTACTGCTGAGTGTCTCTATGTTACTGTATGTACTGCTGAGTGTCTATGTTACTGTATGTACTGCTGAGTATCTCTATGTTACTGTATGTACTGCTGAGTGTCTCTATGTTACTGTATGTACTGCTGAGTGTCTCTATGTTACTGTATGTACTGCTGAGTGTCTATGTTACTGTATGTACTGCTGAGTATCTCTATGTTACTGTATGTACTGCTGAGAGTCTCTATATTACTGTATGTACTGCTGAGTGTCTCTATGTTACTGTATGTACTGCTGAGTATCTCTATGTTACTGTATGTACTGCTGAGTGTCTATGTTACTGTATGTACTGCTGAGTGTCTCTATGTTACTGTATGTACTGCTGAGTATCTCTATGTTACTGTATGTACTGCTGAGTGTCTATGTTACTGTATGTACTGCTGAGTGTCTCTATGTTATTGTATGTACTGCTGAGTATCTCTATGTTACTGTATGTACTGCTGAGTGTCTATGTTACTGTATGTACTGCTGAGTGTCTCTATGTTACTGTATGTACTGCTGAGTGTCTATGTTACTGTATGTACTGCTGAGTGTCTCTATGTTACTGTATGTACTGCTGAGTGTCTCTATGTTACTGTATGTACTGCTGAGTATCTCTATGTTACTGTATGTACTGCTGAGTATCTATGTTACTGTATGTACTGCTGAGTGTCTCTATGTTACTGTATGTACTGCTGAGAGTCTCTATATTACTGTATGTACTGCTGAGTGTCTCTATGTTACTGTATGTACTGCTGAGAGTCTCTATATTACTGTATGTACTGCTGAGTGTCTCTATGTTACTGTATGTACTGCTGAGTGTCTCTATATTACTGTATGTACTGCTGAGTATCTCTATGTTACTGTATGTACTGCTGAGTGTCTCTATGTTACTGTATGTACTGCTGAGTGTCTATGTTACTGTATGTACTGCTGAGTGTCTATGTTACTGTATGTACTGCTGAGAGTCTCTATATTACTGTATGTACTGCTGAGTGTCTCTATGTTACTGTATGTACTGCTGAGAGTCTCTATATTACTGTATGTACTGCTGAGTGTCTCTATGTTACTGTATGTACTGCTGAGAGTCTCTATATTACTGTATGTACTGCTGAGTGTCTCTATGTTACTGTATGTACTGCTGAGTGTCTCTATATTACTGTATGTACTGCTGAGTATCTCTATGTTACTGTATGTACTGCTGAGTGTCTCTATGTTGCTGTATGTACTGCTGAGTGTCTCTATGTTACTGTATGTACTGCTGAGTATCTCTATGTTACTGTATGTACTGCTGAGTATCTATGTTACTGTATGTACTGCTGAGTGTCTCTATGTTACTGTATGTACTGCTGAGTGTCTATGTTACTGTATGTACTGCTGAGTGTCTCTATGTTACTGTATGTACTGCTGAGTATCTCTATGTTACTGTATGTACTGCTGAGTGTCTATGTTACTGTATGTACTGCTAAGTGTCTATGTTACTGTATGTACTGCTGAGTATCTCTATGTTACTGTATGTACTGCTGAGTGTCTATGTTACTGTATGTACTGCTGAGTATCTCTATGTTACTGTATGTACTGCTGAGTGTCTATGTTACTGTATGTACTGCTGAGTATCTCTATGTTACTGTATGTACTGCTGAGTATCTCTATGTTACTGTATGTACTGCTGAGTGTCTATGTTACTGTATGTACTGCTAAGTGTCTATGTTACTGTATGTACTGCTGAGTATCTCTATGTTACTGTATGTACTGCTGAGTGTCTATGTTACTGTATGTACTGCTGAGTATCTCTATGTTACTGTATGTACTGCTGAGTGTCTATGTTACTGTATGTACTGCTGAGTATCTCTATGTTACTGTATGTACTGCTGAGTATCTATGTTACTGTATGTACTGCTGAGTGTCTATGTTACTGTATGTACTTCTAAGTGTCTATGTTACTGTATGTACTGCTGAGTATCTCTATGTTACTGTATGTACTGCTGAGTGTCTCTATGTTACTGTATGTACTGCTGAGTATCTCTATGTTACTGTATGTACTGCTGAGTATCTATGTTACTGTATGTACTGCTGAGTGTCTCTATGTTACTGTATGTACTGCTGAGTGTCTATGTTACTGTATGTACTGCTGAGTGTCTCTATGTTACTGTATGTACTGCTGAGTATCTCTATGTTACTGTATGTACTGCTGAGTATCTCTATGTTACTGTATGTACTGCTGAGTGTCTATGTTACTGTATGTACTGCTGAGTATCTCTATGTTACTGTATGTACTGCTGAGTGTCTATGTTACTGTATGTACTGCTGAGTATCTCTATGTTACTGTATGTACTGCTGAGTGTCTATGTTACTGTATGTACTGCTGAGTGTCTCTATGTTACTGTATGTACTGCTGAGTGTCTACGTTACTGTATGTACTGCTGAGTATCTCTATGTTACTGTATGTACTGCTGAGTGTCTACGTTACTGTATGTACTGCTGAGTGTCTATGTTACTGTATGTACTGCTGAGTGTCTCTATGTTACTGTATGTACTGCTGAGTGTCTATGTTACTGTATGTCCTGCTGAGTGTCTCTATGTTACTGTATGTACTGCTGAATATCTCTATGTTACTGTATGTACTGCTGAGTGTCTGTTACTGTATGTACTGCTGAGTGTCTCTATGTTACTGTATGTACTGCTGAGTGTCTATGTTACTGTATGTACTGCTGAGTATCTCTATGTTACTGTATGTACTGCTGAGTGTCTCTTACTGTATGTACTGCTGAGTGTCTATGTTACTGTATGTACTGCTGAGTGTCTATGTTACTGTATGTACTGCTGAGTGTCTCTATGTTACTGTATGTACTGCTGAGTGTCTATGTTACTGTATGTACTGCTGAGTGTCTATGTTACTGTATGTACTGCTGAGTATCTATGTTACTGTATGTACTGCTGAGTGTCTATGTTACTGTATGTACTGCTGAGTGTCTCTATGTTACTGTATGTACTGCTGAGTGTCTACGTTACTGTATGTACTGCTGAGTGTCTATGTTACTGTATGTACTGCTGAGTGTCTATGTTACTGTATGTACTGCTGAGTGTCTCTATGTTACTGTATGTACTGCTGAGTATCTCTATGTTACTGTATGTACGGCTGAGTGTCTCTTTTTAAATATATTAAAATCAGTTTATTTCATTATTTAATGTTCCAGGTGTTCATTAAAAACCTTGATTTTGATCTTAAATCATTATTTTAATTCTTATTTATTTACTTCATGAACAAAAACAGTGTTTGTAAATATGTTTCCAACTTCAAATGTTTACAAATGTCCTATCAAACTCCACAGTGAACACATAAGGGTTAATTCTGAGCTGTGCTTTGTGTTAGAAGGCAGTGATACAAACATGATTATTATTTATAAAGTAAATAATAAACTGAAATCAGGGTTTGTGATGATCAAAAATGAGTAAACTGAGAAATTCATGGAAGCTTGAATGATGAAATTAATTTATTATAAAGATCAAAGGGTTAATAATTAAGTAAATGAAAGCAGTGTCCACTCACAGCAGGACGTTGGTCATGAACCACTTCAGAGCTGCCATCATGTTGTAAAAGGGCTGAGAGGAGAAAAAAGAACGAGGGATAAAAGGATGTGAGTATGATGGAAACCATTTCTTTAATTGGGACACATGTTCATTTGGGTTCTGTCCTTAATTGGCTGATTTAAACGCCGGTCAGCCAATCAAACGTCTCTAAATGTCTCTGTTCTCATTCCTCAAACTCCAAGCGTGAAATGTAGTGGTCAGTGGTCTGCGTGGTGGTGCTGTGAGTGGATTGTATACGTACGCTGAGCAGTGGGCGTGCGCTGCTGGCGGAATGTGGATTCACTTTACACATGGCCTGATAATCATACAGAGAAATCCTGCGGAGACATAAACACATACAGATGATCGGCCGGTTCAGCTGAAGGTCTGAGATATACAGTAACGACCGGCTGCTCTCGCGCTGCTCCGACCGGCTTATAGGTTTACCATACAGGTGTACAGTTACAGACAGCAGCCCATATACTGTCCATCCCCTTCACCACATTCATCACTGGTCAGACGTACAAGATAGGGGTTTCTAATAAAGTGGCCAGATATATGACACAGACATAAAAGGTTGGGGTTTCTAATAAAGTGGCCAGATATACAAGATAGGTGTTTCTAATAAAGTGGCCAGACATGCAACATAAACATACAAGGCTGGGGTTTCTAATAATATGGCCAGACATACAAGATGGGTGTTTCTAATAAAGTGACAAGATTTAAGACACAGGCATACAAGGCTGGTGTTTCTAATAAAGTGGCCAGACATACAAGATAGGGGTTTCTAATAAAGTGGCCAGACACACAAGATAGGGGTTTCTAATAAAGTGACAAGATTTAAGACACAGGCATACAAGGCTGGTGTTTCTAATAAAGTGGCCAGATAGAAAACACAGGCATACAAGGTTCGGGTTTTTAATAAAGTGGCCAGATAGAAAACACAGGCATACAAGATTGGTGTTTCTAAAAAAGTGGCCAGACATGCAACATAAACATACAAGGCTGGGGTTTCTAGTAATGTGGCCAGACATACAAGATGGGTGTTTCTAATAAAGTGGCCAGACATACAAGATAGGGGTTTCTAATAAAGTGACAAGATTTAAGACACAGGCATACAAGGCTGGTGTTTCTAATAAAGTGGCCAGATATACAACACAGGCATACAAGATAGATGTTTCTAATAAAGTGGCCAGACATGCAACATAAACATACAAGGCTGGGGTTTCTAATAATATGGCCAGACATACAGGATGGGTGTTTCTATTAAAGTGGCCAGACATACAAGATAGGGGTTTCTAACAAAGTGACAGGATTTAAGACATAGGCATACAAGGCTGGTGTTTCTAATAAAGTGGCCAGATATACAACACAGACATACAAGGCTGGGGTTTCTAATAAAGTGGCCAGATAGACAACACAGGCATACAAGATAGGTGTTTCTAATAAAGTGGCCAGACATGCAACATAAACATACAAAGCTGGGGTTTCTAATAAAGTGGCCAGATAGACAACACAGGTATACAAGACTGGTGTTTCTAATAAAGTGGCCAGATATACAACACAGATATAAAAGGCTGATGTTTCTAATAAAGTGGCCAGACAAGATAGGTGTTTCTAATGAAGTGTCCTGATATACAACACAGACATAAGAGGTTGGTGTTTCTAATAAAATAGCCAGACATGCAACATAAACATACAAGGCCTGTGTTACCAATCAGGTGGCCAGATATGTAACAAACATACAAAGTTGGGGTTTCTAATAAAGTGGCCAGGCATCCAGTTGTTGTTTGTAATGAAGCAGCTGGTGGTGATACTCAGTCGTACCTTTTGAACATGCCCATACGCAGCAGCTGAGACATCACCGAGCCGTCAACCTCCCCGAAAAACCTTCCGACCTGAAAAACAAAGAGTATAAACCTTAAAACAGAGAGTCACAGTACTAAACCCGACAGAGAGTAACAGTACTAAACCCGACAGAGAGTAACAGTACTAAACCCGACAGAGAGTCACAGTACTAAACTCGACAGAGAGTAACAGTACTAAACCCGACAGAGAGTCACAGTACTAAACTCGACAGAGAGTAACAGTACTAAACCCGACAGAGAGCAACAGTACTAAACCCGACAGAGAGTAACAGTACTAAACCCGACAGAGAGCAACAGTACTAAACCCGACAGAGAGTAACAGTACTAAACCCGAGAGAGAGTAACAGAGAGTAACAGTACTAAACTCGACAGAGAGTAACAGTACTAAACCCGACAGAGAGTAACAGTACTAAACCCGACAGAGAGTAACAGTACTAAACCCCGACAGAGAGTAACAGTACTAAACCAGACAGAGAGTAACAGTACTAAACCCGACAGAGAGTAACAGTTCTAAACCCGACAGAGAGTAACAGAGAGTAACAGTACTAAACCCGACAGAGAGTAACAGTACTAAACCCGACAGAGAGTAACAGTACTAAACCAGGCAGAGAGTAACAGTACTAAACCCGACAGAGAGTCACAGTACTAAACCAGACAGAGAGTAACAGTACTAAACCCGAGAGAGAGTAACAGAGAGTAACAGTACTAAACTCGACAGAGAGTAACAGTACTAAACCCGACAGAGAGTAACAGTACTAAACCCGACAGAGAGTAACAGAGAGTAGCAGTACTAAACTCGACAGAGAGTAACAGTACTAAACCCGACAGAGAGTAACAGTACTAAACCCGACAGAGAGTAACAGTACTAAACCCGACAGAGAGTAACAGTACTAAACCCGACAGAGAGTAACAGTACTAAACCCGACAGAGAGTAACAGAGAGTAACAGTACTAAACCCGACAGAGAGTAACAGTACTAAACCCGACAGAGAGTAACAGTACTAAACCCGACAGAGAGTAACAGTACTAAACCCGACAGAGTCACAGTACTAAACCCGACAGAGAGTAACAGTACTAAACCCGACAGAGAGTATCAGTACTAAACCCGACAGAGTAACAGAGAGTAACAGTACTAAACCCGACAGAGAGTAACAGTACTAAACCCGACAGAGAGTAACAGAGAGTAACAGTACTAAACCTGAGAGAGAGAGTAACAGTACTGAACCCGAGAGAGAGTAACAGTACTAAACCTGAGAGAGAGTAACAGTACTAAACCTGAGAGAGAGAGAGTAACAGTACTGAACCCGAGAGAGAGTAACAGTACTAAACCCGAGAGAGAGTAACAGTACTAAACCTGAGAGAGAGAGTAACAGTACTGAACCCGAGAGAGAGTAACAGTACTGAACCCGAGAGAGAGTAACAGTACTAAACCCGAGAGAGAGTAACAGTACTAAACCTGAGAGAGAGAGTAACAGTACTGAACCCGAGAGAGAGTAACAGTACTGAACCCGAGAGAGAGTAACAGTACTAAACCCGAGAGAGAGTAACAGTACTAAACCAGACAGAGAGTCACAGTACTAAACCCGACAGAGAGTAACAGTACTAAACCCGACAGAGAGTAACAGAGAGTAACAGTACTAAACCCGACAGAGAGTAACAGTACTAAACCCGACAGAGAGTAACAGAGAGTAACAGTACTGAACCCGAGAGAGAGTAACAGTACTAAACCCGAGAGAGAGTAACAGTACTAAACCAGACAGACAGTCACAGTACTAAACCCGACAGAGAGTAACAGTACTAAACCCGACAGAGAGTAACAGAGAGTAACAGTACTAAACCCGACAGAGAGTAACAGTACTAAACCCGACAGAGAGTAACAGAGAGTAACAGTACTAAACCTGACAGAGAGTAACAGTACTAAACCCGACAGAGAGTAACAGTACTAAACCCGACAGAGAGTAACAGAGAGTAACAGTACTAAACCCGACAGAGAGTAACAGTACTAAACCCGACAGAGAGTAACAGTACTAAACCCGAGAGAGAGTAACAGTACTAAACCCGACAGAGAGTAACAGTACTAAACCTGAGAGAGAGTAACAGTACTGAACCTGAGAGAGAGAGTAACAGTACTGAACCCGAGAGAGAGAGTAACAGTACTGAACCTGAGAGAGAGAGTAACAGTACTGAACCCGAGAGAGAGAGTAACAGTACTGAACCTGAGAGAGAGAGTAACAGTACTGAACCCGAGAGAGAGAGTAACAGTACTGAACCTGAGAGAGAGAGTAACAGTACTAAACCTGAGAGAGAGTAACAGTACTGAACCTGAGAGAGAGAGTAACAGTACTGAACCCGAGAGAGAGAGTAACAGTACTGAACCTGAGAGAGAGTAACAGTACTGAACCTGAGAGAGAGAGTAACAGTACTGAACCCGAGAGAGAGAGTAACAGTACTGAACCTGAGAGAGAGAGTAACAGTACTGAACCTGAGAGAGAGAGTGACAGTACTGAACCCGAGAGAGAGTAACAGTACTGAACCCGAGAGAGAGTAACAGTACCGAACCAGGCCCCCGGCCGGGGTGACCTGAGGGCCCCGGGGCCCCGTTACTGTACGGCTGTAGGGGGTCTGAACGCTGCGGTGGGGAAGTTGTCTGGACTTTTTAACTAAATGGAAAAGTTGGTTGGAGCTGAGCTGCAGTCGCTCGCCGCCGCTGCACGGTTGCGCACACACACCAGTAAATAATTCAGTTCACCCGGCTTTCCCTTCCTTCCTACCGCAGCACTCCACGACACACTACTCCAGCTCACTCTCTCCGTTATTCCTCTCTCGCTCCGGCTCCTCTACGCCTTTCTCCGAGTGTCTCACTCTCGTTTTATCACTCCCGAACACTGCGGCAATCACGCGCAGCAGCACTGATGCAGTAGCGCAGTTCTGGATCGCGCTCCGAGCGAAGACCCCCAGTACGGACTGGTTCGCGGCCCGTTTCCTGGTAACGCTGAGCCGCTGCTGCTCCGGCTCCAATTAAATATTTACTAGACATTGTGATGCAGCTACACCGCCGGCTATACCTTTATGGCCAAAAGTATGTGGACACTTGACCATCAGAAATACATGAGCCTGTTGGCAACTTCACTCCAGAACCTTCAGGCATTAATACGGACCGAGTGATTATATCAGCCTCCACTCTTCTGGGAAGAAGCTCCTCAGGGTTTTGGAAAGCGTCTGTGGAAATTCGTGACTGGTCCAGTGTTTGTTATGGAGACTGCATGACTGCTGCATGACTGTGTGCTTGATTATATACACCTGTCAGTAAAGAGTCTCTACATACGGTCACCCCCGTAGTGTAGCTCCATTCTAAACACACTCCACTCCACTCAAGGCTGGAATATCACTAAAGCTGAAATGGAAAAGAGGGATGGAGAGAAAAGGGTAATTGAGATATGGAGAAAAAGAGTGATCGAGAGAAAAGAGTGATGAAGGGAAAAGGGTGATGGAGTAATGGAGTGATGGAGAGAAAAGAGTGATGTATTGGTCAAGTGATAGAGAGAAAAGTGTGATTGAGTGATAGACAGAAAAGAGTGATGGTGCAATAGAGTGAAGGAGAGAAAAGTGATGGAGCGATAGAGTGATGGAGAGAAAAGAGTGATGAAAAACATCAAGTGATGGACAAAAGAGTGATGGAGTAATGAAGTGATAGAGCGAAAAGAGTGATGGAGCGATAGAGTGGCAGAGAGAAAAGAGTGATGGAGTTATAGAGAGAAAAGAGTGATAGAGTAAAGGAGTGATAGAGAGAAAAGAGTGGTGGAGTAATGGAATGATAGAGAGAAAAGAGTGATGGAGTAATAGAGTGAGGGAATGAAAAGAGTGATGAGTAATGGAGTGATAGAGAGAAAAGAGTGATGGAGTAATGAAATGATAGAGAGAAAAGAGTGATGAGTCATGGAGTGATGGAGAGAAAAGAGTGATGGAGAGAAAAGAGTGATGGAGTAATGGAGTGTTAGAGAGAAAAGAATAATGGAGTGATTGAAAGAAAAGAGTGATGGAGTGAAGGAGAGAAAATAAGTATCTAACTTTACAGGAGAGAACAAAAACTGTCTGTACTTTCAGTGTAAGTGAATGGAACCAGAATTCTTTCCAGGCTGTTTTGGAGCGTTTCTATTGGTCCGTTCCTCCCGAAACTCTCACACAGTGTAAAGGACAGCTCTCGAGTTCAAACGATACAGAAAAATGAAAATGGACAAAAATTGAGATTCTTGTTTTTCTTTGGACCCTATTTAGCTGGGTGTGTCCAAACTTTTGACTGGTGGTGCACGTCAGTCATTTATTGGCTGTTAAAAATGTGGGACATGCAGAAGACATATCTGAGCAGGATGAACCTACGCAGAGGAAAACAGGGGTTTATGGATCTCCTGGAGCTTCTCTACAGCCCACAGTCTCTCTCTCTTTCTCTCACACACTCTCACACTCACACACACACTCACACACACACACTCTCCTCTATTACCATACAACACTCTCACACATGTCTGAGATGGTGTTAGGACACACACCTCATTCCTTTCTTTAGAGATGACGATGAAGCCGTTGCTGTCAATGATGTAACAGTTGAGGTCCTAAAAAGGGAGACAGGGGACGAGACAGGGGACGAGACAGGGGACGAGACAGGGGACGAGACAGGGGACGAGACAGGGGAAGAGAGAGAAGGTAATCTGGTTTATCTGCTTTCAATATTTCTTAATGAACGGCTCAGTGAAGCAGTTTTCCACAATAAGATTCTTATTCACTTCATCACAGGACGTTTACTGTTTACCTGTTAATATTATTACTATTATTACTATTAATAACTTAATTAATAACACACAGAACCCAATCACATCCTTATGACAGCCCTTACAAAACAGAGCTTTATTCAAGTGTGGAGTGTGTACGGTCTCCCAGTGTCTGTGTGGAGTGTGTACGGTCTCCCAGTGTCTGTGTGGAGTGTGTACGGTCTCTCAGTGTCTGTGTGGAGTGTGTACGGTCTCTCAGTGTCTGTGTGGAGTGTGTATGGTCTCTCAGTGTCTGTGTGGAGTGTGTATGGTCTCCCAGTGTCTGTGTGGAGTGTGTACGGTCTCCCAGTGTCTGTGTGGAGTGTGTATGGTCTCTCAGTGTCTGTGTGGAGTGTGTACGGTCTCCCAGTGTCTGTGTGGAGTGTGTATGGTCTCTCAGTGTCTGTGTGGAGTGTGTATGGTCTCTCAGTGTCTGTGTGGAGTGTGTATGGTCTCTCAGTGTCTGTGTGGAGTGTGTATGGTCTCTCAGTGTCTGTGTGGAGTGTGTACGGTCTCTCAGTGTCTGTGTGGAGTGTGTACGGTCTCCCAGTGTCTGTGTGGAGTGTGTACGGTCTCTCAGTGTCTGTGTGGAGTGTGTACGGTCTCCCAGTGTCTGTGTGGAGTGTGTACGGTCTCTCAGTGTCTGTGTGGAGTGTGTACGGTCTCTCAGTGTCTGTGTGGAGTGTGTATGGTCTCTCAGTGTCTGTGTGGAGTGTGTACGGTCTCTCAGTGTCTGTGTGGAGTGTGTACGGTCTCTCAGTGTCTGTGTGGAGTGTGTATGGTCTCTCAGTGTCTGTGTGGAGTGTGTACGGTCTCTCAGTGTCTGTGTGGAGTGTGTATGGTCTCTCAGTGTCTGTGTGGAGTGTGTACGGTCTCCCAGTGTATATAGTTACTGTATATACAGAGTTAATGGAGCAGCTCTTACTGTACTGTCAGCACAGCTCATTGGACAGAGGCCGTCCACTCCTGCACACTGAAAAGATTAATAACAATAGATTAGAATATATTGGGAAAGTAATGATGATTATTGATTATTGATCGTATGATTATTATGATGTAATGCTGTCATAAAGCCCAAGCGAGGTCATTATTTCACTGCATCACCCAGAACTGCTGAGATTCTGTCTTTCATCTTATTAACAAAGAACCCTCTCTTTAAACCAGTGCACTAGATTAGACTACTTTAAACTGGTTCTAACAGTGAGTGTCTATTAGTTAACACTGTTAATTGTATAAGAATGTGGTTCTATTGAGTACCAAGATATATGTAAGCTTGCCATCATAAGCATAGAACCCTGTTTGGTGTTATATAGAACTGTATACAACAAATTCACCATTAAGCAAATGGTTCTATAGGTTCTCATGGTTCTAGATAGGAACACTGTGTTTAATAAAATAGTGTACTAGATTGAAGTATTTTAAAATGGTTCTAACAGTGAGTGTCTATTAGTTTACATTGAAGAGTGTGAGAATTTGGTTCTAATTAGCACCACAAAGGGTTCTAATGATGTATACAAGCTTGCCAGTAGAAGTAAAGAACCCAAGTTGGTGCTGTCTAGAACCGTATACAACAGTTTATGTAAGTTTCACTAATAAGCATGCAAATGGTTCTATAGGTGCCTGTGGTTCTAGATAGGAAACTGTGTTTAATAAAACAGTGTACTAGATCAGACTACTTTAAACTGTTCCTAACAGTGAGTGTCTATTAGTTAACACTGAAGAGTGTGAGAATGTGGTTCTAATTAGCACCAAAAAGGGTTCTAATGATGTACACAAGCTTGTCATTGCAAGCACAGAACCCCTCTTTGGTGCTATATAGAACCGAATACAACACATTCTCCATCAGCCTAAAGAACAGTTTCACCATTAAGCATGCAAATGGTTCTATAGATGCTTGTGGTCCTATATAGGAACACTGTGTTTATTAAAGAACTCTCTTTTTAAACCAGTGTACTAGATTAGACTACTTTAAACTCTTCCTAACAGCGAGTGTATATTAGTTAACACTGAAGAGTGAGAGAATGTGGTTCTAGCTAGCACCACAAAGGGTTCTAATGGTATATAAAAGCTTGCCATCGTAAGCACAGAACCCTATTTGGTATTGTATACAACCGTATACAACAAATTCACCATTAAGCATGCAAATGGTTCTATAAGTGCTCATGGTTCTAGATAGGAACACTGTGTATAATAAAACAGTGTACTAGACAAGACTACTTTAAAATGGTTCTAACAGTGACTGTATATTAGTTAACACTGAGGAGTGTGAGAATGTGGTTCTAATTAGCACCACAAAGGGTTCTAATGGTGTATAAAAGCTTGTTATCGTAAGCACAGAACCCTGTTTGATATTATATAGAACCGAATACAACAAATTTACCATTAAGCATGCAAATGGTTCTATAGGTGCCCATGGTTCTAGATTGGAACACTGTGTTTATTAAAACAGTGTACTAGACTACTTTAAACTGTTCCTAACAGTGAGTGTCTATTAGTTAACATTGAAGAGTGAGAAAATGTGGTTCTAGCTAGCACTAAAAAGGGTTCTAATGATGTACACAAGCCTGCCATTGTAAGCACAGAGCTCTGATTGGTGTTATATAGAACCGGATTGGTTTAAAGAACAGTTTCACACATAAGCATGCAAATGGTTCTATAGGTGCTCATGGTTCTAGGTAGTAACACTGTGTTTATTAAACCAGTGCACTAGATTAGACTACTTTAAACTGTTCCTAACAGTGAGTGTCTATTAGTTAACACTAAAGAGTGTGAGACTGTGGTTCTAGC
Source organism: Megaleporinus macrocephalus (assembly GCA_021613375.1). Lineage (NCBI taxonomy): Eukaryota > Metazoa > Chordata > Actinopteri > Characiformes > Anostomidae > Megaleporinus > Megaleporinus macrocephalus. The sequence goes on from CM038702.1 coordinate 1,634,365, forward strand.
TAGCACTAAAAAGGGTTCTAATGATGTATACAAGCTTGCCATTAGAAGCACTTGATGAGGGGGTCAAAGTTGGACTCGCCAGCCCATACGGGACCCCCTGAACACATCAGGGGGTATTTCACACGCTGGGTACTGATATACTGAATGACGCATCACTCAGCACTGAGTCCAGCTTCACTCAGGAACCCACTGATGGCTCATACTTCAGAGTGGACGGCTCCGTACTCCACGCTGCCTCTGTTTGGTATGTGTGCCGCGAGCGTATGTGTCAGTAATCTGATGAGATCACGCGCCTCTACTGACTCTATCAACACTCACTTACTGAGCGGCTGTGAGTCAGACGGGCTGCTGAGTCAACAAGCGCCGCTGAACGCTACGGTGATGACATTATTTTCCAGATGGAGAACAATAGTGTTAACTTACATCTGTATCGTTGGGCTGCGTCCAGTCCGGCGGGAGTGGATGAGAGAGAGAGAGAGAGACAGAGAGAGAGAGAGAGACAGAGAGAGAGAGAGAGAGAGAGAGAGAGAGAGATGAACGAGTCAGCAAACATGTCTACGGGACCAATAATAGCTAACATGACCGGACGACCAATCAGCTGTGTGCATGGTATTCATTCATCTCCAGCTGTGCTGAACCAGCTGACCCATCAGCGCTCTCCTAACGTCCTTCACCACTCACCACCGAGCACACTAACCATCCAGAGGCAGGTGGACCATTCTGGTGTTAGTGTATGAACACTGGCTAAACAGATCTGATTACAATACAAAGTAACATGAATATGTTATTGTGAGAGAAGTAGATCAGATCTTGATCCAGTTTGAAGAACAAAGTTAGGTTCTAGATTTCTCCTGGACGCCCCAGACATTGTATGAATGTGTTCAGTTCTTGATTTATCTTAATGAAGTACTGAGCAGTCAAAGCAGGTATTAGATGAGAACTGATAATAATACTGGGTTGTTTAGGAGAAGCTTGGAAAGAGTTAAATAAACACACTGACGTATGAAAAACACTACTAACTCTATTAATACTGATTAATATTTAATAATAAAGTGTTAAAGCTCTACTTACTCTGTTAATACTGATTAATATTTAATAATAAAGTTTAAAAGCTCTACTTACTGTATTAATACTGATTAATATTTAATAATAAAGTGTTAAAGCACTACTTACTCTATTAATACTGATTAATATTTAATAATAAAGTGTAAAAGCTCTACTTACTCTATTAATACTGATTAATATTTAATAATAAAGTGTTAAAGCTCTACTTACTCTGTTAATACTGATTAATATTTAATAATAAAGTGTAAAAGCTCTACTTACTCTATTAATACTGATTAATATTTAATAATAAAGTGTTAAAGCTCTACTTACTCTGTTAATACTGATTAATATTTAATAATAAAGTTTAAAAGCTCTACTTACTCTATTAATACTGATTAATATTTAATAATAAAGTGTTAAAACTCTACTTACTCTATTAATACTGATTAATATTTAATAATAAAGTGTAAAAGCTCTACTTACTCTATTAATACTGATTAATATTTAATAATAAAGTATAAAAGCACTACTTACTCTATTAATACTGATTAATATTTAATAATAAAGTATAAAAGCACTACTTACTCTATTAATACTGATTAATATTTAATAATAAAGTGTAAAAGCTCTTCTTATTCTATTAATACTGATTAATATTTAATAATAAAGTGTAAAAGCTCTACTTACTCTATTAATACTGATTAATATTTAATAATAAAGTGTAAAAGCTCTACTTACTCTATTAATACTGATTAATATTTAATAATGAAGTGTAAAAGCTCTACTTACTCTATTAATACTGTTTAATATTTAATAATAAAGTGTAAAATCACTACTTACTCTATTAATACTGTTTAATATTTAATAATAAAGTATAAAAGTACTGCTTACTCTATTAATACTGTTTAATATTCAATAATAAAGTGTAAAAGCTCTACTTACTCTATTAATACTGTTAAATATTTAATAATAAAGTATAAAAGTACTACTTACTCTATTAATGCTGTTTAATATTTAATAATACAGTGTAAAATCACTACTTACTCTATTAATACTGATTAATATTTAATAATAAAGTATAAAAGTACTACTTACTCTATTAATACTGATTAATATTTAATAATACAGTGGAAAAGCACTACTTACTCTATTAATACTGATTAATATTCAATAATAAAGTGTAAAAGCACTACTTACTCTATTAATACTAATTAATATTTAATAATAAAGTATAAAAGTACTACTTACTCTATTAATACTGTTTAATATTTAATAATAAAGTATAAAATTACTACTTACTCTATTAATACTGTTTAATATTTAATAATAAAGTATAAAAGTACTATTTACTCTATTAATACTGTTTAATATTTAATAATAAAGTGGAAAAGCACTATTTACTCTATTAATACTGTTTAATATTTAATAATAAAGTATAAAAACAGTACTTACTCTATTAATACTGATTAATATTTAATAATAAAGTGTTAAAGCTCTACTTACTCTGTTAATACTGATTAATATTTAATAATAAAGTTTAAAAGCTCTACTTACTCTATTAATACTGTTTAATATTTAATAATAAAGTGTGTAAAACCTCTACTTACTCTATTAATACTGATTAATATTTAATAATAAAGTGTAAAAGCTCTACTTACTCTATTAATACTGATTAATATTTAATAATAAAGTATAAAAGCACTACTTACTCTATTAATACTGATTAATATTTAATAATAAAGTATAAAAGCACTACTTACTCTATTAATACTGATCTAATATTTAATAATAAAGTGTAAAAGCTCTTCTTATTCTATTATAGCTGATTAATATTTAATAATAAAGTGTAAAAGCTCTACTTACTCTATTAATACTGATTAATATTTAATAATAAAGTGTAAAAGCTCTACTTACTCTATTAATACTGATTAATATTTAATAATGAAGTGTAAAAGCTCTACTTACTCTATTAATACTGTTTCATATTTAATAATAAAGTGTAAAATCACTACTTACTCTATTAATACTGTTTAATATTTAATAATAAAGTATAAAAGTACTGCTTACTCTATTAATACTGTTTAATATTCAATAATAAAGTGTAAAAGCTCTACTTACTCTATTAATACTGTTAAATATTTAATAATAAAGTATAAAAGTACTACTTACTCTATTAATGCTGTTTAATATTTAATAATACAGTGTAAAATCACTACTTACTCTATTAATACTGATTAATATTTAATAATAAAGTATAAAAGTACTACTTACTCTATTAATACTGATTAATATTTAATAATACAGTGGAAAAGCACTACTTACTCTATTAATACTGATTATATTCAATATAAAAAGTGTAAAAGCACTACTTACTCTATTAATACTAATTTAATATTTAATAATAAGTATAAAAGTACTACTTACTCTATAATACTGTTTAATATTTAATAATAAAGTATAAAATTCACTACTTACTCTATTAATACTGTGTAATATTTAATAATAAAGTATAAAAGTACTATTTACTCTATTAATACTGTTTAATATTTAATAATAAAGTGGAAAAGCACTATTTACTCTATTAATACTGTTTAATATTTAATAATAAAGTATAAAAACAGTACTTACTCCTATAAAAACAATATTAAAAAAAACAACCACAGAGGACCCTACAAACCACTACACCAACCGTACAAACCACGTAACCACCAAACTAACCACTACACAAACCACCTTACTAACCACAACACCACCGACTGAACACTACCTCACCATACTGACCACCTACACCACCATACAAACCACTACACCCCATACTAACCACAACACACACCATACAACCACTACACCACCATAACTCACCAACCACTACACCACCGTACTGACCACTACATCACCATACTGACTACACTACAACCTACCATACTAACCACTACACCACCATACAAACCACTACAAACTCACCCACCGTACAAAACCAATACACACCTACAAACCACTACATGCACCCAACTAATCCACTACACCACCGTACCTAACCACTACACCACCATACTAACCTCTACACCACCATCACAAACCACAACAACCACCGTTACTGACCACTACCATCACCATACTTACCACTACACCACCAAACTAACCACTACACCACCATACTAACCACTACACCTACGTACTACCACTACACAACCAAACTAACCACTTACACCCCCATACTAACCACTACACACCTACACCACCATACTAACCACTACACACCGTACTAAACAATACACCACCGTACTAACCACTACCACCACCGTACTAACCACTACACCACGTAACTAACCACTATACACACCATACTAACCACCTACACCACCACCCACTACACAACCATACCTAACCACTACACCACTGTACAAACCACTACAACCACGTGCTGACCACTACACCCCTAAACAAAACACTACACCACCATTACTAACAACTAAACACCATACTAACCACTACACACCGTACTAACCAATACACCCACCGTACTAACCACTACACCACCGTACAAACCCCTACAACCACCGAACTAACCACTACACCACCATACTCACCACTACAACCACCAACACTACACCACCATACTAACCACTATACACAACTGTACTAACCTCTACAACCACCCAGGTGCTGACCCACAACACCCCTATTACAAAACACTACACCACCATAACTAACACTACACCACCAAACTAACCACTACACCACCGTACTACCACCACTACATCCACCTTACAGACCACTACACCACCATACTGACCACAACACCACCGTACTTGACCACTACACCACCGTTAACTAGACCACTACAACCACCATACTGACCCCTACACTACCGTACCTAACCACTACACCCCCATACTGACCACAACACCACCGTACTAACCATACAACCACCATACTAACCACTACACCACCATACAAACCACTACACCACCGTACTGACCACTACACACCGTACTGACCACTACACCAACCATACTGACCGCACTACACTACCGTACTAACCACTACAACCACCAAACAGACCACGTACACACCATACTAACCATGACACCACCATACTAACCACTACACCCAACAAACCACTACACACGAACTGACCACTAACACCACCACCTAACTAACCACTACACCACCGTACAAACCACTACACCACCTAACTAACACTACACCACCGTAACAAACCACTACACCACCATCCTAACAACTACACCACCAAACTGACCACTACAACCACCTATAACTAACCCACTACACCACCGTACAACCCCTAACCACCGAACTAACCACTACACCACCGAACTACACTACACCACCATTACTAACCATTACACCACCTATTTTTATAAAAACCCCCCTAAAAACCACTACACTCAACCATACTAACCATAACACCACCTTACTAACCAGTACACACCACCGTACTAAACCACTACACCACCATACTAACCACTACCCCACCATACTGACCACTACACCACCATACAAACCACTACACCACCAAACAACTACTACACACCGTACAAACCACTACACCACCATATAACATACTACACCACCGTAACACAATCACTACACCATCATACTAACTACAACACCCCGTACTAACCACTACCCACATACTAACTACTACACCACCGTACAAATCACTAACAACCAGCAAACAACCTCCTACACCACTTACTCAACACAACACCCACATACTAACTACTACCCCACACTTAATAACCACTACAACCACCTTACAAAACGCACTACACCACCGTACAAACCACTAAACCACCGTACTAACCACTACACCACCATAGCTAAACACTACACCAACATTACAGACCACTACACCACCCGTACTGACCACTACAACCACCAAAACTAACCATTACACCCATCCAACTAACCACTACACCACCATACTGAACACGGACAACACCATAACTGACCACTACAACCACCAATACTAACTCACTACACCACCATACTGACCACTACATCACCTCCTTCTATCTACACTACACTGTACACTGAATCAGCTCCACTGACCATACAGGACTCCACTACAGAACTGATTTTCATACATGATTCTCAGTATACTTTATTTACTCTGTTCATTTCATAACTTGACCCCCACAGGCGACCACCACACGGAGCAGATACTATTAGGGAGGTGTCTTCACCGTACTTTGCAGTGACACTGACGTGGTGGTGTGTTAGTGTGTGTTGTGCTGGTGTGAGTGGATCAGACACAGCACAGCACAGCTGGGTTACTGACCCCACTGGATAAAAACAATCCAACTTGAAGCTGCAAGGATAATAAACGATCCAGTGTGTGAGAGTGAGTGAGAGAGTGAGTGAGTGAGAGAGTAAGAGAGGGTGGGAGAGTGAGTAGAGGGCTGGAGTGTTACTTCGCGCACAGTGTTTTAAGCAGGTTAAATAAATCTGGCCGCTTCAGAGAAGTGGCTAATTGTAAGACAGCCTGAGTCTGAATGGAGCAGCGTGCTCACTCTCTGACAGACGGACCCTCACTCCCCCCCCTCCACCTCACCCCGCTGTAGCTCTGTGTTCAAATGACCATCAGGAGTGACTAGAGCAGCACTACAGCAGAGTATTACACACTGTGTGAGAGTAGAGTGATCTGACAGCAACAACTTTCCCCTCTCTGTCTTTCTCTCTCTCTCTCTCTCTCTCTTTCTCTCACTCTCTCTTATACTCTCCCTCTCTCTCTCTCCCTCTCTCCCTTTCTCTCACTCTCACACTCTCCCTCTCTCTCCCCCCACTCTCTCTCCCCACTTCCTCTCTCTCTCTCTCTCTCTCCCTCTCTCTCTCCCTGCTCTCTTCCTCTCTCGTTCCTCTTTCTCCTCCCTCTCCTCTTCCTCTCTCTCTTCTGTCCACTCTCTCTCTCTCCCTTCCTCTCTCTCCCTCTTCCTCTCTCTCGCTCCTCTCTCTCTCTCTCCTCTCCTCTCTTCTCAGTTCCTCGACTCACTCCTCTCTCTCTCTCTCTCTCTCTCCTTTCTCTCACACTCTCACACTCTCCCTCTCTCTCCCCCCTCTCTCTCTCCCTCTTCCTCACTCACTCTCTCTCCCCATCTCTCTCTCCCTCACTCTTCCCTTCTCGTTCTCTCATTTTCACTCCCTCTCTCTTCCTCTCTCTCTCTGTCACTCCTCTCTCTCCTCTCCCTCACTCTCTCCCTCATCCTTCTCTCACACACATCTCTCCATCTCTTTCCTCTCTCTCTCTCTCTCTCATCTCTCTCCCTTCTCTCACACTCTCACACTCTCCCTCTCCTTTCCCCTCTCTCTCTCCTCCTCTTTCCATCTCACTCTCTCTCTCTCTCTACCTCTTACTCTCTCTCTCTCTCTCTCTCTCTCTCTCTCTCTCCCTCTCTCTTTTCCTTCTCTCTCTCTGTTACTCTCTCTCCAACTCCCTCTCTCTCTCCCTCTCCTCTCTCTCTCTCTCATTCCCTCTTCCTCTCTCTCCACTCTCTCTCCCTCTCTCTTCCTCTCTTCTTTCCTCTCTCTCCTCTGTTACTCTCAGTCTCTCCCTCTCTCTCTCACTCTACCTCTCTCCTCTCTCTCTCACTCTACTCTACTCTCTCTTCTCTCCTCTCTTCTCTCTCTCGTCTCTCTTCTCTTTCTCTGTCTCTCCTCTCTCTCTCTCTCTCCCTCTCTCTTCCTCTCACTTCTCTCATCTTTCTCTCTTTCTCTTGTCACTCCCTCTCCTCTCTCCTTCCCTCTTCCCTCTCTCTCTCTCGACTCTCTCCCTCTCTATTCCTCTCTCTCCCTCTCTCCTCTCTCTCTCCCTCTTCCTCTCATTCTCTCTCTCTCTCTCTCCACTCTCTCTCTCTCTAGCTCTCATCTCTCTCTCTGAGGTGTATGTGTTAAGTAGTTCACTCCTCAAACATAAACAGCTACACTCTCTCCTATAGTGTGAGTACAGCTCCTCCGTGTCCTGTTCATAGAAACTCCACTGGACCAAGCGGTTACCGTGACATCAGCGTATTGAGACTGATGACATATGGCACGCACCAGAGTGAGCCATCAGTCAGAGTGAGACGCACGCTGGCACTCCGCTACGGTGCAGAGCACGCCGGCAACAAGGCCGACTCCATTCAGCTCAGATACCACACACAGAACACAAACACAGGACTCAGCTGTCTGATCTCGGTCTGATCACCACCTGATCACCACCTGATCAACACCTGGTCCAACACCTGGTCAACCCCTGGTCCAACACCTGATCAACCCCTGATCACACCTCATCAACACCTGATCAACACCTGATCAACCCCTGATCACACCTCACCAACACCTGATCAACACCTAATCCAACACCTGATCAACACCTGATCAACCCCTGATCAACCCCTGGTCCAACACCTGATCAACCCCTGATCACGCCTGATCACAACCTGATCAACCCCTGGTCCAACACCTGATCAACACATGATCAACACCTGATCAACCCCTGATCAACCCCTGGTCCAACACTTGGTCAACCCCTGATCACACCTCATCAACACCTGATCAACACCTGATCAACCCCTGGTCCAACACCTGATCAACACATGATCAACACTTGATCAACCCCTGATCAACCCCTGGTCCAACACCTGATCAACTCCTGATCCAACACCTGATCACAACCTGATCACAACCTGAGCAACACCTGATCAAC
>CM038702.1:1648122-1680408 GCA_021613375.1 Megaleporinus macrocephalus
GGATAACGTCTAGGTCCAGACCTGGACCACGGTCCACCTATATGTGATGCAGTCTTACACTCCCATCCACAGGACAGAAACAGTGAGTGACCCTCAGATTGAATAACCTGTAGATCATCTTCAGCAGCTTCACCTCCACCAAACAGTTCCTGTAGCTACTCCTAAGATCTCAACAGCACTGAGGAGGAATTCTGGACCGGCAGATGTGGTTCAGATCATCAGGATATCTGGGATCTCTTGCTGGCACAGCCCTCTTCAGGTCTCAACAGGGTTCAGTTCAGGACAGATCTTTATCGTCTTGTTGCATCACCAACGTCTCTTCAGCTTGGGGTCCTGAACTGCTGCCCTTACAAACACTCCTGTAAAACGTTCTGATGCCTTGTGACCTCAACGATCACGAGTCATCCAGACGCTGAGGCAGCAAAGCAGCTCCAAACCCTGACGCTGCCGCCGCCATGCTTCGCAGCTGGGTGGAGGTGTTGGAGGGTCTAGTGTTCACACTTCCCATAACATCTCCTCAAGTGAAACACAGTTAGCCAATTAGCTTTTGGGGAAGTCGTTAACACAGAGGTTCTGTGGACGTTCCTCACTGCGCTCAGTTGACTAACTAACATGAGGTAATGTGATAACAATGAGGTACTACATTAATTCATGGGTAATTAATGTAAAGTAAACATGTAACGCCTCTCAGTGGAAAGTCAGACGTCCAGAAACATACAGGACAAACAAAGAGGAGCGAGACGAAGACGGATGAAGAGGAGCGAGACGAAGACGGATGAAAAGGAGCGAGGCGAAGACGGATGAAGAGGAGCGAGACGAAGACGGATGAAGAGGAGCGAGACGAAGACGGATGAAGAGGAGGGAGGCGAAGACGGATGAAGAGGAGCGAGACGAAGACGGATAAAGAGGAGCGAGGCGAAGACGGATGAAGAGGAGCGAGGCGAAGGCGGATGAAGAGGAGCGAGACGAAGACGGATGAAGAGGAGCGAGGCGAAGATGGATAAAGAGGAGCGAGACGAAGACGGATGAAGAGGAGCGAGACGAAGACGGTGAAGAGGAGCGAGACGAAGACGGATGAAGAGGAGCGAGACGAAGACGGATGAAGAGGAGCGAGGCGAAGACGGATGAAGAGGAGCGAGACGAAGATGGTGAAGAGGAGCGAGACGAAGACGGATGAAGAGGAGCGAGATGAAGACGGATGAAGAGGAGCGAGACGAAGACGGTGAAGAGGAGCGAGACGAAGACGGATGAAGAGGAGTGAGACGAAGACGGATGAAGAGGAGCGAGATGAAGACGGTGAAGAGGAGCGAGATGAAGACGGATGAAGAGGAGCGAGACGAAGACGGATGAAGAGGAGCGAGACGAAGACGGATGAAGAGGAGCGAGACGAAGACGGATGAAGAGGAGCGAGACGAAGACGGATGAAGAGGAGCGAGATGAAGACGGATGAAGAGGAGCGAGACGAAGACGGTGAAGAGGAGCGAGACGAAGACGGATGAAGAGGAGCGAGACGAAGACGGATGAAGAGGAGCGAGATGAAGACGGTGAAGAGGAGCGAGACGAAGACGGTGAAGAGGAGCGAGACGAAGACGGATGAAGAGGAGCGAGATGAAAACGGATGAAGAGGAGCGAGATGAAGACGGTGAAGAGGAGCGAGACGAAGACGGTGAAGAGGAGCGAGACGAAGACGGATGAAGAGGAGCGAGACGAAGACGGATGAAGAGGAGTGAGACGAAGACGGATGAAGAGGAGCGAGACGAAGACGGTGAAGAGGAGCGAGACGAAGACGGATGAAGAGGAGCGAGACGAAGACGGATGAAGAGGAGCGAGATGAAGACGGATGAAGAGGAGCGAGACGAAGACGGTGAAGAGGAGCGAGACGAAGACGGATGAAGAGGAGCGAGACGAAGACGGTGAAGAGGAGCGAGACGAAGACGGTGAAGAGGAGCGAGACGAAGACGGATGAAGAGGAGCAAGACGAAGACGGTGAAGAGGAGCGAGACGAAGACGGTGAAGAGGAGCGAGACGAAGACGGTGAAGAGGAGCGAGACGAAGACGGATGAAGAGGAGCGAGATGAAGACGGTGAAGAGGAGCGAGATGAAGACGGTGAAGAGGAGCGAGACGAAGACGGTGAAGAGGAGCGAGACGAAGACGGATGAAGAGGAGCGAGGCGAAGACGGATGAAGAGGAGCGAGACGAAGACGGATGAAGAGGAGCGAGACGAAGACGTATGAAGAGGAGCGAGACGAAGACGGATGAAGAGGAGCGAGACGAAGACGTATGAAGAGGAGCGAGACGAAGACGGATGTCTGTTTGTAAAAATACCGGCGCCGTTCGGGGGGAGTCCATTTACCAGAACCAGTTAAAAGCAGTGTGCACTGACCCGGAACCAGCCGGCCGACTCGAGGACGCTGTGACAATTCAGAGCATTTCCACTGCCTCTCTATCTCTCTCTCTCTCACTGCCTCTCTATCTCTCTCTCTCTCACTGCCTCTCTATCTCTCTCACTGCCTCTCTATCTCTCTCTCTCTCTCTTACTGCCTCTCTATCTCTCTCTCTCTCACTGCCTCTCTATCTCTATCTCTCTCACTGCCTCTCTATCTCTCTCACTGCCTCTCTATCTCTCTCTCTCACTGCCTCTCTATCTCTCTCTCTCTCTCTTACTGCCTCTCTATCTCTCTCTCTCTCACTGCCTCTCTATCTCTCTCACTGCCTCTCTATCTCTCTCACTGCCTCTCTATCTCTCTCTCTCTCACTGCCTCTCTATCTCTCTCTCTCTCACTGCCTCTCTATCTCTCTCTCTCTCACTGCCTCTCTATCTCTCTCTCTCTCACTGCCTCTCTATCTCTCTCTCTCTCTCACTGCCTCTCTATCTCTCTCTCTCTCACTGCCTCTCTATCTCTCTCTCTCTCTCACTGCCTCTCTATCTCTCTCTCTCTCACTGCCTCTCTATCTCTCTCTCTCTCACTGCCTCTCTATCTCTCTCTCACTCACTGCCTCTCTATCTCTCTCTCTCTCACTGCCTCTCTATCTCTCTCTCTCTCACTGCCTCTCTATCTCTCTCTCACTCACTGCCTCTCCATCTCTCTCTATCTCTCTCACTGCCTCTCTATCTCTCTCTCTCTCACTGCCTCTCCATCTCTCTCTATCTCTCTCACTGCCTCTCTCTATCTCTCTCTCTCACTGCCTCTCCATCTCTCTCTCTCTCACTGCCTCTCTAGCTCTCTCTCTCTCTCTCTCTCACTGCCTCTCTACCTCTCTCTCACTGCCTCTTTCTCTCTCTCTCTCTCTCTCACTGCCTCTCTATCTCTCTCTCTCTCTCACTGCCTCTCCATCTCTCTCTATCTCTCTCACTGCCTCTCTCTATCTCTCTCTCTCACTGCCTCTCCATCTCTCTCTCTCTCACTGCCTCTCTAGCTCTCTCTCTCTCTCTCTCTCTCTCACTGCCTCTCTACCTCTCTCTCACTGCCTCTCTATCTCTCTTTATCTGTCTCTCTCTCACTGCCTCTCTCTATTTCTTTCAATCTCTCATTGCCTCTATCTCTCCATATCTCTCTCTCACTGCCTCTCCATCTCTCTCTATCTCTCTCACTCTCTTACTGCCTCTATCTCTCCATATCTCTCTCACTGCCTCTCTCTCTCACACACTGCCTCTCTCTATCTCTTTCTCTCACTGCCTCTCTCTCTAACTCTCTCTCACTGCCTCTTTCTCTATCTCTCTCTCACTGCTTCTCTCTCAATCACTTTCTCTCACTGCCTCTCTATCTCTCTCTCTCTTGCACTCCCTCTCTCACTCTCCCTCTCTCTTTCTCTTTCTCCCTCTCTCTCTGCTTCTCTCTCTCCCCCACTTTCTCTCTCTCTCTCCCTCTCTTTCTCTTTCTCTCTTCTCTCTCTCCTTTTCTCTCTCCCCCACTTTCTCTCTCTCTCTCTACTCCCCCCTTCTCTCTCTCCCAGCTCATCTCCCACAGGAACCACTTCACCCCACCTTCCTTTAGAAATGCTTCTGAAACCCACATACAGGCTGATCTGGGCCAGCAGCCGGTGAGCAGGAGGGAAGGGGGTGAAGGTCTTTGCAGAGACGGCGCTGCTGTTGGGAGGAAAGCGGTATGAATTTGGAAAGTCCTTCACAGCTGAAGGGTGGATGTGCCGGTGGGGCGGTGGTGGTGGAGGACCTGGTGCAGGAGTGAGGAGGGGATCCTGGAGAGCGTTAGAGCGGTACAGCGAGGACATCAGCGCTACAGGACTCCTGTTTGTTTTACATGCATTATTCACAGAGCACTAACACACACACACACACACACACCCACTACCACAAACACACACACACACACACACACACCTGCTGGGGACATCACTACAGGGCACAGCCACCACTCCACCCTACAATATGCTATTAACAGATGCTACGGTCTTGCGGGGGACACTGAGGCCATGTTCTGCAGAGAATATGTTAATGCAGTAGTGAAGTACATAATGAATCAGGAGTGGACCTCATTCCCCCAATCATCTCTACATCATCCAGTAGATCACATTCAGAGAGGGGTCTGGTGTAAGATGGTGCAGGTTTTGTTTACAGTGGTGATGATGGTGTTTACAGTGGTGATGATGGTGTTTACAGTGGTGGTAATGTTTACAGTGGTAGTGATATTTACAGTGGTGGTGATGGTGTTTACAGTGGTGGTGATGGTGTTTACAGTGATGATGATGTTTACAGTGGTGATGGTGTTTACAGTGATGATGATGTTTACAGTGATGATGATGGTGTTTACAGTGGTAGTGATATTTACAGTGGTGGTGATGGTGTTTACAGTGGTGGTGATGGTGTTTACAGTGGTAGTGATATTTACAGTGGTGGTGATGGTGTTTACAGTGGTGGTGATGGTGTTTACAGTGATGATGATGTTTACAGTGGTGATGGTGTTTACAGTGATGATGATGTTTATAGTGGTGGTGATGGTGTTTACAGTGGAGGTGGTGATGATGTTTACAGTGGTGGTGATAATGTTTACAGTGGTGGTGATGATGGTGTTTACAGTGGTGGTGGTGATGGTGTTTACAGTGGAGGTGGTGATGGTGTTTACAGTGGTGGTGATGATGTTTACAGTGGTGGTGGTGATGGTGTTTACAGTGGTGGTGATGGTGTTTACAGTGGTGGTAATGTTTACAGTGGTAGAGATATTTACAGTGGTGGTGATGATGTTTACAGTGGTGGTGATGGTGTTTACAGTGGTGGTGATGATGTTTACAGTGGTGGTGATGATGCTGTTTACAGTGGTGGTGGTGATGGTGTTTACAGTGGAGGTGATGATGATGTTTACAGTGGTGGTGATGGTGTTTACAGTGGTGGTAATGTTTACAGTGGTAGTGATATTTACAGTGGTGGTGATGGTGTTTACAGTGGTAGTGATGGTGTTTACAGTGGTGATGATGGTGTTTACAGTGGTGGTGATGGTGGTGATGGTGGTGGTGATGGTGTTTACAGTGGAGGTGATGATGATGTTTACAGTGGTGGTGATGGTGTTTACAGTGGTGGTAATGTTTACAGTGGTAGTGATATTTACAGTGGTGGGGATGGTGTTTACAGTGGTGATGATGGTGTTTACAGTGGTGGTGATGATGTTTACAGTGGTGGTGATGGTGTTTACAGTGGTGGTAATGTTTACAGTGGTAGTGATATTTACAGTGGTGGTGGTGGTGTTTACAGTGGTGGTGATGGTGTTTACAGTGGTGGTGATGGTGTTTACAGTGGTGGTGATGGTAACCAGGGGTCTCCATGTCTACAACACTAATCTACACATTGTATTTACTATGAAACTCGGCAGTGAAGCTACACGTGTCTTCTGAGTTGATCTGGATGTTGATGGTAAAATCTGGAAGATCTCTCTCTACCTACTTATGGGTCCATTGATGATCTTCTATATCTTAACTAACACTAGATAACATCAAGTAACTGTAGTAGTGTAGTAGTGTAGTAACTGTAGTAGTGTAGTAGTGTAGTAACTGTAGTAGTGTAGTAACTGTAGTAGTGTAGTAGTGTAGTAGTGTAATAACTGTAGTAGTGTAGTAACTGTAGTAGTGTAGTAGTGTAGTAGTGTAGTAGTGTAATAACTGTAGTAGTGTAGTAACTGTAGTAGTGTAGTAGTGTAGTAACTGTAGTAGTGTAGTAGTGTAGTAGTGTAGTAACTGTAGTAGTGTAGTAGTGTAGTAGTGTAGTAGTGTAATAACTGTAGTAGTGTAATAACTGTAGTAGTGTAGTAGTGTAGTAGTGTAGTAGTGTAATAACTGTAGTAGTGTAGTAACTGTAGTAGTGTAGTAACTGTAGTAGTGTAGTAGTGTAGTAACTGTAGTAGTGTAGTAACTGTAGTAGTGTAGTAGTGTAGTAGTGTAGTAGTGTAGTAACTGTAGTAGTGTAGTAGTGTAGTAGTGTAATAACTGTAGTAGTGTAGTAGTGTAGTAACTGTAGTAGTGTAGTAGTGTAGTAGTGGAGTAACTGTAGTAGTGTAGTAGTGTAGTAACTGTAGTAGTGTAGTAGTGTAGTAGTGGAGTAACTGTAGTTGTGTAGTAGTGTAGTAACTGTAGTAGTGTAGTAGTGTAGTAGTGTAGTAACTGTAGTAGTGTAGTAGTGTAGTAGTGTAGTAGTGTAGTAACTGTAGTAGTGTAGTAGTGTAGTAACTGTAGTAGTGTAGTAACTGTAGTAGTGTAGTAGTGTAGTAACTGTAGTAGTGTAGTAATTGTAGTAGTGTAGTAGTGTAGTAGTGTAATAACTGTAGTAGTGTAGTAGTGTAGTAACTGTAGTAGTGTAGTAGTGTAGTAGTGTAGTAACTGTAGTAGTGTAGTAGTGTAGTAACTGTAGTAGTGTAGTAACTGTAGTAGTGTAGTAGTGTAGTAGTGTAGTAACTGTAGTAGTGTAGTAGTGTAGTAACTGTAGTAGTGTAGTAGTGTAGTAGTGTAGTAACTGTAGTAGTGTAGTAGTGTAGTAACTGCAGTTGTGTAGTAGTGTAGTAACTGTAGTAGTGTAGTAGTGTAGTAGTGTAGTAGTGTAGTAACTATAGTAGTGTAGTAGTGTAGTAGTGTAGTAACTATAGTAGTGTAGTAGTGTATTAGTGTAGTAACTGTAGTAGTGTAGTAACTGTAGTAACTGTAGTAGTGTAGTAACTGTAGTAGTGTAGTAACTGTAGTAGTGTAGTAGTGTAGTAACTGTAGTAGTGTAGTAACTGTAGTAGTGTAGTAGTGTAGTAGTGTAGTAACTATAGTAGTGTAGTAGTGTATTAGTGTAGTAACTGTAGTAGTGTAGTAGTGTAGTAACTGTAGTAGTGTAGTAACTGTAATAGTGTAGTAGTGTAGTAACTGTAGTAGTGTAGTAACTGTAGTAGTGTAGTAGTGTAGTAGTGTAGTAGTGTAATAACTGTAGTAGTGTAGTAACTGTAGTAGTGTAGTAGTGTAGTAACTGTAGTAGTGTAGTAGTGTAGTAGTGTAGTAACTGTAGTAGTGTAGTAACTGTAGTAGTGTAGTAGTGTAGTAACTGTAGTAGTGTAGTAGTGTAGTAACTGTAGTAACTGTAGTAGTGTAGTAGTGTAGTAGTGTAGTAGTGTAGTAACTGTAGTAGTGTAGTAGTGTAGTAGTATAGTAGTGTAGTAGTGTAGTAACTGTAGTAGTGTAGTAGTGTAGTAGTGTATTAACTGTAGTAGTGTAGTAGTGTAGTAGTGTAGTAACTGTAGTAACTGTAGTAGTGTAGTAGTGTAGTAGTGTAGTAGTGTAGTAGTGTATTAACTGTAGTAGTGTAGTAGTGTAGTAGTGTAGTAACTGTAGTAACTGTAGTAGTGTAGTAGTGTAGTAGTGTAGTAACTGTAGTAGTGTAGTAGTGTAGTAACTGTAGTAGTGTAGTAGTGTAGTAGTGTAGTAGTGTAGTAACTGTAGTAACTGTAGTAGTGTAGTAGTGTAGTAGTGTAGTAGTGTAGTTGGCACACAGTATATTTGTAATTTAACATGAACTGATGTTGGATTAAATGCATTATGTGTATATAGTGTGCAGTTCCAGGTCTGTATTGTTGTTATGGCCAAATTTATATTGTTTTGGTATTTAGAATACTAATGGAATGGGTTACAAATGATACTCTAGAGCTTGTGTTTTGTTTAGTGTAGTGTAATAAAACAATATGTTATAGTGTAATATATTATATTAGTGTATTGTTTTGCAAATAAACACCAGATAAACAGGTTTTTCCATCAAATAGTACTGTATGCTAATGTAACGAGTAATTAATAAGTACCCACAAAGCATTTTGATTGGTCTATTTATCGTCTTCACGTAGCATATAGGACAGCTGGTGTCACGAAAGTGTAATAAGGTCTTGATACGACAGCAGAGCCATAAATCTGATATCCAGCAGGTCAGCAGTCTGAAAGGTGATGGAGCGATAAACACTGAGGCTACGGCTTATAGGAGGGAAGAGAAGAGGAGAGAGGAAGCAGAAGAGGATGGAGGAGAGAGAGAGAGGGAGAGAGAGAGAGGAAGCAGAAGAGGAAGGAGGAGAGAGAGAGAGGGAGAGAGATAGAGAAAGAGAGAGAGAGAGGGAGAGAGAGAGAAAGCAGAAGAGGATGGAGGAGAGAGAGAGAGGGAGAGAGAGAGAGGAAGCAGAAGAGGATGGAGGAGAGAGAGAGAGGGAGAGAGATAGAGAAAGAGAGAGAGAGAGGAAGCAGAAGAGGATGGAGGAGAGAGAGAGAGAGAGAGAGAGAGAGGAAGCAGAAGAGGATGGAGGAGAGAGAGAGAGAGAGAGAGAGAGAGAGAGAGAGAGAGAGAGAGAGAGAGAGAGAGAAAGAGAGAAAGAGAGAGAGAGGGAGAGAGAGAGAGGAAGCAGAAGAGGATGGAGGAGAGAGAGAGAGAGGGAGAGAGATAGAGAAAGAGAGAGAGAGAGGGAGAGAGAGAGAGGAAGCAGAAGAGGATGGAGGAGAGAGAGAGAGAGAGAGAGAGAGAGAGATAGAGAGAGATAGAGAAAGAGAGAGAGAGAGAGAGAGAGAGGGAGGCTGAGCTGTCTGCTGAGGTCGAGTGCACTTCTGGCTGCACAGCCGTGACTTTACATCCGCTGGGCTAAATATAAACACCAAATTCTTACACCTTAATCTCCCTCTCAACACCCGCACCGAGCAGAACACAGGAAGTGATGTCACAGCACCGTCTTCATTATGCATGTCTCTACCCCAGTGAATGCAGTGACTGCTCCACATACTGCACAGGAGGTGAGTCACTGCTGTAAATAGACCAACCAGCAACTGATACAGCAGGTTTCGGTTAAGGACCCTGATGACGGTGGTCTCGAGGATCAGCTCCAGGCAAATAACATACACCACAGCTGTTTTCGACACCTCTAATCACACCCCCTCCTAAAATAGGCTCTTCACGTCTTCTCCAGTAGAGACTATAGATCTATACAGAGCCGTGAACACTCGTGCGGATGCTTGACTGGTTTCCGTGCAGGGATTGTTCTTCAGGCTGATGGGAATGTGTTGCAGAGGGTCCTGTTTTAAACTTTTCTGAAAAATAAGGGTTCTGCTATCATAACAATGCTTTTTAAACATGCAAACTGATCATATTGAAATTCTGGAACATTCCTGATTGTGTTCTGGGGTTCTGGAATAGTGCTGATCCCATTTGAGATTCTATGAAAGTCTCGATCATGTTTAGGATTCTGGAATAGCACTGATTATATCTGAGATTCTGGAATGGTCATAATCATTTTGGAAATTCTGGAAAAGCACAGATCTTATGCGAGATCAGTCCTATCAGGGTCCTGATCGTATCTGGGATTAGGAATAGTATTAGTCATATCTGAGTTTCCGGATATTTAAGATTCAAGAGAAGTCTTGATCGTGTTTAAAATTCTGCAATAGCACTGATCATATGTATGTGAGATTTTGGAATGTTATTAATCAAATCTTAGTGTGGAATGGTCTGGATCATCTTTTAGATTCTGGAATAGCAAAGATAATATGCAAGACCATATTCTGGAACAGCATTGATGATATTTAAGATTCTTCATTAGTACTGAACATATTGAGATTCTGGAAGAGTCCTGATCGTATCTGGAGTTTCTGGAATAGTACTGAGCATATCTGAAAGTCTGGAATGACCTTAAACACATAGAAGATTCTGGTTTTGATCATCTTCCAGATTCTGGAATAGTACTGATCATATCTGAGATTCAGGAATAGTACTGATTATATGCGAGATCAGTCCTATAGAGGTCCTGATCGTATCTGGGATTAGGAATAGTATTAATCATACCACTGATCATATGTGTGTGTGTGAGATTCTGAAATATTATTGATCATATCTGAGTGTGGAATTGTCTTGATCATCAATTAGATTCTGGAATAGCACAGATCATATGCAAGACGATGTTCTGGAATAGCAATGATGATATTTACGATTCTTCAATAGAACTGATCATATCTGAGACTCTGGAATGGTCTTCAGCATCATGTCTGAATGCTCTCTAGAAGAGCAGTCTTATTGTCAGGATGTAAAACATAAACATATCATCAGCCTAAATTACCCGAGTCAGTGACAGCACATTGTCTTGTAGTCCCACAATCTTACAGTCTATTTATGACTCACGGAGGCGTCATCTGATACCACATCAATACCAGCGCCGCTCTCTTCAGCATCAACTATCTCAGTGGAAGTGTTCGGGCTCGGAGGAGTCCGCCTGAGCGCGACTGAGATGGCATCAGCCAGACCGCTCAGAGACAGTCAGAGAGTCAGGCCGAGAGCCGAGGGTGTGTCCGTCCTGATAAAGCTGTAATAAATTGGCCATTTGAGTAAAAAGCCCCGTGAATAATAGAGGAGGCCGTCTGAGGAGGAGAGCAGGAGCAGTGCCATCTATCAGCCTGCAGTTCATTAACAGAGTTTAATAAAAGCACGAGAGGAAGAATAAGTTAATAATAACAGAGAGGCAGGAAAGAACGGAGAGATGGAGAGATTTTACCTGCCATGGTACGTGATAAATTAATAAATTAATAAATTAATAAATTAATTAACACATTCACAACCACAGCCAGTACGTCGTGGTGTGACTTTCAGCCCACAGATGTTCAGCTGCTACACAATCAGTCCAACAGCACAATTGTGTATCTTCAGTGTTCGCTCGTCTGTCTTCACTCACTTATGAACTTGAGTGGCGTCCCATTCTTAATCCATAGGGTTTAATATGATGTCGGTCCAACCTTCACAACTATAACAGCTTCAGCTCTTCTGGGAAGTCTCTCCACACGGTTTAGGAGAGTGTTTATGGGAATGTTGGACCGTTCTTCCAGAAGACCATCTGTGAGGTCAGACACTGATGTTGGACGAGAAGGTCTGACTCTCAGTCTCTGCTCTAATTCATCCCAAAGGTGTTCTATCAGGTTGAGGTCAGGAGGTCAGGCCAGTCAAGTTCTTCCACACCAAACTCCTCCTCCATGTCTTTATGGAGCTGCTCTGTGCACTGGTGGGCAGTCATGTTAGAACAGGAAGGGGCCGTCCCCCAAACTGTCCTCACGAAGTTGGGAGAATGGAACTGTTCAGAATCTCTTCTGAAGCATTAAGAGTTCCTTTCACTGGAACTGAGGGTCCGAGCCCACCTCCTCAAAAACAACCCCACACTAAAATCCCGCCTCCACCAAACTTTACACTCAGCACAATGAAGTCAGACAAGTACCGCTCTCCTGACAACCACCAAACCCAGACTCTTCCATCAGGCTGCCAGATGGAGAAGCGTGATTGGTCACTCCAGAGAACACGTCTCCACTGCTCTAGAGTCCAGTGATGTCGTGCTTTACTCCACTGTATCTGATGCTCTGCATTGTTCTTGGTGATGTAAGGCTTGGATGCAGCTGCTCAGCCATAGAGACCCATTCCATGAAGCTCTCTACGCTCTGTTCTTGAGCTGATCTGAAGACCACATGAAGGTTGGAGGTCTGTAGTGATGGACTCTGTAGAAAGTTGATGACCTCTGTGCTCTATGCTCCTCAGCATCCGCTGACCCGCTCTGTCATTGTACGTGTTCTACCACTTGGTGTCTGAGTTGCTGTCGTTCTCAATCACTTCCACTTTGTTCTAACACCACTGACAGTCCACTGTGGAATATTTAGTAGTGAGGAAACTTCACCACTGGACTCGTTGCACAGGTGGTGTCCTATCACGGTACCACGCTGGAGTTCACTGAGCTCCTGAGAGACCCACTCTTTACTAATGTGTGTAGAAGCATCTGCAGGACTAGGAGCTGCTTTTATACACCTGTGACCATGAAAGTGACTAGAACACCTGAGTTCAATGATTTAGATGAGTAAGTAAATACTTTTGGCAATGAAGTGTATGAATCACATCAGGTTTATTCCAAAACTGGAAGATGTCCAGCACTGCTCTTAGCTCTTGGTCAGAATGGACCAAATCCACAGGGACCTTGATACGTCCCTCTAAAGCGCAGAGAGTCTCGCCAGAACTGAAGAGTCACGTCTCAGAGGGAGAAACAAAGCCAAATAACTCACCACTGCACACCAGCACAAGGACACGGGCTGCAGGGGAGCGGCAGCAGGTGCGCTGGACCGAAGGGTCAATATTTAAGATTGTTAGCCGTAACAGAGGGCAGTTTGTCTGACCACAGTTGGAGAGCACCATGTTAAAACTGCATTTAACACAGTTTGTGTTCCTCTAGTTCTTCATCAGTGGACACAGGACGCCGCCCACAGGACACTGCTGTCTGGATAGTTTTGGTTGGTGGACGATCCTCAATCCTCAAAGAAGAGACACTGAGGTGTTTAAACACTCCAGCAGCAGCAGCAATGCTGTGTCTGATCCACTCACACCAGCACAACACACACACACTAACATACCACCACCATGTCAGTGTCACTGCAGGGGTCCTGTGGGGGTCCTGATCATTAAAGAACAGAGTAATAAAGTATACAGAGAATCAGATGAACTACAGTCTGTAGGTGGAGGTCCTGTATGGTCAGTGGAGCTGATACAGTGGACAGTGAGTGTAGGTCCTGTATGGTCAGTGGAGCTGATACAGTGGACAGTGAGTGCAGCTCCTGTATGGTCAGTGGAGCTGATACAGTGGACAGTGAGTGGAGGTCCTGTATGGTCAGTGGAGCTGATACAGTGGACAGTGAGTGGAGCTCCTGTATGGTCAGTGGAGCTGATACAGTGGACAGTGAGTGCAGCTCCTGTATGGTCAGTGGAGCTGATACAGTGGACAGTGAGTGGAGGTCCTGTATGGTCAGTGGAGCTGATACAGTGGACAGTGAGTGGAGCTCCTGTATGGTCAGTGGAGCTGATACAGTGGACAGTGAGTGCAGCTCCTGTATGGTCAGTGGAGCTGATACAGTGGACAGTGAGTGGAGCTCCTGTATGGTCAGTGGAGCTGATACAGTGGACAGTGAGTGGAGGTCCTGTATGGTCAGTGGAGCTGATACAGTGGACAGTGAGTGGAGCTCCTGTATGGTCAGTGGAGCTGATACAGTGGACAGTGAGTGGAGGTCCTGTATCCTGGTCAGATTTACAAGCAGAGCGGAGAGAGAAGCGCAGACGAGCTCCAAAGTTTTGCTATACTTCTGAACATCAGACTACACCACCATACTGACCACTACACCACCATACTAACCACTGTACAACAGTACTAACCACTACACCACTGTACTAACCACTACACCACCATACTAACGACTGTACCACCAAACTATACACTACACCACCGTGCTGACCCCTACACTACCGTACTGAGCACTACACCAGCATACTAAACACTACACCACCATACTGACCACTACACCAATGTGCTGACCACTACACCACCGTACTAAAAACTACTACACCGTTCTAACCACTACACCACCATACTAACCACTACACCACCATACTAACCACTACACCACCGTGCTGACCACTACACAACCATACTGACCACTACACCACCATACTGACCACTACATCACCATACTAACCACTACACCACCATACTAACCACTACACCACCGTGCTGACCACTACACAACCATACTGACCACTACACCACCATACTAACCACTACACCACCGTGCTGACCACTACACAACCATACTGACCACTACACCACCATACTAACCACTACACCACCATACTGACCACTACACCACCATACTAACCACTACACCACCATACTAACCACTACACCACCATACTGACCACTACACCACCATACTAACCACTACACCACCATACTAACCACTACACCACCGTGCTGACCACTACACAACCATACTGACCACTACACCACCATACTGACCACTACACCACCGTACTAACCACTACACCACCGTGCTGACCACTACACCACCATACTGACCACTACACCACCATACTAACCACTAC
Organism: Megaleporinus macrocephalus; assembly: GCA_021613375.1. NCBI lineage: Eukaryota > Metazoa > Chordata > Actinopteri > Characiformes > Anostomidae > Megaleporinus > Megaleporinus macrocephalus. Next base: position 1,662,513 of record CM038702.1, read on the forward strand.
ACCACCGTACTAACCACTACACCACCGTGCTGACCACTACACCACCATACTGACCACTACATCACCGTACTAACCACTACACCACCATACTAACTACTACACCACCGTAATGACCACTACATCACCATACTAACCACTACACCACCGTACTGACCACTACATCACCATACTAACCACTACACCTCTGTAATGACCACTACATCACCGTACTGACCACTACATCACCATACTAACCACTACACCACCGTACTAACCACTACACCACCATACTGACCACTACACCACCATACTTACCACTACACCACCGTACTAAACACTACACCACCATACTAACCACTACACCACCATACTAACCACTACACCACCATACTTACCACTACACCACCGTACTGACCACTACATCACCATACTGACCACTACACCACCATACTAATCACTACACCACCGTGCTGACCACTACACTACCATACTGACCACTACACCACCATACTAACCACTACACCACCGTACTAACCACTACACCACCGTACTGACCACTACACCACCATACTGACCACTACACCACCATACTAACCACTACACCACCGTACTAACCACTACACCACCGTGCTGACCACTACACCACCATACTGACCACTACACCACCATACTAACCACTACACCACCGTACTAACCACTACACCACCGTACTGACCACTACACCACCATACTGACCACTACACCACCATGCTAACCACTACACCACCGTATAAACCACTACACCACCGTACTGACCACTACACCACCGTACTAATCACTACACCACCGTACTAACCACTACACCACCGTACTGACCACTACACCACCGTACTAACCACTACACCACCGTACTGACCACTACACCACCATCCTAACCACTACACCACCATACTGACCAATACACCACCATACTAACCATTACACCACCATACTTACCACTACACCACCGTACTAAACACTACACCACCGTACTAACCACTAAACCACCATACTGACCACTACACCACCGTACTAACCACTACACCACCATACTAACCACTACACCACCGTACTGACCACTACATCACCATACTAACCACTACACCACCATACTGACCACTACATCACCATACTAACCACTACACCACCAAACTAACCACTACACCACCATACTAACCACTACACCACCGTACTGACCACTACACCACTGTACTGACCACTACATCACCATACTAACCACTACACCACCATACTAACCACTACACCACCATACTAACCACTACACACCGTACTGACCACTACACCACCATACTAACCACTACACCACTGTACTGACTACTACATCACCATACTAACCACTACACCACCATACTAACCACTACACCACCGTACTAACCACTACACCACCGTACTAACCACTATACCACCATACTAACCACTACACCACCATACTAACCACTACACCACCGTACTAACCACTACACCACCGTACTGACCACTACACCACCATACTAACCACTACACCACCATACTGACCAATACACCACCATACTAACCATTACACCACCATACTGACCACTACACCACCGTACTAAACACTGCACCACCGTACTAACCACTAAACCAGCATACTAACCACTACACCACCATACTAACCACTACACCACCGTACTGACCACTACATCACCATGCTAACCACTACACCACCGTACTGACCACTACATCACCGTACTGACCACTACATCACCGTACTAACCACTACACCACCATACTAACCACTACACCACCATACTAACTACTACACCACCGTACTGACCACTACATCACCATACTAACCACTACACCACCATACTAACCACTACACCACCATACTGACCACTACACCACCGTACTAAACACTACACCACCGTACTAACAACTAAACCACCATACTAACCACTACACCACCGTACTAACCACTACACCACCATACTGACCACTACACCACCATACTGACCACTACACCACCGTACTAAACACTACACCACCGTACTAACCACTAAACCACCATACTAACCACTACACCACCATACTAACCACTACACCACCGTACTGACCACTACATCACCCTACTAACCACTACACCACCGTACTGACCACTACATCACCGTACTGACCACTACATCACCATACTAACCACTACACCACCATACTAACCACTACACCACCATACTAACTACTACACCACCGTACTGACCACTACATCACCATACTAACCACTACACCACCATACTAACCACTACACCACCATACTAACCACTACACCACCGTACTGACCACTACATCACCATACTAACCACTACACCACCGTACTAACCACTACACCACCATACTGACCACTACACCACCGTACTAAACACTACACCACCATACTAGCCACTACACCACCATACTAACCACTACACCACCATACTAACCACTACACCACCGTACTGACCACTACATCACCATACTAACCACTACACCACCATACTAACCACTACACCATCGTACTGACCACTACATCACCATACTAACCACTACACCACCATACTAACCACTACACCACCATACTAACCACTACACCACCGTACTGACCACTACATCACCATACTAACCACTACACCACCATACTAACCACTACACCACCGTACTGACCACTACATCACCATACTAACCACTACACCACCATACTAACCACTACACCACCGTACTGACCACTACATCACCATACTAACCACTACACCACCATACTAACCACTACACCACCATACTGACCACTACACCACCATACTAACACTACACCATCATACTAACCACTACACCACCGTACTGACCACTACATCACCATACTAACCACTACACCACCATACTGACCACTACACCACCATACTGACCACTACATCACCATACTAACCACTACACCACCGTATTAACCACTACACCACCATACTAACCACTACATCACCATACTAACCACTACATCACCATACTAACCACTACATCATCATACTAACCACTACACCACCATACTGACCACTACATCACCATACTAACCACTACACCACCGTACTAACACTACACCACCGTACTGACCACTACATCACCATTCCGTCACCTTGTATTTTTCCACTAATGGAAACTGGCCATTCACACCAGTTCAGACAATGTCAAGAACATTTGGCACACCAATGAGCATCCGATCAGCAGCGTTAAGTACCTGGACAGTGGCCTGAAGTGGGATGAGTCAGGAAATGCTGACCGGACATTGAAGGCTGTCCTGTCTGGTCCACAGGGGCTGCTGTGACAGCGATGTTTAACAGTGGTTACAGGAGAAACGTGTCTCCACACATCTCAGCTGAGTATGGAGCTGCCCACCTGCAGACAAGTCAGACCGCCCACGCTGACCCCTGTCCACCATCAAAGCAATGTATAGCCGGGAATGTGTGGATGTTAATCTGACAAGCACCTAAACGTCAAGGAGACGGTATTGATTGATCCTCTTTCAGTAGCCTTGGCGACACTGCACACGTTGTTCAGGAATGGTTTGAGGGACTAAGTTCAAAGAGTTGCCCCCGCCCTCCAAATTCCCCACACCTCCATCCAACCGAGCGTCTGAGGCATGTGCTGGAACCAGAGGTCTCAGCTGGTTTGGCTCCATCTTAACAATCTGCTGGACCTGCTGGTGTCAGATTCCACCGGGCACCTTTGTGGAGCTCATGCTTCAGTGGGTCGGCGCTGCTTTGGCAGAACACAGAGAACCAACAGTACAGGTTTCCTGATGGGCCGCCCAAGAATTCATAAATATATATGATGGTTCTATTCTATTCAGGTTCTAGTGACTTGAGAACATTATTATATATAAAAAACCGAATTTCTTTTATTTTTTTCAGATGAGCAGCTTTTATTTACTCATTAAACACTTTATTATTAAATATTAATCAGTATTAATAGAGTAAGTAGAGTTTTTACACTTTATTATTAAATATTAATCAGTATTAATAGAGTAAGTAGAGCTTTTACACTTTATTATTAAATATTAATCATTATTAATAGAGTAAGTAGTCCTTTTACACTTTATTATTAAATATTTATCAGTATTAATAGAGTAAGTAGTGCTTTTACACTTTATTATTAAATATTAATCAGTATTAATAGAGTAAGTAGTCCTTTTACACTTTATTATTAAATATTAATCAGTATTAATAGAGTAAGTAGTGCTTTTACACTTTATTACTAAATATTAATCAGTATTAATAGAGTAAGTAGAGCTTTTATACTTTATTATTAAATATTAATCAGTATTAATAGAGTAAGTAGTGCTTTTACACTTTATTATTAAATATTAATCAGTATTAATAGAGTAAGTAGAGCTTTTACACTTTATTATTAAATATTAAACAGTGCTAATAGAGTAAGTAGTGCTTTTACACTTTATTATTAAATATTAATCAGTATTAATACAGTAAGTAGAGCTTTTATACTTTATTATTAAATATTAATCAGTATTAATAGAGTAAGTAGTGCTTTTACACTTCATTATTAAATATTAATCAGTATTAATACAGTAAGTAGAGCTTTTATACTTTATTATTAAATATTAATCAGTATTAATAGAGTAAGTAGTGCTTTTACACTTTAGTATTAAATATTAATCAGTATTAATAGAGTAAGTAGTGCTTTTACACTTTAGTATTAAATATTAATCAGTATTAATAGAGTAAGTAGTGCTTTTACACTTCATTATTAAATATTAATCAGTATTAATAGAGTAAGTAGAGCCTTTATACTTTATTATTAAACATTAATCAGTATTAATAGAGTAAGTAGTGCTTTTACACTTCATTATTAAATATTAATCAGTATTAATAGAGTAAGTAGAGCCTTTATACTTTATTATTAAACATTAATCAGTATTAATAGAGTAAGTAGTGCTTTTACACTTTATTATTAAATATTAAACAGTATTAATAGAGTAAGTAGAGCTATTACACTTTATTATTAAATATTAATCAGTATTAATAGAGTAAGTAGAGCTTTTACACTTTATTATTAAAGACTAATCAGTATTAATAGAGTAAGTAGAGCTTTTACACTTTATTATTAAATATTAATCAGTATTAATAGAGTAAGTAGAGCTTTTGCACTTTATTATTAAATATTAATCAGTATTAATAGAGTAAGTAGAGCTTTTACACTTTATTATTAAATATTAAACAGTATTAATAGAGTAAGTAGAGCTTTTACACTTTATTATTAAATATTAAACAGTATTAATAGAGTAAGTAGTGCTTTTACACTTTATTATTAAATATTAATCAGTATTAATAGAATAAGTAGAGCTTTTACACTTTATTATTAAATATTAATTAGTATTAATAGAGTAAGTAGGGCTTTTACACTTTATTATTAAATATTAATCAGTATTAATAGAGTAAGTAGAGCTTTTATACTTTATTATTAAATATTAATCAGTATTAATGGAGTAAGTAGAGCTTTTACACTTTATTATTAAATATTAATCAGTATTAATAGAGTAAGTAGTGCTTTTACACTTTATTATTAAATATTAATCAGTATTAATACAGTAAGTAGAGCTTTTATACTTTATTATTAAATATTAATCAGTATTAATAGAGTAAGTAGTGCGTTTACACTTCATTATTAAATATTAATCAGTATTAATACAGTAAGTAGAGCTTTTATACTTTATTATTAAATATTAATCAGTATTAATAGAGTAAGTAGTGCTTTTACACTTTATTATTAAATATTAATCAGTATTAATAGAGTAAGTAGTGCTTTTACACTTTATTATTAAATATTAATCAGTATTAATAGAGTAAGTAGTGCTTTTACACTTTATTATTAAATATTAATCAGTATTAATAGAGTAAGTAGAGCCTTTATACTTTATTATTAAACATTAATCAGTATTAATAGAGTAAGTAGTGCTTTTACACTTTATTATTAAATATGAATCAGATTTAATAGAGTAAGTAGTGCTTTTACACTTTATTATTAAATATTAAACAGTATTAATAGAGTAAGTAGAGCTATTACACTTTATTATTAAATATGAATCAGTATTAATAGAGTAAGTAGAGCTTTTACACTTTATTATTAAATATTAATCAGTATTAATAGAATAAGTAGAGCTTTTACACTTTATTATTAAAGACTAATCAGTATTAATAGAGTAAGTAGAGCTTTTACACTTTATTATTAAATATTAATCAGTATTAATATAGTAAGTAGTGCTTTTACACTTTATTATTAAATATTAATCAGTATTAATAGAGTAAGTAGTGCTTTTACACTTTATTATTAAATATTAATCAGTATTAATAGAGTAAGTAGAGCCTTTATACTTTATTATTAAACATTAATCAGTATTAATAGAGTAAGTAGTGCTTTTACACTTTATTATTAAATATTAATCAGTATTAATAGAGTAAGTAGTGCTTTTACACTTTATTATTAAATATTAAACAGTATTAATAGAGTAAGTAGAGCTTTTACACTTTATTATTAAATATTAATCAGTATTAATAGAGTAAGTAGAGCTTTTACACTTTATTATTAAAGACTAATCAGTATTAATAGAGTAAGTAGAGCTTTTACACTTTATTATTAAATATTAATCAGTATTAATATAGTAAGTAGTGCTTTTACACTTTATTATTAAATATTAATCAGTATTAATATAGTAAGTAGTGCTTTTACACTTTATTATTAAATATTAATCAGTATTAATAGAGTAAGTAGGGCTTTTACACTTTATTATTAAATATTAATCAGTATTAATAGAGTAAGTAGGGCTTTTACACTTTATTATTAAATATTAATCAGTATTAATAGAATAAGTAGAGCTTTTACACTTTATTATTAAATATTAATTAGTATTAATAGAGTAAGTAGGGCTTTTACACTTTATTATTAAATATTAATCAGTATTAATAGAGTAAGTAGTGCTTTTACACTTTATTATTAAATATTAATCAGTATTAATAGAGTAAGTAGAGCTTTTATACTTTATTATTAAATATTAATCAGTATTAATAGAGTAAGTAGAGCTTTTATACTTTATTATTAAATATTAATCAGTATTTATAGAGTAAGTAGTGTTTTCTATACGTCAGTGTGTTTATTAACTCTTTCCAAGCTTCTCCTAAACAACCCAGTATTATTATCAGTTCTGATCTAATACCTGCTTTGACTGCTCAGTACTTCATTAAGATAAATCAAGAACTGAATACATTCATACAATGTCTGGGGCGTCCAGGAGAAATCTGGAACCTAACTTTGTTCTTCAAACTGGATCAAGATCTGATCTACTTCTCTCACAATAACATATTCATGTTACTGGTGAAGGTACATGTGTAGGTAAGATGGATAAGACTTGTAGGAGGATGACGTATGAATCAGACTCACCTCACTTCGACTTACTGAGACACACACACACACACACACACACACACACACACACACACACACACACACACGAACACAGGTACGTGAACACCGTGTTCCCAGATTTAAGTATGCCACACATTCGGACACAAGCTCCCCAAACGCTGACCTTTCAGTGACCCCGGATACATGTGACACATAACACATGATGTCACTGTGTTTGATGTAGGAGGCGGCTGGGCTCGGCGGCGGCTCTGTGCGGTGCTGATGAGACAGAACGCTATCGCTAGCAGTGAGTCAGACAAATCACAGAGCCAATCCCACCTCGCTCTCCTACTCCGTCTCTCGCCCTGTTGCTTAGGTAACGTGATGTCACTGCAGCCCCTGGCGACACCTTGGAGGCATGCCAGCAAAACGTGATGCTCTTTTCACTGTCTGACACCGTGCAACACACACACACATACCACACACACACACACAAACACACACACACACACACACACACACACACACACACATACCACACACATATAAACACACACACACACACCACCCACATATATTCTCACACACCACACACATACAAATACCACACACACATATCACACACACACACACACCACACACATATACATACACACATACACACCACACACACACCACCCACATATATTTTCACACACACACAAATACCACACACACACCACACACATGTACACACAGACATACCACACACACCACATACATATACACACACATACACACCACACACACACCACCCACATATATTCTCACACACCACACACATACAAATACCACACACACATATCACACACACACACACACACCACACACATATACATACACACATACACACCACACACACACCACCCACATATATTTTCACACACACACAAATACCACACACACACCACACACATGTACACACAGACATACCACACACACCACATACATATACACACACATACACACCACACACACACCACCCACATATATTCTCACACACCCACACACATACAAATACCACACACACATATCACACACACACACACACACCACCCACATATATTTTCACACACACACAAATACCACACACACACCACACACATGTACACACAAACATACCACACAGACCACATACATATACACACACATACGCACCACACACACAACACACACACACAAACATACCACACATACCACACAAAACACACCACACACATGTACACACAAACATACCACACACATATACACACACATACACACCACCCACATATATTTTCACCCACCACACACACACAAATACCACACACACACCACACACACACACAAACATACCACACACACCACACACAAACACACCACACACATATACACACACATACACACCACACACACACACCACACACACACAAATACCACACACATACACACCACACACATACACACACACACACATACACACCACACACACACCACCCACATATATTCTCACACGCCACACACATACACACACAAACATAAAACACACCACACACACACATACACACCACCCACATATATTCTCACACACCACACACACACAAATACCACACACACACCACACACATAAACACACAAACATACCACACACACCACACACACACACCACACACATATACACACACATACACACATACATATATTCTCACACAACACACACACAAATACCACACACACACCACACACATACACACACAAACATAAAACACACCACACACACACACACACACCACACACATATATTCCACACACACAAACATGCATACTAAGCTAAGCTGCTCTCTGTCACATCTTTATACAGTGCTATGCAAAATTTACACACACACACACACATAACACACACACGCATGCAGACTAAGTCACACATTTTAACACACTTTAACTTATATCCTGGAAATAAAAGTTTACATTTAAATTTTATTTTTTACAAAATGTTACAATCAGCAAATTCATGTTAATTGTTCACTTCAAGCTGCAGAGTAAGTCTTACATGTAAACGTGTTTTCTCCACAGTTAAGAAAACTTACAGGGAGGCATGTGTCTCTAATTTAAAATGCACAAATACAATTTTTACTCAGACTGAGTACATGTTTCTAGTACTTCTGAGTACTTGAAGAGTATGAGTAAAGTATGTGGTTTTAAGAGGCTATTATCATAAATGAGTCATCAAAATCAAGCTAAATTAATCAGCCCAACACTGATTCATCATACTGCACTGGAGAATCAGCTTAACACTGATTCATCATACTGCACTGGAGAATCAGCACGAAACTGATTCAACATACTGTACTGGAGAATCAGCCTAACACTGATTCATCATACTGCACTGGAGAATCAGCACGAAACTGATTCAACATACTGCACTGGAGAATCAGCCTAACACTGATTCATCATACTGCACTGGAGAATCAGCACGAAACTGATTCAACATACTGTACTGGAGAATCAGCACGAAACTGATTCAACATACTGCACTGGAGAATCAGCCTAACACTGATTCATCATACTGCACTGGAGAATCAGCACGAAACTGATTCAACATACTGCACTTGAGAATCAGCCTAACACTGATTCATCATACTGCACTGGAGAATCAGCACAAAACTGATTTATTATACTGCACTGGAGAATCAGCCTAACACTGATTCATCATACTGCACTGGAGATATCAGCCTAACACTGATTCATCATACTGCACTGGATAATCAGCCTAACACTGATTCAACATACTGCACTGGAGAATCAGCCTGACATTGATTTATTATACTGCACTGGAGAATCAGCCTAACACTGATTCATCATACTGCACTGGAGAATCAGCATGAAACTGATTCAACATACTGCACTGGATAATCAGCCTGACACTGATTCATTATACTGTACTGGAGAATCAGCCTAACACTGATTCATCATACTGCACTGGAGAATCAGCATGAAACTGATTCAACATACTGCACTGGAGAATCAGCCTAACACTGATTCATCATACTGCACTGGAGAATCAGCACGAAACTGATTCAACATACTGCACTTGAGAATCAGCCTAACACTGATTCATCATACTGCACTGGAGAATCAGCCTGACACTGATTTATTATACTGCACTGGAGAATCAGCCTAACACTGATTCATCATACTGCACTGGAGAATCAGCCTAACACTGATTCATCATACTGCACTGGAGAATCAGCTAACACTGATTCATCATACTGCACTGGAGAATCAGCGACATTGATTTATTATACTGCACTGGAGAATCAGCCTAACACTGATTCATCATACTGCACTGGAGAATCAGCCTAACACTGATTCATCATACTGCACTGGAATCAGCCTAACACTGATTCACATACTGCACTGGAGAATCAGCCGACATGATTACATACTGCACTGGAGAATCAGCCTAACACTGATTCATCTGCACTGGAGAATCAGCCTGACACTGATTTATTATACTGCACTGGATAATCAGCCTGACACTGATTCATTATACTGTACTGGAGAATCAGCCTAACACTGATTCATCATACTGCACTGGAGAATCAGCACGAAACTGATTCAGCATACTGCACTGGAGAATCAGCCTGACACTGATTCATCATACTGCACTGGAGAATCAGCATGAAACTGATTCAACATACTGCACTTGAGAATCAGCCTAACACTGATTCATCATACTGCACTGGAGAATCAGCCTGACACTGATTTATTATACTGCACTGGAGAATCAGCCTAACACTGATTCATCATACTGCACTGGAGAATCAGCCTAACACTGATTCATCATACTGCACTGGATAATCAGCCTAACACTGATTCAACATACTGCACTGGAGAATCAGCCTGACATTGATTTATTATACTGCACTGGATAATCAGCCTAACACTGATTCATCATACTGCACTGGAGAATCAGCCTAACACTGATTCATCATACTGCCTGGATAATCAGCCTAACACTGATTCATCATACTGCACTGGAGAATCAGCCTGACACTGATTTATTATACTGCACTGGATAATCAGCCTAACACTGATTCATCATACTGCACTGGAGAATCAGCCTGACACTGATTTATTATACTGCACTGGATAATCAGCCTAACACTGATTCATATACTGCACTGGAGAATCAGCCTGACACTGATTCATTACACTGCACTGGATACTGACACTGATCATACACTGATTCATATACTGCACTGGAGAATCAGCCTGACATGATTCATTACACTGCACTGGATAATCAGCCTAACACTGATTCATCACTGCACTGGAGAATCAGCCTGACACTGATTTATTATACTGCACTGGATAATCAGCCTGACACTGATTCATTATACTGCACTGGAGAATCAGCCTGACACTGATTCATTACACTGCACTGGAGAATCAGCCTGACACTGATTCATTAACTGCACTGGAGAATCAGCTCAACACTGATTCATTACACTGCACTGGAGTATCAGCCTGACACTGATTCATTACACGGCACTGGTGTATTAGCCTGGCACTGATTCATTACACTGCACTGGAGAATCAGCCTGACACTGATTCATTACACTGCACTGGAGTATCAGCCTGACCCTGATTCATTATCCTGCACTGGAGTATCAGCCTAACACTGATTCATTACACTGCACTGGAGAATCAGCCTGACACTGATTCATTACACTGCACTGGAGAATCAGCTCAACACTGATTCATCACACTGCACTGGAGTATCAGCCCAACACTGATTCATTACACTGCACTGGAGTATCAGCCTGACACTGATTCCTTATACTGCACTGAAGTATCAGCCTGACACTGATTCATTACACTGCACTGGAGTATCAGCCTGACCCTTATTCATCACACTGCACAGGAGTATCAGCCCAACACTGATTCATTACACTGCACTGGAGTATCAGCCTGACACTGATTCCTATACTGCACTGGAGTATCAGCCTGACACTGACTCATTACACTGCACTGGAGAATCAGCCTGACACTGATTCATTACACTGCACTGGAGAATCAGCTCAACACTGATTCATCATACTGCACTGAAGTATCAGCCTAACACTGATTCATTACACTGCACTGGAGAATCAGCTCAACACTGATTCATCACACTGCACTGGAGTATCAGCCTGACACTGATTCCTTATACTGCACTGAGTATCAGCCCTGACACTGATTCATTACACTGCACTGGAGAATCAGCCCAACACTGATTCATTACACTGCACTGGAGAATCAGCCTGACACTGATTCATTACACTGCACTGGAGTATCAGCCCAACACTGATTCATTACACTGCACTGGAGAATCAGCCTGACACTGATTCATTACACTGCACTGGAGAATCAGCTCAACACTGATTCATTACACTGCACTGGAGTATCAGCCTGACACTGATTCATTACACTGCACTGGAGAATCAGCCCGACACTGATTCATTACACTGCACTGGAGAATCAGCTCAACACTGATTCATTACACTGCACTGGTGTATTAGCCTGACACTGATTCATATTACTGCACTGGAGAATCAGCCTGACACTGATTCATTACACTGCACTGGAGAATCAGCCTGACACTGATTCATTACACTGCACTGGAGAATCAGCTCAACACTGATTCATCACACTGCACTGGAGTATCAGCCCAACACTGATTCATTACACTGCACTGGAGTATCAGCCTGACACTGATTCATTACACTGCACTGGAGTATCAGCCTGACACTGATTCATCACACTGCACTGGAGTATCAGCCTAACACTGATTCATTACACTGCACTGGAGTATCAGCCTGACACTGATTCATTACACTGCACTGGAGAATCAGCCTGACACTGATTCATTACACTGCACTGGAGAATCAGCTCAACACTGATTCATCACACTGCACTGGAGTATCAGCCCAACACTGATTCATTACACTGCACTGGAGTATCAGCCTGACACTGATTCCTTATACTGCACTGAAGTATCAGCCTGACACTGATTCATTACACTGCACTGGAGTATCAGCCTGACACTGATTCATCACACTGCACTGGAGTATCAGCCTAACACTGATTCATTACACTGCACTGGAGTATCAGCCTGACACTGATTCCTTATACTGCACTGGAGTATCAGCCTGACACTGACTCATTACACTGCACTGGAGAATCAGCTCAACACTGATTCATTACACTGCACTGGAGAATCAGCTCAACACTGATTCATCATACTGCACTGGAGTATCAGCCTGACACTGATTCATTACACTGCACTGGAGAATCAGCTCAACACTGATTCATCATACTGCACTGGAGAATCAGCCTGACACTGATTCATTACACTGCACTGGAGAATCAGCCTGACACTGATTCATTACACTGCACTGGAGAATCAGCCTGACACTGATTCCTTACACGGCACTGGAGTATCAGCCTGACACTGATTCCTTATACTGGAACGTGGAGCAGTAAGTCAGTCCCAGGAGAGCCGAGAGATGATCAGCTCGTCAGGTTTTCACACACGATGGAAAGAATAGCGCAGCTGTTGGAGACACTGCATGGCTGTTTGGGTCGCGCTGCAGTGTGTTACAGTGGTTTTGTTGTTTATGTTCTGAGGAAGGTGGTGGGTTGTGATTAAAGCACAGTTATTACAGGTGTGTAATTATATCGTTATTAATTTTTGGCTTTCTGCCAGCTTGTCCTGCAGTTTTTGAGATATGAACTCTGTTCCAGCTCCAGAGTGTCCGGTCTGATTGTGTATTTTGGACACAGCTTTTTGATTGGATTCCAAAAAACTACAGATTTATTCTGGAATTTCTTCCCATAGAGCATGAATAGGATGGAAAAGTGCTCGCCAGTCTACTGAACTTCTGCTTCACCAACAGACACTGTTTCACACACACTGACTCAGGACAGACACGACTGCAATGTTGGTTCGACCCACACTCGTCTGTTTGTCGTTTTTTCAATCCCTCTTTTTTCCCCATAGAGTCCCATTCATTTTCAGTCACACCCAAACATCATGGTTTTATTTACAGCCTCCAAACTGCCTGTACTCACTCACGCCGATCCCTAAACTCTAATCCACAGATATACTGACCTGCACTCCTCTATCTGTCAACTACTCATTTGACTAAGGGTCAGTCAAACACCCACATACTCACACATACACATTCACATACACACATACACACACACGCACACACACACACACACACTAGGAGGCAGTGAAACACCCACATATATACACACACACTAGAGAACACACACACACTAGGGGGCAGTGAAACACCTACAAATACCCACACACTAGTAAACACACACACTAGGGGGCAGCGAAAGACCCAAATACTCACACACTAGAGAACTCACACACTAGGGGGCAGTGAAACACCCACATACACACACACTAGAGAAGACACACACTAGGGGGCAGTGAAACACCTACAAATACCCACACACTAGTAAACACACACACTAGGGGGCAGCGAAAGACCCAAATACTCACACACTAGAGAACTCACACACTAGGGGGCAGTGAAACACCCGCATACACACATACACTATAGTGAACACACACACTAGGGGGCAGTGAAACAACCGCATATACACACACACACACTAGTGAACACACTTGTGGGCAGTGAACATATATACATACACATATACATACACACACTAGTGAACACATACACTAGGGGGCAGCGAAACACTCACATATACACACACACACTAGTAAACACACACAGCCCTATCTGCAATACACGAGGAGCCCACTACCAGTCAAAAGTTTGGAGACACCTACCTGAATATGTGTTTATAGTTATAAAGACGTTTGATCTGAATGTGTTGAGAGATGAGTGTAAACAGTGAAGTTAGTGAAGACATTCTAAAAATGAGAATGTATATTTTTATAAGAGCTATAAAACCCCCAAACCTGTTTATCAGAACAAGATCTCAGCATCTACACTATCTTCTTCAGTCCTGTTAGAGAAGCAGCTCATGTGGCTCCTCATGAAGCTGCTGGTCAGAATGTTCAAAGTATGTAAACCTGCATCAGAGCAAATGAGCTCATTTCTAAAAGACCCTCTAAACATTCTTTAAACACAACCAGATGTTTAATTCTGCTCCAGGAATAATTCCATACTGACTATTCTATAGTTCTGATCTCCTCACACTGATTCACTAATATTAGCACTATTAATATAGTACACATAAGAGGAAGCTAGGTGGGTGTGCCCAAATTTGGACTGGTAGTGTACGTGTCCATATATTATGTACTCTACAACAGCTTCAAGTCTCATAACTGTTAGGACTGTCCATTAACAATCAACTGCTGGCGACCAGGCATTGGTCCTAAAGCTTTGAATTCCTAAGAGGGATTGAGAAGACTTGAGGATGTGGTGGAACGTCCAGGCCTGCACCAGCACAGACTCTGGCCCGGCACACACATACACTCTCTGAGCACCTCAGCGAATCAGACGAGGGATATTTCATCAGCGCAGACACATCAGGAAGAGAGAATGAGACCCATCAATCAATGACGTACAATAAAATAAAGCATTCAGCTCGGCACATCATCTGTCCCGGATTCCTCTGTATATAGAAATGTGCAATAACATCACTAATCTCATCTCGTACCTGCTTTGGCACTTTGGATTGGATTACTTTCATAATGTAAGAGCTGGCGTCTCCTGTTACGCTCTCGCGCTCCGGTACTGAATAAGTGCTGAAACTAAAAGGAAAGAGGTGTTGCTTTACATCACCGGCTCGATGTAGAGACGCAGGGCTGCTCATGACTTCCCCCCCATCCTGAATACGTAGAAGGTTAAAATAAAGTTAATAAAATAAGTAATATGTAAATGAACAACAGAGAGCAGCGCCTCATAAATCTGCTTTGACTCGCCTTTAAATTAAAGCAGAATAAAATAACACATATAATATTTCACCGTAGCAACATCACTGCTTCTGCTGGGTAAACATTCATTCTCAGCCTTCAACACAGGAGACACATAAAGACCAGTGAAGCTCAGATAACTATAGTAACTATCTATATTTCTACTGGGGCTCACAGCTGGTAGGGCCAGAATTTGGCAATAACAGCATGAATCTATCGACCCAACCAGTCCAGGCTGGTGGAGGTGGTGTAGTGGGGTGGGAAAATGTTTTCTCAGAACACTTTGGGTGGTCAAAACTGATCAACACCGCCCGTTACTGCGTCCATGCATGCAGGTTAAGACTGAAGTGCACACATACAAAATCTTAAAAAGGTCTGATCAGTCAATCTTTGAGTCAATCCCTAACCCTAACCTAACCCTAACCCTAACCCTAACCCTAACCCTAGATTGTTTATGGAAATATTGGACATTGTGTCTCCAGGACGAATATAAAAAGGTTTGTCCAGATTGTTACCAGAACCTCAAAGCAGCCCAAAAAAACCCTCAAACCTTAAAGATGTTTCCAACATCTTGCAGAATATATATATACTGGATATAAAGAGAGAGAGAGAGAGAGAGAGAGAGAGTACTGTCATGTAGAAACTGTATTGTCCAGTAGAGAGACTGTAATGTCCTCTAGAGAGACCTTATCATTCTTTAGAGACTGTACTGTCAAGTAGAAACTGTATTGTCCAGTAGAGAGACCAAATCGTCCGGTAGAAACTGTAATGTCCTGTTAAGAGAACGTATAATTCTGTAAAGAATGTCCTGTCCTGTAGAGAGACTGTATTGTTCTGTACAGATACCGTATTGTCCTGTAGAAAGACAGTATTGTCCTGTATCGAGACTGTACTGTCATGTAGAAACTGTATTGTCCAGTAGAGAGACCAAATCCTCCTGTAGAGAGACTGTAATGTCCTCTAGAGAGAATTTATCATCCTTAAGAGAGACTGTACTGTCATGTAGAAGCTGTATTGTCCAGTAGAGAGACCAAATCGTCCTGTAGAGAGACTGTACTGTCATGTAGAAACTGTATTATCCAATCGAGAGACCACATTGTCCTGTAGAGAGACTGTACTGTTATGTAGAAACTGTATTGTCCAGTATAGAGACCATATCGTCCTGTAGAGAGACTGTACTGTCATGTAGAAACTGTATTGTCCTGTAGAGAGAATGTACTGTTATGTAGAAACTGTAATGTCATGTAAAGAGACCTTATAATCCTTATCATCCTGTAGGGAATGTCCTGTCCTGAAGAGAGACTGTACTGTCATGTAGAAGCTGTATTGTCCAGTAGAGAGACCAAATCGTCCTGTAGAGAGACTGTACTGTTAGGTAGAAACTGTATTGTCCAGTAGAGAGACCATATCGTCCTGTAGAGAGACTGTACTGTTAGGTAGAAACTGTACTGTCCAGTAGAGAGACCATATCGTCCTGTAGAGAGACTGTACTGTTATGTAGAAACTGTATTG
>CM038702.1:1681408-1698908 GCA_021613375.1 Megaleporinus macrocephalus
CACCATACTAACCTCTACACCACCATACTAACCACTACACCACCATAATAACCACTACACCACCGTACTGACCACTACACCACCATAATAACCACTACACCACCGTACTGACCACTACACCACCATACTAACCACTACACCACCATACTAACCACTACACCACTGTACTGACCACTACATCACCATACTAACCACTACACCACCATACTAACCACTACACCACCATACTGACCACTACACCACCGTACTAAACACTACACCACCATACTAACCACTACACCACCATACTAACCACTACACCACCATACTAACCACTACACACCGTACTGACCACTACATCACCATACTAACCACTACACCACCATACTAACCACTACCACCACCGTACTAACCACTACACCACCGTACTGACTACTACATCACCATACTAACCACTACACCACCATACATAACCACTACACCACCAATACTATACCACTACACCACCGTACTGACCAGTACATCACCATACTAACCACTACACCACCATACTAACCACTACACCACCGTACTGACCACTACACCACCATACTAACCACTACACCACCGTACTGACCACTACATCACCATACTAACCAGTACACCACCATACTAACCACTACACCACCATACTGACCACTACACCACCATACTAACACTACACCATCATACTAACCACTACACCACCGTACTGACCACTACATCACCATACTAACCATTACACCACCATACTGACCACTACACCACCATCTTAACCACTACACCACCATACTAACCACTACACCACCGTACTGACCACTACATCACCATACTAACCACTACACCACCATACTAACCACTACACCACCATACTGACCACTACACCACCATACTGACCACTACACCACCATACTAACCACTACACCACCGTACTAACCACTACACCACCATACTAACCACTACACCACCATACTGACCACTACACCACCATACTAACCACTACACCACCATACTAACCACTACACCACCATACTAACCACTACACCACCATACTGACCACTACATCACCGTACTAACCCCTACACCACCATACTAACCATTACACCACCGTACTGACCACTACACCACCGTACTGACCACTACACCACCGTACTGACCACTACACCACCATACTAACCACTACACCACCGTACTAACCACTCCACCACCATACTAACCACTACACCACCATACTGACCACTACATCACCATACTAACCACTACACCACCATACTAACCACTACACCACCATACTAACCACTACACCACCATACTGACCACTACATCACCATTCCGTCACCTTGTATTTTTCCACTAATGGAAACTGGCCATTCACACCAGTTCAGACAATGTCAAGGACATTTGGCACACCAATGAGCATCCGATCAGCAGCGTTAAGTACCTGGACAGTGGCCTGAAGTGGGATGAGTCAGGAATCGCTGACCGGACATTGAAGGCTGTCCTGTCTGGTCCACAGGGGCTGCTGTGACAGCGATGTTTAACAGTGGTTACAGGAGAAACGTGTCTCCACACATCTCAGCTGAGTATGGAGCTGCCCACCTGCAGACCAGTCAGACCGCCCACGCTGACCCCTGTCCACCATCAAAGCAATGTATAGCCGGGAATGTGTGGATGTTAATCTGACAAGCACCTAAACGTAAAGGAGACGGTATTGATTGATCCTCTTTCAGTAGCCTTGGCGACACTGCACACGTTGTTCAGGAATGGTTTGAGGGACTAAGTTCAAAGAGTTGCCCCGCCCTCCAAATTCCCCACACCTCCATCCAACCGAGCGTCTGAGGCATGTGCTGGAACCAGAGGTCTCAGCTGGTTTGGCTCCATCTTAACAATCTGCTGGACCTGCTGGTGTCAGATTCCACCGGGCACCTTTGTGGAGCTCATGCTTCGGTGGGTCGGAGCTGCTTTGGCAGAACACAGAGAACCAACAGTACAGGTTTCCTGATGGGCCGCCCAAGAATTCATAAATATATATGATGGTTCTATTCTATTCAGGTTCTAGTGACTTGAGAACATTATTATATATAAAAAACCGAATTTCTTTTATTTTTTTCAGATGAGCAGCTTTTATTTACTCATTAAAACAATTTATTATTAAATATTAATCAGTATTAATAGAGTAAGTAGAGTTTTTACACTTTATTATTAAATATTAATCAGTATTAATAGAGTAAGTAGAGCTTTTACACTTTATTATTAAATATTTATCAGTATTAATAGAGTAAGTAGTGCTTTTACACCTTTATTATTAAATATTAATCAGTATTAATAGAGTAAGTAGAGCTTTTACACTTTATTATTAAATATTAATTAGTATTAATAGAGTAAGTAGTGCTTTTACACTTTATTACTAAATATTAATCAGTATTAATAGAGTAAGTAGAGCTTTTATACTTTATTATTAAATATTAATCAGTATTAATAGAGTAAGTAGTGCTTTTACACTTTATTATTAAATATTAATCAGTATTAATAGAGTAAGTAGAGGTTTTACACTTTATTATTAAATATTAAACAGTGCTAATAGAGTAAGTAGTGCTTTTACACTTTATTATTAAATATTAATCAGTATTAATACAGTAAGTAGAGCTTTTATACTTTATTATTAAATATTAATCAGTATTAATAGAGTAAGTAATGCTTTTACACTTCATTATTAAATATTAATCAGTATTAATACAGTAAGTAGAGCTTTTATACTTTATTATTAAATATTAATCAGTATTAATAGAGTAAGTAGTGCTTTTACACTTTAGTATTAAATATTAATCAGTATTAATAGAGTAAGTAGTGCTTTTACACTTCATTATTAAATATTAATCAGTATTAATAGAGTAAGTAGAGCCTTTATACTTTATTATTAAACATTAATCCGTATTAATAGAGTAAGTAGTGCTTTTACACTTTATTATTAAATATTAATCAGTATTAATAAAGTAAGTAGTGCTTTTACACTTTATTATTAAATATTAAACAGTATTAATAGAGTAAGTAATGCTTTTACACTTCATTATTAAATATTAATCCGTATTAATAGAGTAAGTAGAGCTTTTATACTTTATTATTAAATATTAATCAGTATTAATAGAGTAAGTAGAGCCTTTATCCTTTATTATTAAACATTAATCAGTATTAATAGAGTAAGTAGAGCTTTTATACTTTATTATTAAATATTAATCAGTATTAATAGAGTAAGTAATGCTTTTACACTTCATTATTAAATATTAATCAGTATTAATACAGTAAGTAGAGCTTTTATACTTTATTATTAAATATTAATCAGTATTAATAGAGTAAGTAGTGCTTTTACACTTTAGTATTAAATATTAATCAGTATTAATAGAGTAAGTAGTGCTTTTACACTTTAGTATTAAATATTAATCAGTATTAATAGAGTAAGTAGTGCTTTTTACACTTCATTATTAAATATTAATCAGTATTAATAGAGTAAGTAGAGCCTTTATACTTTATTATTAAACATTAATCAGTATTAATAGAGTAAGTAGTGCTTTTACACTTTATTATTAAATATTAATCAGTATTAATAAAGTAAGTAGTGCTTTTACACTTTATTATTAAATATTAAACAGTATTAATAGAGTAAGTAGAGCTTTTACACTTTATTATTAAATATTAATCAGTATTAATAGAGTAAGTAGAGCTATTACACTTTATTATTAAATATGAATCAGTATTAATAGAGTAAGTAGAGCTTTTACACTTTATTATTAAATATTAATCAGTATTAATAGAGTAAGTAGAGCTTTTACACTTAATTATTAAATATTAATCAGTATTAATAAAGTAAGTAGTGCTTTTACACTTTATTATTAAATATTAAACAGTATTAATAGAGTAAGTAGAGCTTTTACACTTTATTATTAAATATTAATCAGTATTAATATAGTAAGTAGTGCTTTTTACACTTTATATTAAATATTAATCAGTATTAATAGAGTAAGTAGGGCTTTTACACTTTATTATTAAATATTAATCAGTATTAATAGAGTAAGTAGGGCTTTACACTTTATTATTAAATATTAATCAGTATTAATAGAATAAGTAGAGCTTTTACACTTTATTATTAAATATTAATTAGTATTAATAGAGTAAGTAGGGCTTTTACACTTTATTATTAAATATTAATCAGTATTAATAGAGTAAGTAGAGCTTTTATACTTTATTATTAAATATTAATCAGTATTAATAGAGTAAGTAGAGCTTTTACACTTTATTATTAAATATTAATTAGTATTAATAGAGTAAGTAGGGCTTTTACACTTTATTATTAAATATTAATCAGTATTAATAGAGTAAGTAGAGCTTTTATACTTTATTATTAAATATTAATCAGTATTAATAGAGTAAGTAGTGCTCTTACACTTCCCCATTATTAAATATTAATCAGTATTAATACAGTAAGTAGAGCTTTTATACTTTATTATTAAATTATTAATCAGTATTAATAGAGTAAGTAGTGCTTTTACACTTTAGTATTAAATATTAATCAGTATTAATAGAGTAAGTAGAGCCTTTATACTTTATTATTAAACTTTAATCAGTATTAATAGAGTAAGTAGTGCTTTTACACTTTATTATTAAATATTAAACAGTATTAATAGAGTAAGTAGAGCTATTACACTTTATTATTAAATATGAATCAGTATTAATAGAGTAAGTAGAGCTTTTACACTTTATTATTAATAATTAATCAGTATTAATAGAGTAAGTAGAGCTTTTACACTTTATTATTAAATATTAATCAGTATTAATAGAGTAAGTAGAGCTTTTACACTTTATTATTAAATATTAATCAGTATTAATATAGTAAGTAGTGCTTTTACACTTTATTATTAAATATTAATCATTATTAATATAGTAAGTAGTGCTTTTACACTTTATTATTAAATATTAATCAGTATTAATAGAGTAAGTAGGGCTTTTACACTTTATTATTAAATATTAATCAGTATTAATAGAGTAAGTAGGGCTTTTACACTTTATTATTAAATATTAATCAGTATTAATAGAATAAGTAGAGCTTTTACACTTTATTATTAAATATTAATTAGTATTAATAGAGTAAGTAGGGGCTTTTACACTTTATTATTAAATACTTAATCAGTATTAATAGAGTAAGTAGTGCTTTTACACTTTATTATTAATAATAATCAGTATTAATAGAGTAAGTAGTGTTTTCTATACGTCAGTGTGTTTATTTAACTCTTTCCAAGCTTCTCCTAAACAACCCAGTATTATTATCAGTTCTGATCTAATACCTGCTTTGACTGCTCAGTACTTCATTAAGATCAAGAACTGAACACATTCATACAATGTCTGGGGCGTCCAGGAGAAATCTGGAACCTAACTTTGTTCTTCAAACTGGATCAAGATCTGATCTACTTCTCTCACAATAACATATTCATGTTACTGGTGAAGGTACATGTGTAGGTAAGATGGATAAGACTTGTAGGAGGATGACGTATGAATCAGACTCACCTCACTTCGACTTACTGAGACACACACACACACACACACACACACACACACACACACACACGAACACAGGTACGTGAACACCGTGTTCCCAGATTTAAGTATGCCACACATTCGGACACAAGCTCCCAAAACGCTGACCTTTCAGTGACCCCGGATACATGTGACACATAACACATGATGTCACTGTGTTTGATGTAGGAGGCGGCTGGGCTCGGCGGCGGCTCTGTGCGGTGCTGATGAGACAGAACGCTATCGCTAGCAGTGAGTCAGACAAATCACAGAGCCAATCCACCTCGCTCTCCTACTCCGTCTCTCGCCCTGTTGCTTAGGTAACGTGATGTCACTGCAGCCCCTGGCGACACCTTGGAGGCATGCCAGCAAAACGTGATGCTCTTTTCACTGTCTGACACCGTGCAACACACACACACATACCACACACACACACACAAACACACACACACACACACACACACACACACACACACACACACACACACACACATACCACACACATATAAACACACACACACACACCACCCACATATATTCTCACACACCACACACATACAAATACCACACACACATATCACACACACACACACACACACACACACACACACACATATACATACACACATACACACCACACACACACCACCCACATATATTTTCACACACACACAAATACCACACACACACCACACACATGTACACACAGACATACCACACACACCACATACATATACACACACATACACACCACACACACACCACCCACATATATTCTCACACACCACACACATACAAATACCACACACACATATCACACACACACACACACACACCACACACATATACATACACACATACACACCACACACACACCACCCACATATATTTTCACACACACACAAATACCACACACACACCACACACATGTACACACAAACATACCACACACACCACATACATATACACACACATACGCACCACACACACACCACCCACATATATTTTCACACACCACACACACACAAATACCACACACAACACACACACACAAACATACCACACATACCACACACAAACACACCACACACATGTACACACAAACATACCACACACATATACACACACATACACACCACCCACATATATTTTCACCCACCACACACACACAAATACCACACACACACCACACACACACACAAACATACCACACACACCACACACAAACACACCACACACATGTACACACAAACATACCACACACATATACACACACATACACACCACACACACACACCACACACACACAAATAACACACACATACACACCACACACATACACACACACACACATACACACCACACACACACCACCCACATATATTCTCACACGCCACACACACACAAATACCACACACACACCACACACACACAAATACCACACACACCACACACATACACACACAAACATAAAACACACCACACACACACATACACACCACCCACATATATTCTCACACACCACACACACACAAATACCACACACACACCACACACATAAACACACAAACATACCACACACACACACCACACACATATACACACACATACACACATACATATATTCTCACACAACACACACACACAAATACCACACACACACCACACACATACACACACAAACATAAAACACACCACACACACACACACGCACCACACACATATATTCCACACACACAAACATGCATACTAAGCTAAGCTGCTCTCTGTCACATCTTTATACAGTGCTATGCAAAATTTACACACACACACACATAACACACACACGCATGCAGACTAAGTCACACATTTTAACACACTTTAACTTATATCCTGGAAATAAAAGTTTACATTTAAATTTTATTTTTTACAAAATGTTACAATCAGCAAATTCATGTTAATTGTTCACTTCAAGCTGCAGAGTAAGTCTTACATGTAAACGTGTTTTCTCCACAGTTAAGAAAACTTACAGGGAGGCATGTGTCTCTAATTTAAAATGCACAAATACAATTTTTACTCAGACTGAGTACATGTTTCTAGTACTTTTGAGTACTTGAAGAGTATGAGTAAAGTATGTGGTTTTAAGTGGCTATTATCATAAATGAGTCATCAAAATCAAGCTAAATTAATCAGCCCAACACTGATTCATCATACTGCACTGGAGAATCAGCTTAACACTGATTCATCATACTGCACTGGAGAATCAGCACGAAACTGATTCAACATACTGTACTGGAGAATCAGCCTAACACTGATTCATCATACTGCACTGGAGAATCAGCACGAAACTGATTCAACATACTGCACTGGAGAATCAGCCTAACACTGATTCATCATACTGCACTGGAGAATCAGCACGAAACTGATTCAACATACTGCACTTGAGAATCAGCCTAACACTGATTCATCATACTGCACTGGAGAATCAGCACAAAACTGATTTATTATACTGCACTGGAGAATCAGCCTAACACTGATTCATCATACTGCACTGGAGAATCAGCCTAACACTGATTCATCATACTGCACTGGATAATCAGCCTAACACTGATTCAACATACTGCACTGGAGAATCAGCCTGACATTGATTTATTATACCGCACTGGATAATCAGCCTAACACTGATTCATCATACTGCACTGGAGAATCAGCCTGACACTGATTTATTATACTGCACTGGATAATCAGCCTGACACTGATTCATTATACTGTACTGGAGAATCAGCCTAACACTGATTCATCATACTGCACTGGAGAATCAGCACGAAACTGATTCAACATACTGCACTGGAGAATCAGCCTAACACTGATTCATCATACTGCACTGGAGAATCAGCACGAAACTGATTCAACATACTGCACTTGAGAATCAGCCTAACACTGATTCATCATACTGCACTGGAGAATCAGCCTGACACTGATTTATTATACTGCACTGGAGAATCAGCCTAACACTGATTCATCATACTGCACTGGAGAATCAGCCTAACACTGATTCATCATACTGCACTGGATAATCAGCCTAACACTGATTCAACATACTGCACTGGAGAATCAGCCTGACATTGATTTATTATACTGCACTGGATAATCAGCCTAACACTGATTCATCATACTGCACTGGAGAATCAGCCTAACACTGATTCATCATACTGCACTGGATAATCAGCCTAACACTGATTCATCATACTGCACTGGAGAATCAGCCTGACATTGATTTATTATACTGCACTGGATAATCAGCCTAACACTGATTCATCATACTGCACTGGAGAATCAGCCTGACACTGATTTATTATACTGCACTGGATAATCAGCCTGACACTGATTCATTATACTGCACTGGAGAATCAGCCTGACACTGATTCATTACACGGCACTGGTGTATTAGCCTGACACTGATTCATTATACTGCACTGATTCATTATACTGCACTGGAGTATCAGCCTGACACTGATTCATTACACGGCACTGGTGTATTAGCCTGGCACTGATTCATTACACTGCACTGGAGAATCAGCCTGACACTGATTCATTACACTGCACTGGAGTATCAGCCTGACACTGATTCATTATACTGCACTGGAGTATCAGCCTAACACTGATTCATTACACTGCACTGGAGAATCAGCCTGACACTGATTCATTACACTGCACTGGAGAATCAGCTCAACACTGATTCATCACACTGCACTGGAGTATCAGCCCAACACTGATTCATTACACTGCACTGGAGTATCAGCCTGACACTGATTCCTTATACTGCACTGAAGTATCAGCCTGACACTGATTCATTACACTGCACTGGAGTATCAGCCTGACCCTTATTCATCACACTGCACTGGAGTATCAGCCCAACACTGATTCATTACACTGCACTGGAGTATCAGCCTGACACTGATTCCTTATACTGCACTGGAGTATCAGCCTGACACTGACTCATTACACTGCACTGGAGAATCAGCTCAACACTGATTCATTACACTGCACTGGAGAATCAGCTCAACACTGATTCATCATACTGCACTGAAGTATCAGCCTGACACTGATTCATTACACTGCACTGGAGAATCAGCTCAACACTGATTCATCACACTGCACTGGAGTATCAGCCTGACACTGATTCCTTATACTGCACTGAAGTATTAGCCTGACACTGATTCATTACACTGCACTGGAGTATCAGCCTGACACTGATTCATTACACGGCACTGGTGTATTAGCCTGGCACTGATTCATTATACTGCACTGGAGTATCAGCCCAACACTGATTCATTACACTGCACTGGAGAATCAGCCTGACACTGATTCATTACACTGCAGTGGAGAATCAGCTCAACACTGATTCATTACACTGCACTGGAGTATCAGCCTGACACTGATTCATTACACTGCACTGGAGAATCAGCCCGACACTGATTCATTACACTGCACTGGAGAATCAGCCCAACACTGATTCATTACACTGCACTGGAGTATCAGCCTGACACTGATTCATTACACTGCACTGGAGTATCAGCCTGACACTGATTCATTATACTGCACTAGAGAATCAGCCTGACACTGATTCATTATACTGCTCTGGAGTATCAGCCTGACACTGATTCATTACACTGCACTGGAGAATCAGCCTGACACTGATTCATTACACTGCACTGGAGTATCAGCCTGACACTGTTTCATTATACTGCACTGGAGTATCAGCCTGACACTGATTCATTACACGGCACTGGTGTATTAGCCTGACACTGATTCATATTACTGCACTGGAGAATCAGCCTGACACTGATTCATTACACTGCACTGGAGAATCAGCCTGACACTGATTCATTACACTGCACTGGAGTATCAGCTCAACACTGATTCATCACACTGCACTGGAGTATCAGCCCAACACTGATTCATTACACTGCACTGGAGTATCAGCCTGACACTGATTCCTTATACTGCACTGAAGTATCAGCCTGACACTGATTCATTACACTGCACTGGAGTATCAGCCTGACACTGATTCATCACACTGCACTGGAGTATCAGCCTAACACTGATTCATTACACTGCACTGGAGTATCAGCCTGACACTGATTCCTTATACTGCACTGGAGTATCAGCCTGACACTGACTCATTACACTGCACTGGAGAATCAGCTCAACACTGATTCATTACACTGCACTGGAGAATCAGCTCAACACTGATTCATCATACTGCACTGGAGTATCAGCCCAACACTGATTCATTACACTGCACTGGAGAATCAGCTCAACACTGATTCATCATACTGCACTGGAGAATCAGCCTGACACTGATTCATTACACTGCACTGGAGTATCAGCCTGACACTGATTCATTACACTGCACTGGAGAATCAGCCTGACACTGATTCATTACACTGCACTGGAGAATCAGCCTGACACTGATTCATTACACGGCACTGGAGTATCAGCCTGACACTGATTCCTTATACTGGAACGTGGAGCAGTAAGTCAGTCCCAGGAGAGCCGAGAGATGATCAGCTCGTCAGGTTTTCACACACGATGGAAAGAATAGCGCAGCTGTTGGAGACACTGCACGGCTGTTTGGGCCGCGCTGCAGTGTGTTACAGTGGTTTTGTTGTTTATGTTCTGAGGAAGGTGGTGGGTTGTGATTAAAGCACAGTTATTACAGGTGTGTAATTATATCGTTATTAATTTTTGGCTTTCTGCCAGCTTGTCCTGCAGTTTTTGAGATATGAACTCTGTTCCAGCTCCAGAGTGTCCGGTCTGATTGTGTATTTTGGACACAGCTTTTTGATTGGATTCCAAAAAACTACAGATTTATTCTGGAATTTCTTCCCATAGAGCATGAATAGGATGGAAAAGTGCTCGCCAGTCTACTGAACTTCTGCTTCACCAACAGACACTGTTTCACACACACTGACTCAGGACAGACACGACTGCAATGTTGGTTTGACCCACACTCGTCTGTTTGTCGTTTTTTCAATCCCTCTTTTTTCCCCATAGAGTCCCATTCATTTTCAGTCACACCCAAACATCATGGTTTTATTTACAGCCTCCAAACTGCCTGTACTCACTCACGCCGATCCCTAAACTCTAATCCACAGATATACTGACCTGC
The DNA here is from genome assembly GCA_021613375.1 of Megaleporinus macrocephalus. Lineage (NCBI taxonomy): Eukaryota > Metazoa > Chordata > Actinopteri > Characiformes > Anostomidae > Megaleporinus > Megaleporinus macrocephalus. Next base: position 1,693,125 of record CM038702.1, read on the forward strand.
ACTCCTCTATCTGTCAACTACTCATTTGACTAAGGGTCAGTCAAACACCCACATACTCACACATACACATTCACATACACACATACACACACACACACACACACACACACACTAGGAGGCAGTGAAACACCCACATATATACACACACACTAGAGAACACACACACACTAGGGGGCAGTGAAACACCTACAAATACCCACACACTAGTAAACACACACACTAGGGGGCAGCGAAAGACCCAAATACTCACACACTAGAGAACTCACACACTAGGGGGCAGCGAAAGACCCAAATACTCACACACTAGAGAACTCACACACTAGGGGGCAGTGAAACACCCACATACACACACATTAGAGAAGACACACACTAGGGGGCAGTGAAACACCTACAAATACCCACACACTAGTAAACACACACACTAGGGGGCAGCGAAAGACCCAAATACTCACACACTAGAGAACTCACACACTAGGGGGCAGTGAAACACCCGCATACACACATACACTATAGTGAACACACACACTAGGGGGCAGTGAAACAACCGCATATACACACACACACACTAGTGAACACACTTGTGGGCAGTGAACATATATACATACACATATACATACACACACTAGTGAACACATACACTAGGGGGCAGCGAAACACTCACATATACACACACACACTAGTAAACACACACAGCCCTATCTGCAATACACGAGGAGCCCACTACCAGTCAAAAGTTTGGAGACACCTACCTGAATATGTGTTTATAGTTATAAAGACGTTTGATCTGAATGTGTTGAGAGATGAGTGTAAACAGTGAAGTTAGTGAAGACATTCTAAAAATGAGAATGTATATTTTTATAAGAGCTATAAAACCCCAAACCTGTTTATCAGAACAAGATCTCAGCATCTACACTATCTTCTTCAGTCCTGTTAGAGAAGCAGCTCATGTGGCTCCTCATGAAGCTGCTGGTCAGAATGTTCAAAGTATGTAAACCTGCATCAGAGCAAATGAGCTCATTTCTAAAAGACCCTCTAAACATTCTTTAAACACAACCAGATGTTTAATTCTGCTCCAGGAATAATTCCATACTGACTATTCTATAGTTCTGATCTCCTCACACTGATTCACTAATATTAGCACTATTAATATAGTACACATAAGAGGAAGCTAGGTGGGTGTGCCCAAATTTGGACTGGTAGTGTACGTGTCCATATATTATGTACTCTACAACAGCTTCAAGTCTCATAACTGTTAGGACTGTCCATTAACAATCAACTGCTGGCGACCAGGCATTGGTCCTAAAGCTTTGAATTCCTAAGAGGGATTGAGAAGACTTGAGGATGTGGTGGAACGTCCAGGCCTGCACCAGCACAGACTCTGGCCCGGCACACACATACACTCTCTGAGCACCTCAGCGAATCAGACGAGGGATATTTCATCAGCGCAGACACATCAGGAAGAGAGAATGAGACCCATCAATCAATGACGTACAATAAAATAAAGCATTCAGCTCGGCACATCATCTGTCCCGGATTCCTCTGTATATAGAAATGTGCAATAACATCACTAATCTCATCTCGTACCTGCTTTGGCACTTTGGATTGGATTACTTTCATAATGTAAGAGCTGGCGTCTCCTGTTACGCTCTCGCGCTCCGGTACTGAATAAGTGCTGAAACTAAAAGGAAAGAGGTGTTGCTTTACATCACCGGCTCGATGTAGAGACGCAGGGCTGCTCATGACTTCCCTCCCATCCTGAATACGTAGAAGGTTAAAATAAAGTTAATAAAATAAGTAATATGTAAATGAACAACAGAGAGCAGCGCCTCATAAATCTGCTTTGACTCGCCTTTAAATTAAAGCAGAATAAAATAACACATATAATATTTCACCGTAGCAACATCACTGCTTCTGCTGGGTAAACATTCATTCTCAGCCTTCAACACAGGAGACACATAAAGACCAGTGAAGCTCAGATAACTATAGTAACTATCTATATTTCTACTGGGGCTCACAGCTGGTAGGGCCAGAATTTGGCAATAACAGCATGAATCTATCGACCCAACCAGTCCAGGCTGGTGGAGGTGGTGTAGTGGGGTGGGAAAATGTTTTCTCAGAACACTTTGGGTGGTCAGAACTGATCAACACCGCCCGTTACTGCGTCCATGCATGCAGGTTAAGACTGAAGTGCACACATACAAAATCTTAAAAAGGTCTGATCAGTCAATCTTTGAGTCAATCCCTAACCCTAACCTAACCCTAACCCTAACCCTAACCCTAGATTGTTTATGGAAATATTGGACATTGTGTCTCCAGGACGAATATAAAAAGGTTTGTCCAGATTGTTACCAGAACCTCAAAGCAGCCCAAAAAAACCCTCAAACCTTAAAGATGTTTCCAACATCTTGCAGAATATATATATACTGGATATAAAGAGAGAGAGAGAGAGAGAGAGAGAGAGTACTGTCATGTAGAAACTGTATTGTCCAGTAGAGAGACTGTAATGTCCTCTAGAGAGACCTTATCATTCTTTAGAGACTGTACTGTCAAGTAGAAACTGTATTGTCCAGTAGAGAGACCAAATCGTCCGGTAGAAACTGTAATGTCCTGTTAAGAGAACGTATAATTCTGTAAAGAATGTCCTGTCCTGTAGAGAGACTGTATTGTTCTGTACAGATACCGTATTGTCCTGTAGAAAGACAGTATTGTCCTGTATCGAGACTGTACTGTCATGTAGAAACTGTATTGTCCAGTAGAGAGACCAAATCCTCCTGTAGAGAGACTGTAATGTCCTCTAGAGAGAATTTATCATCCTTAAGAGAGACTGTACTGTCATGTAGAAGCTGTATTGTCCAGTAGAGAGACCAAATCGTCCTGTAGAGAGACTGTACTGTCATGTAGAAACTGTATTATCCAATCGAGAGACCACATTGTCCTGTAGAGAGACTGTACTGTTATGTAGAAACTGTATTGTCCAGTATAGAGACCATATCGTCCTGTAGAGAGACTGTACTGTCATGTAGAAACTGTATTGTCCTGTAGAGAGAATGTACTGTTATGTAGAAACTGTAATGTCATGTAAAGAGACCTTATAATCCTTATCATCCTGTAGGGAATGTCCTGTCCTGAAGAGAGACTGTACTGTCATGTAGAAGCTGTATTGTCCAGTAGAGAGACCAAATCGTCCTGTAGAGAGACTGTACTGTTAGGTAGAAACTGTATTGTCCAGTAGAGAGACCATATCGTCCTGTAGAGAGACTGTACTGTTAGGTAGAAACTGTACTGTCCAGTAGAGAGACCATATCGTCCTGTAGAGAGACTGTACTGTTATGTAGAAACTGTATTGTCCAGTAGAGAGACCATATCGTCCTGTAGAGAGACTGTAATGTCAAACAAAATCACTAATCACTGCTTTTGGTTTTCATGAGTATTTCATATACCGCCCCACTGTTTTGTATAAATCTCTGTGTGTGTATGTATGTGTATATGTATGTAATGATTATCCTCTGTGGGTAAACATGAGCACGTGCCTCTGAGTGAGTGTGTGAATCACTGCTTGGCTCTCTGCACTCAAAACAAGGCTCATCCAGGAAGCTAACATTAAAGCTGGAGGCAGTAAAACCCTCACAGCAACAGCTACAGCTGACAGCTAAAGCCAGAGCCAGACCCTGTATCACTGCTGCAGCGCAATACCAGCAGCATAAACATCACCAGCATCTACATCACAGCCACATTTCCTAACGAGCATCACTGCACTGACCACAGTACGTTTACACTACAGTTCGTTAGGAAACTGGGGGGGCACTGATTCAGGAACTGGGCTGATACTAAGCTTATTTACCTCAATTTACCGATGCTGACGTTCCGATATCCATGTGATGGCAGTGAAGAAGGGTCTGCTACACCGGAAGCTGCTAACGCTGTTGCAGTCGCGTATAAAGGTCACTTTAAATAATCGGGCTCGGAATATTCCCGCCAGGAATTCACTGGGATTTAAACCCCATTTTTTAAAACACACACACTTACAGTCACAACCGCTTCCCCAATACAGGTGGAAACACAGGGGCTGAACAGAGAGATTAGTATTAAATTAATATATTAACAAAGTATAAAACATCTGTGTACAATCGGCTGTACAGAGGCTCCTCTAGAGAGACCAGCAGTCGTGTAGAGAGACCATCCTGTACTGTAGAGAGACTGTACTTTTCTGTAGACAGGCCGTCCTGTCCTGTAGAGAGACTGAGCATCCTGTACAGACTCTAGTGTCCTTTAGAGAGACCGACCCATCTTGTAGAGAGGCCATCCTGTGCTGTAGAGAGACCGTACTGTCCTGTACACAAACCATCCTGTTCGGTAGAGAGACCATCCAGTTGTGTAGAGAGACTATACCATCCTGTAGAGAGACTGTACTGTCCTGTAGACAAGCCATCCTGTTCTGTAGAGAGACTGTACTGTTCTTAAGAGAGACCGTTCTGTCCTGTAGAGAGAACATAGCTTCCTGTAGAGAGGCTGTACTGTAGAAAGACCTTATCATCATGTAGAGACTGTACTGTCATGTATAGAGATTGCATGGTCCTGTATAAAGACCGTATTGTCCTGTAAAGAGACTGTACAATCCTGCAGTGAGACTGTACTGTCCTGTAGAGAGACCGTCCTGTCCTGTAGAGAAAACATATCATCCTGTAGAGAGGCCATACTGTACTGTAGAAAGACCTTATCATCCTGTTGAGACTGTACTGTCATGTATAGAGACTGCATTGTCCTGTATAGAGACTGTATTGTCCTGTAAAGAGACTGTGCTGTCCTGTAAAGACCGTACAATCCTGTAGACAGACCATACTGTCCTGTAGACAAACCATCCTGTTCTATAGAGTGACTGTACTGTCCTGTAGACAAGCCATCCTGTTCTGTAGAGAGACTGTACTGTCCTTTAGAGAGACCGTCCTGTCCTGTAGAGAAAACATGCCATCCTGTAGAGACAGTACTGTCATGTATAGAGACTGTATCGTACTGTAAATAGACTGTGCTGTCCTGTAAAGACCATACAACCCTGTAGAGAGACCATCCTGTCCTGTAGACAAACCATCCTCTTATGTAGAGAGACTGTACTTTCCCTTAGAGTATACTGTAGAGAAAACATACCACCCTGTAGAGATACTGTATCTTCTTGTAGAGAGATTGCACTGTCCTGTAGACACTGTACTGTCCTGTAGAGACCGTATTGTCCTGTAAAGACTGTATTGTCCCATAGAAATACTCTACTCATAGTGATGAGGTGTCTTCTCACCTTACTTCAAGACCTGTGGATGTTCTTAGATCTGAAGCAGTTTGTTTTCAGTAATTTGATGGGAGAACAGTGTTGTGTTGGTGGGTCTACCAGGTCTTCCAGGTGGTTGTAAGGAGTCTGATCTTCTTGATGTTGGAGCGTATTTTGCAAAATGGTTGCGTCTGAGCTTTGAGGAACCTGCCTGTGATGAAGTTTGCAAAGTGGAGAAGAAGTACTTGAAGAAGAGGGAATTGGTCAAGTCTGGCCTGTTATCATCCTGTGTCCACTGATGAAAGACTAGAGGGACACAAACTGTGGAGCAGCAGATGAGCTACTGTCTCTGACTTTACATCTACAAGGTGGACCAGCAAGTAGTAGGAGTGTCTAATAGAGTGGACAGTAAATGGACAGTGAGTGGACACTGTCCACTCACACCAGCAGAACTCACAGAAACATCTCCAGACTGACTGTGAGTGTAGATGGAGTAGATGGAGAGGGTCTCTGATTTCTGTATAGTA
>CM038702.1:1706408-1713908 GCA_021613375.1 Megaleporinus macrocephalus
ATCTTAGGAGCAGCTACAGGAACTGTTTGTGGAGGTGAAGCTGCTGAAGATGATCTACAGGTTATTCAAGGGTCACTGTTTATATCCTGAACTGTGGACGTTACTCAGAGTGATCCATTAACTACAAACAAAAGACTTCGTTTCTTTATTTAACTGTATATCATACACACCGTCCAGCTACTTCATTACATACCCCTCCTTAAATCTCCACTCACTGTCCACTCACTGTCCACTCACTGTCCACTCTATTAGACACTCCTACTACTTGCTGGTCCACCTTGTAGATGTAAAGTCAAAGACAGTAGCTCATCTGCTGCTGCACAGTTTGTGTTCCTCTAGTTCTTCATCAGTGGACACAGGACGCCGCCCACAGGACACTGCTGTCCGGATAGTTTTGGTTGGTGGACGATTCTCAGTCCAGCAGTGACGCTGAGAAGGTGTTTAAACACTCCAGCAGAGCACTGCTGTGTCTGATCCACTCACACCAGCACCACATTAGTGGCACTGAAGAGTTGAATGACCCACCTCCCTAATAGTAGCTGCTCTGTGGTGGTCCTGTGGGGGTCCTGATCATTAAAGAACAGAGTAATAAAGTATACAGAGAATCAGATGATCTACAGTGTGTGATTGGTGTGTGTGTGTGTGTGTGTGTGTGTGTGTGTGTGTGTGTGTGTGTGTGTGTGTGTGTGATTAGTGTGTGATTGGTGTGTGTGTGATTAGTGTGTGTGTGTGTGTGTGTGATTGGTGTGTGTGTGTGTGTGATTGGTGTGTGTGTGTGTGTATGTGTGTGTGTGATTGGTGTGTGTGTGTATGTGTGTGATTGGTGTGTGTGTGTGTGTGATTGGTGTGTGTGTGTGTGTGTGTGTGTGTGTGTGTGTGTGTGTGTGTGTGTGTGTATGCGTGTGTGTGTGTGTATGTGTGTGTGTGATTGGTGTGTGTGTGTGATTGGTGTGTGTGTGTGTGTGTGTGTGATTAGTGTGTGTGTGTGTGTGATTGGTGTATGTGTGTGTGTGATTGGTGTGTGTGTGTGTGTGTGTGTGATTGGTGTATGTGTGTGTGTGATTGGTGTGTGTGTGTGATTGGTGTGTGTGTGTGTGATTGGTGTGTGTGTGTGTGTGTGTGTGATTGGTGTGTGTGTGTGATTGGTGTGTGTGTGTGTGATTGGTGTGTGTGTGTGTGTGTGTGATTGGTGTGTGTGTGTGTGTATGTGTGTGTGTGTGATTGGTGTGTGTGTGTGATTGGTGTGTGTGTGATTGGTGTGTGTGTGTGTGTGTGTGTGTGTGTGATTGGTGTGTGTGTGTGTGTGTGTGTGTGATTGGTGTGTGTGTGTGTGTGTGTGTGTGTGTGTGTGTGTGTGTGATTGGTGTGTGTGTGATTGGTGTGTGTGTGTGTGTGTGTGATTGGTGTGTGTGTGTGTGTGTGTGTGTGTGTGTTGTGTAAACAGTTAATGGTCTGGCTCTGCTAGCCTCTCACTCTCGTGTGTACTGCTGGAGGATTCCTGTTACGGTCCAGGCTCTCGAGGGAAACTGGAGCTTTCACTCACGTAGGTCTGTGTTAGTATCAGAGTCCACGTCTTCAGTTAACCGTGTTCAAAATAACCCCAGTAACCCGGTCTGTAGGGGTCTGTAAGGGTCTGTAGGGGTCTGTAAGGGTCTGTATGGGTCTGTAAGGGTCTGTATGGGTCTGTAGGGGTCTGTAAGGGTCTGTATGGGTCTGTATGGGTCTGTAAGGGTCTGTATGGGTCTGTAAGGGTCTGTAAGGGTCTGTAAGGGTCTGTATGGGTCTGTAAGGGTCTGTATGGGTCTGTATGGGTCTGTAAGGGTCTGTATGGGTCTGTAGGGGTCTGTAAGGGTCTGTAAGGGTCTGTATGGGTCTGTAGGGGTCTGTAGGGGTCTGTATGGGTCTGTAAGGGTCTGTATGGGTCTGTATGGGTCTGTATGGGTCTGTAAGGGTCTGTATGGGTCTGTATGGGTCTGTAGGGGTCTGTAGGGGTCTGTAAGGGTCTGTATGGGTCTGTATGGGTCTGTAAGGGTCTGTATGGGTCTGTATGGGTCTGTATGGGTCTGTAGGGGTCTGTATGGGTCTGTATGGGTCTGTAGGGGTCTGTATGGGTCTGTATGGGTCTGTAGGGGTCTGTATGGGTCTGTATGGGTCTGTAGGGGTCTGTAGGGGTCTGTAGGGGTCTGTAAGGGTCTGTAGGGGTCTGTAGGGGTCTGTATGGGTCTGTAAGGGTCTGTATGGGTCTGTATGGGTCTGTATGGGTCTGTAGGGGTCTGTAGGGGTCTGTAGGGGTCTGTATGGGTCTGTAAGGGTCTGTAGGGGTCTGTATGCATCTGTAAGGGTCTGTAAGGGTCTATAGGAGTCTGTAAGGGTCTGTAGGGGTCTGTAAGGGTGTGTATGGGTCTGTAAGGGTCTGTAAGGGTCTGTAAGGGTCTGTAAGGGTCTGGTAAGGGTCTGTATGGGTCTGTAAGGGTCTATAGGGGTCTGTAAGGGTGTGTATGGGTCTGTAAGGGTCTGTAAGGGTCTGTAGGGGTCTGTAGGGGTCTGTAAGGGTGTGTATGGGTCTGTAAGGGTCTGTAGGGGTCTGTAGGGGTCTGTATGGGTCTGTAAGGGTCTGTATGGGTCTGTATGGGTCTGTAAGGGTCTGTATGGGTCTGTAAGGGTCTGTAGGGGTCTGTAGGGGTCTGTAGGGGTTTGTAAGGGTCTGTAAGGGTCTGTATGTGTCTGTATGGGTCTGTATGGGTCTGTATGGGTCTGTAGGGGTCTGTAGGGGTCTGTATGCATCTGTAAGGGTCTGTAAGGGTCTGTATGGGTCTGTAAGGGTCTATAGGAGTCTGTAAGGGTCTGTAGGGGTCTGTAAGGGTGTGTATGGGTCTGTAAGGGTCTGTAAGGGTCTGTAAGGGTCTGTAAGGGTCTGGTAAGGGTCTGTATGGGTCTGTAAGGGTCTATAGGGGTCTGTAAGGGTGTGTATGGGTCTGTAAGGGTCTGTAAGGGTCTGTAGGGGTCTGTAGGGGTCTGTAAGGGTGTGTATGGGTCTGTAAGGGTCTGTAGGGGTCTGTAGGGGTCTGTAAGGGTCTGCTAAGGGTCTGTATGGGTCTGTATGGGTCTGCATGCGTCTGTAAGGGTCTGTAAGGGTCTGGTAAGGGTCTGTATGGGTCTGTAAGGGTCTATAGGAGTCTGTAAGGGTGTGTATGGGTCTGTATGGCGATTTAATATATTGCAATACTGTAAGCTGTTGTGTTTAAACCCCTGATCGCTATATATACATATATATATATATATATATATATATATATATATATATATATATATATATATATATACATATATATATATATATATATATACACACATACATACCCCCGGCTACTTTATATACAATATAGTGGCAAAAGTATTCGCTCGTCTGTCTTCACTCACTTATGAACTTGAATGACGTCCTATTCTTAATCCATAGGGTTTAATATGATGTCGGTACAACCTTCACAGCTATAACAGCTTCAGCTCTTCTGGGAAGTCTCTCCACACGGTTTAGGAGAGTGTTTATGGGAATGTTGGACCGTTCTTCCAGAAGAACATCTGTGAGGTCAGACACTGATGTTGGACGAGAAGGTCTGACTCTCAGTCTCTGCTCTCATTCATCCCAAAGGTGTTCTATCAGGTTGAGGTCAGGACTCTGTGCAGGCCAGTCAAGTTCTTCCACACCAAACTCCTCCTCCATGTCTTTATGGAGCTGCTCTGTGCACTGGTGGGCAGCCATGTTGGAACAGGAAGGGGCCGTCCCCCAAACTGTCCCCACAAAGTTGGGAGCATGGAATTGTCCAGAGTCTCTTGGTCTGCTGAAGCATTAAGAGTTCCTTTCACTGGAACTGAGGGTCCGAGCCCACCTCCTGAAAAACAACCCCCACACCATAATCCCCCCTCCACCAAACTTTACACTCGGCACAATGTAGTCAGACCAGTACTGTCTCCTGGTAACCACCAAACCCAGACTCTTCCATCGGATTGCCAGACGGAGAAGCGTGATTGGTCACTCCAGAGAACACGTCTTCGCTGCTCTAGCTGCAAAGCATTCACGCTCTAGATACATATCCATATTTATATCAGCTCCACTGACCATACAGGAGCTCCACTCACAGACTGTAGTTCATCTGATTCTCTGTAGACTTTATTACTCTGTTCTTTAATGATCAGGACCCCCACAGGACCACCACAGAGCAGATACTATTAGGGAGGTGGATCATTCTCAGCACTGCAGTGACACTGACGTGGTGGTGGTGACTGAGAATCGTCCACCAACAAAAACTATCCAGACAGCAGTGTCCTGTGGGCGGCGTCCTGTGTCCACTGATGAAGAACTAGAGGAACACAAACTGTGCAGCAGCAGATGAGCTACTGTCTCTGACTTTACATCTACAAGGTGGACCAGCAAGTAGTAGGAGTGTCTAATAGAGTGGACTCACATACAAATATCCTGCTACAAGCTCCGCCCCCACGCAGCTGGGGCTGTTTCTACCATGTTGCTGGTTCTGGTCCTTTAAGTCCAGTAGAACAAGTTGGTTCACAAGCTGGACTGGGGCAGGACTTGTTTCAGAGTGTTTTAGCTTTGGGGCGTGCAATTAGAATTGTGTTATGAGATGACATCACCTTGTAACATAGGAAGAAGTGGTTTCTGTGGGAGAGGGTTTCTCCGTATGGGTGTAACTTGAGGTTTTAGATCTTTGCAGAACGTTTACAAGCACTAGAAGCTACAAACACACTAAAGTAAAGATAAACAAACAGGAGAGGCATCAAAGAAACCCAGTAAACGAGTTTCCCGCCTGGTTTTACTGATAGTACGACACGTGAACACGCTCCACCGTGCAGTGGAATGATTGTGAAAGCCTAAAAACTGTGGAAAATAATAGTGATCAGGCACTTCTGAGATGATCGTGTTTTCCATCGTGCAGTGTTCCAGTGTGACGCGCAGATGGACTCACACTTCGTCCGAAGTCACAGGTGACAGAGCAGGGGCAGCACCAGCATCGCGGCCATTTTGAAGCACACGAGCCGGCTGTAAACAGAGCGCGCCGTGACCTCGTCATCAACACCGCAACACCATTACGCACACGCGCGCGCACTCCGTCTGAGCGCCGTCTCACTCCAGCCATTCGAGCCAACTGGATCAACATTCGGCCTCAGAGGGTAGAAACACGAGCTCCTCCAACAAGAAGCTCCTTCCAACCACAAACCGAGCAAGTGTGTGTGTGTGTGTGTGTGTGTGTGTGTGTGTGTATATGTGTGTATATATGTGTGTGTTTGTGTGTGTGTATATGTGTGTGTGTGTGTGTGTGTGTGTGTGGGTGTGTGTGTGTGTGTGTGTGTGTGTATATATATGTGTGTATATATGTGTGTGTTTGTGTGTGTGTATATGTGTGTGTGTGTGTGTGTGTACACTGGAGACCAGAGTTATGCGCTCTACTAAACACACACCTGAATCACATCACTCAGTCGCTCACCCACACGCACAAGGAGCTCTATTATACAATCACTCGTAGAGCTGCTACACACTGAACGCCGTGAACACGTTAAACCTTCAGACTCGACTTTCTGACCTCAGACGTAAACGTAGCGGACACTGTATCTGCTCACCTGCTGCAGAGAACGCTACATTTACGTTTATATATAGTCTAGGCTGCTGTTTACTACAGTCGTGAGCTGGAGGGTAGTGAACCAGCCTAGTGAGCAGACTGTCGCTGGTTTGATCTTCTGAACCGACAGGACACGACTGAAGCTCCCTTACACACCAAACCCCCAACTGCCCCAATGTTTTTGTTTACTAGTGTGTGTGTGTGTGTGTATGTGTGTGTGTGTATTCACTAGTGTAAGTGTATGTGCTTGTTCACTAGTGTGTGTTTGTGTTCACTAGATTCAAGATTCAAGAGTTTTATTGTCATGTGTACAGCAGAACAGACAGTTACACTGTACAATGAAATTCTTGCTGCTCCTCCATTCACCAACAGATAGAGAAAAATAAAAGAAATAATAAAAAATATATACAAAATACACAAAGTATAATAATATAAGTTGAAGTAAATAAAAGTATTTTTATATAGTTACAAAAAATACAAAATAAAAGTTACTAGTGTGTTTATATCGGTGTTTCACCACCCCTAGTGTGTGTGCTCACTAGTGTGTGTGTATTTGCTTGTTTACTAGTGTGTGTATTTGTGGGTGTTTCACAGCCCCCTAGTGTGTGTGTTCACTAGTGTGTGTGTGTATATGGGTGTTTCACTGATCCTAGTGTGTGTGTTCACTAGTGTGTGTGTATATGAGTGTTTCACTGATCCTAGTGTGTGTGTTTACTAGTGTGTGTGTGTGTATGAGTGTTTCACTGATCCTAGTGTGTGTGTTCACTAGTGTGTGTGTGTATATGAGTGTTTCACTGATCCTAGTGTGTGTGTTTACTATTGTCGGGGGGTATTTGCGTGTTTTACTGCCTCATAGTGTGTGTATGTGTGTGTGTGTGTTCACTAGTGTGTGTGTATGTGTATATATATATATATATATATATATATATATATATATATATATATATATATATCAGGGAAGTGAACGCTGTATGAAAAGCTTCAGTACTTCATTCAGAAGCCGAAGCTGGAAGCTCTTTCACATTTGGTTTAATGTTTGTAGCTCAGTTTGAGGTGTTTTTGGAGATTGTGACGTGACGTGATGTGAGAAGGGTTTATATGTTTTGGGTGTGTAAAGGCCTTTGATCTCACATGTAAAAGTACTTGCTTCTGGTATGAGGTTTACTGGTACAGTCTCGAACCCCAGTCTGCAGCCCGTAGGCCAGGAGTGTTCTCCACTACACTACACCGGCCCCAGTGTGCTGTGATGCAGTCAGTGTTGAACCCCGGGGGCAGATTTACTGACGTTCTGCACCGTCTCCAACGCTCTGGTGTGAAAAAGTGTTTGTGGTTTAGTAAACAAGCACTGCAGCCGTTTAGGGCCCGTAATAAGATCAAAGGGGGGCGGCTTGTTTATACTTTTACCTCATTGCATATGCATTCCTCAAAGCTGAGAATACCAGGAGGAGATTATTATAATGAAGCACCTGCTCGGATTTGCCCGAACCGATAGTAAATACTGGCCGTGTGCTGTTCAGCAGCCGACAACACATCAGCTTATTTTTGGCACTGGGAAAAGAGCGAGAGAGATTATTAACACATTCATTTTTAATATTAATATTAAATATTACGAGTCAGTGATAGAGGACCATCAGTCTGTTTAAGTCAGTGATAGAGGACCGTCAGTCTGTTTAAGTCAGTGATGGAGGACCGTCAGTCTGTTTAAGTCAGTGATAGAGGAACGTCAGTCTGTATCAGTCAGTGATAGAGGACCATCAGTCTGTATGAGTCAGTGATAGAGGACCGTCAGTCTGTTTAAGTCAGTGATAGAGGACCGTCAGTCTGTATGAGTCAGTGATAGAGGACCGTCAGTCTGTTTAAGTCAGTGATA
>CM038702.1:1718908-1736408 GCA_021613375.1 Megaleporinus macrocephalus
AGTGTGAACGAACGCAGGCTGTGAGAGTGAGCTGGAGACTGAATCAGGTCTTGGGTGCGAGTCAAACCAGCAGCCGTCAGTAGAGAATTTAAATTATTAAATTATTAAATTATTAATATTAGTTATTAGTCATAGACGACAACAGAGAACCTCACCAACACCTGAAGGAGTCAGGGCGCCCAGCAACTAGCCAGCAACTAGCCAGCAACTAGCAAGCAACAAGCCAGCAACTAGCCAGCAACTAGCCAGCACAGAACAGAACAGCTGGAGAACTCTCCTGTCCTCTCCTCTGAAACCAAGTCTCGTCCACCATGCACAAATGCTTTGTCCTGTTTATCGTGCACAAATGCTTTGTCCTGTTTATCGTGCACAAATGCTTTGTCCTGTCCACTGTGCACAAATGCTTTGTCCTGTCCACAGTGCACAAATGTATCGTCCTGTTCACTGTGCAGGAATGCTTTGTCCTGTCTACTGTGCACAAATGTATTGTCCTGTCCACTGTGCACAAGTGCTTTGTCCTCTCCACCGTGCACGGATGTACTGTCCTGTCCACCGTGCAGGAATACTGTGTTCTGTCCACTTTGCACAAATGCACTGTCCTGTCCACTGTGCACGAATGTACTGTCCTGTCCATCGTACAGGAATGCTTTGTCCTCTCTACCACAGTACTATAACAAATACTAAACAAATACTATAAATTAGTTGTCTTGTCCACCATGCACCAATTCTCTGTCCTGTCCACCGTGAATGAATACAGCAAAACTAAAGCGAAACAGTGAAACTGCTGTGCTACTGGTTGCATGTTGTAAGTTGAGAGTAGCTAAATCCTAAATCCGGGTAACTGTTTTTATTGCTCTTGCTATATAAAATGATCTGTGACATGCCAGTACATTACATTTACAAGTACATTTACAGCAATTTTATGCTCTTTATTTCATATTTAAGCTGCTGTTGTTGTTTTAAGCTGTTGTTGTTGTTTTGACCTTTCAGGACTGTTTTATTAGGACTGTCACAAATACCATTTTCTGGGCTCCTGAGCTTCAGTAGAAATCAATAGCGAATTTTCAAAGCTTCGCCCCAGTTTTGGGGATGTGTGTGTGTGTGTGTGTGTGTGTGTGTGTTGGGGGGGGTGCGGCGGTGGCTGTGAAAGTCATTTATAAAATCCCCGTCCCTCCGTGTTGTCGTACAGAGGATCATGTCCATCCTGCTCCAAATGGGGCAGGCTGGGGGACAATAGTGCAGTGGTTTAACCAGCGTTTCCTGGAGACATGGTGGCGTCTCCTAGTCAGACCGTACGTAGCTCAGAGGAAAAGTTCCTGCTGGAAGGTTTTATGTTCTGTGTTCTATGTAGGAGCCCGTATACGGGTGGAGTGGTGGGTTTTCCAGAGTGGAGCAGAGGGCTGTGTTTTTAGCTGTTACCTAATCAAGAATGATACAGTATTTGTTTTACTTAATTAATTAATTAATTAAAAATTATCTTAGGTTCCCACGTACCCCAGAGGTGCTGCCTGTCTGTGTGCTGGTGGATCAGTAATCTGCTGCACTAGTGGGCGGGTCCACCAGTGCACAGATAAACCCAATAAACCTGATCTGTCCACTGATCTGGGATGAACAATAGTCTTAAAACATTATTGTTTACAGGAACTGGGTTGCATGCAACAGTTGTGGCTGAGGTTCAAATAAGTTGCAGGATGCTTTTTCTATTGACAAAGACTGAACTTTTTGGGGTGAGAACCTGAAAAGGGACTGAAGTTGCATTTGGAATCTGGAAAAAACTATGAAACTCTTTTGCAACTCTTCAAAATGCTGCTTTTATATAAAAAAAAGCTTTATTCTTAGTAATCCTGGAGCATCTCACAGTGTAAAGGACAGACGTTGACATGAAAAAAGATGTGGAAAAATAAAAATAAGAACATTGCTGAGAGCTAAACTTCTTTACTAAAAAATTAATTTCAGGTTGCTTTATTCATGTTGCATGCAAGTTTCAAGCCACTAAAGTTGCATTAAAGCAATGCAAGTGAGAGCCATCTCAGTCATGTGTTAGAAAACATAGTTTTCCAAAAAGAGGTACGCTAAATGAGTTGCAGCATCCTTTTTTTATGTTGCATGCAGGTTTCAAGCAACTAAAATTGCATTAAAGCAATCCAAGTGATAGCCATCACTGTCATTTGTGTTAGAAAACATAGTTTTCCAAAAGAGGTACGTTTTAAATGAATTGCAGAATGCGTTTTCCATGTTGCCTGCCGGTTTCAAGCAACTAAAATTGCATTAAAGCAATACAAGTGAGAGCCATCACTGTCATATGGGTTTGAAAACATAGTTTTCCAAAAGAGGTACGTTAATGAATTGCAGAATGCTTTTTTCATGTTGCATGCTGGTTTCAAGCAACTAAAGCTGCATTAAGGCTATGCAAGTGAGAGCCATCACTGCCATATGTGTTTAAAAACATAGTTTTCCAAAGAGGTATGTTTCAAATTAATTGCAGGATGCTTTTTTCATGTTGCATGCAAGTTTCAAGCAACTAAAGTTGCATTAAGGCTATGCAAGTGAAAGGCCATCACTGCCATATGTGTTTAAAAACATAGTTTTCCAAAAGAGGTATGTTTCAAATGAGCTGCAGAATTCTTTTTCCATGTTGCATGCAATTTTCAAGCAACTAAAGTTGCATCAAAGCAAAGCAAGTGAGCGCCATCACTATCATCTGTGTCAGAAGACACAGTTAACAGCAGATCTGCTGTCTCGGACGCTGAAGCAGTCTTTCGTGCTGTCAGGCTAAAAGGAAAGGATGATTAGAGGAGGACGCAGAGTGGATCTGGGAGAAAAGCAGTGCTGGGCAAGGCAGAGCGAGAAGTCTAAAAGCATCTTTAACTTGAATATTTCAAGATGCTGCCTTTATCTTTAATCACAACGGCTTTCATCCCAACTAAATCCCCATCACGGCGTGCGCGCACACACATAGCGACTCGTAAAGGGAACAGAAATTACCAGCTGACACCGAGACAGATGGAGCAGGGAGGCCTGTGTTAATATGTGCCTGATTAAAAAGCTGAGGAGGCCCAGGCAGGGAGTCTATTCCGCACTTCGGCTTTAATGCCCAGCAACACACGCTCTGTACGGAGGACGTGACGGAGGCTGTAATAAACATGCTCATATAATCAGCCCTGAATGAGGACTCGCGGTGACGTGCCAGACTCTTCTCTGTCAAACTGCAGGACGATTAAATCTTTCATTCATTTGTTAGTAAACCTACAGACTGTCCCTCTGTTTACATCAGCAGCCCAGCGTTTATTAGCCTGATCTCTATCTGCTGCGTTTGTAGCATATAGCTCACGTTTTAGATTATTTTTATATGTGTGCTGCAGCTGTGATACACTGTGTAGATAATAAAAATATATAAATAATAAAAGCTTCTTATAAAAGAAATGCAAGTTATATTGGTAATATTACATATTTGGCATAGAATCTGTCTGTTGTAACAATATGTATGTCCATTGCTGTTGCATTTTTATTTTTCTACTCTGTTTAAATGGAACAGCTTCAGTTTAGGATATTGTAGGGCAGTTTTATGATGAATGGTCCAACAGAAATGCTCCAAAATACATTTGTAAAATAATTCTGGTTCCATTGACTTACATTGAAAGTAAAGAACATTTTCCACCTCTCCTGTAAAGCTGTAATTAAAGCTGTAATAGCACCAAAAAGCATTCCTCTATTGTTGAGCTTGAAATAACAGTAGGACCCTGTTTGGAGCAATAACCAGCTGACACGGAGACGTCCAAAGAAAACAAGTGAGTCCAATAGAGCAACGAAATGTAAGTCAATGGAACCAGATTTTTTTCCAAGCTATTTTGGAGCATTTCTATTGGTCCATTCATGAAATGCATGTTTTTTATAGACAATGATTATATACTTTGCATTCACCATCAGTCTGAAGAGCCATTTCACCACTTAACCACTAAGTCAGCCTCAAAGAACCTTTTTTTAAGAATGTGCTGCAGAGTTAGCATTATATATCCTCACTGTCCAAAGAAAACATGTCCATTTTTATTTTTCTACATCATTTCAACACGACAGCTGTCCTACCCTGAACCCGTCCAACCGAGAACTTACCTATAACCCGTCTGTGGACCTGTCCAACTGATAACCTGTCCTACTGAGAACAAGTCCTACAGAGAACCCATCTGACTTATAACCCATCTTACTGTGGACCCGTTCGACTGATAACCCATCCTACTGAGAACCAGTCCTACAGAGAACCAGTCCTACAGAGAACCCATCTGACTTATAACCCATCTTACTGTGGACCCGTCCAACTGATAACCCGTCCTACTGAGAACCAGTCCTACAGAGAACCCATCTGACTTATAACCCATCTTACTGTGGACCCGTCCGACTGATAACCCATCCTACTTAGAACCAGTCCTACAGAGAACCCATCTGACTTATAACTCGTGTTACTGTGGACCCGTCTGACCGATAACAAGTCCTATTGAGAATTAGTCCTACCAAAGATCCATCTTACTTATAATCCGTCTTACTGTGGATCTGTCTGACCGGCAACCCGTCCTACTGAGAACCAGTCCTACCGAGAACACATCCTATTGAGAACTCGTCCGACCATGGACCTGTCCTACAGATAATCCGTCCTACCTAGAACCTGTGTAACCGAGGACCTGTTCTTCTGATAACTCCTCCTACCGAGGGAACCGTTCCACCGTGGACCAGTCCTACCATAGACCCATCCTACCGAGGACCCGTTTACATTGTGTGCAAATCTCATGATGAATGGACCAATAGAAATGCTCCAGATTAGCTTGGCTAAAATTCTGGTTCCATTGACTTACATTGAAAGTAAAGTTTTGTTCTCTCCTGTGTTGGCCTGGAAACTCCAGCAGGCTTTGTAGTCCCAGCACTGGCTCTCAGAACTTATACGCTGTGTTCCAACACGACCTCCGGCTATTTGCTGTGGTTTAAATTTCAAGTTTAAAGAGCCTGAAGAGCCTGAAGAGCCTGAGGAGCCCAAAGAGCCCAAAGTTCCACCACAGAGTCAGCGCTATTAATGATTTAAAGTGTTGTAATGTAATCTCTATATTTCTGAGGCTGAAAGAGAGGAGGGGAATGAGGCATGTCGTTCAGTGTTTTCCACAACATCCTCCAAAAAGCACATAATCAGCCTAAAATTGATGACGATTGATCATGACTATAATTAATATATCATATTAGCAAAACAGCAACTGTGCAGGAGAGCCCAAGAACTGTCTTTGCTTTCTATGCAAGTCAATGGAACCAGAATTTTTTCCAAACGATTTTGGAGCATTTCTATTACAGATGGAAATATCGATCGGCTATGTATCAAACTATGTGATCGGCGATCAGCTGATATTTCTCCAATTGAGCCGATCCTGAGAGCCGATCGATGGCGTTAAACAAATGAGCCTAATTTGTATTTCCTGCTAGCGTTTCATCCAGGAAGAGGAGCCCTCCCTGAAACCCCCTCCGGCCAACTCCCTGCAATTCCTATCTGAACCTCTAGGTGGAAACACATACGGCCTTGCGAGAACAGTTTCACTGCGTTCACAGCATGTGCTTTTAAAAACCAGCCAGAGAGCTAAATAACCACAGCCAGAGTGATTGAGTTTATAGTTCTAGATAATCACGGGTCTGTTTCAAACCCTAGTGAGTGTGTAAGTAGGCTGTCTAGGTAGTGAGTGTGTAAGTAGGCTGTCTAGGTAGTGAGTGTGTAAGTAGGCTGTCTAGGTAGTGAGTGTGTAAGTAGGCTGTCTAGGTAGCAGCTGTGTAAGTATAAGTGTTCTCTCCTCATAAAACAGATTACTGAGACGCTCTAGTTAGAGAGAGACTGCGTCACGGCTTGTTCCCCCCACTGCAGCACGACACCGGTGGTTTAGCTGGTTGCTAAGCTACCGGCCGGCATCCAAAACAATAGCCCAGGCTTAAAAATCTGCTAGCATAAATGCTAATGTCTGGAGTATAAAGTGTAAATGGTGAAGGACTCGTTACAGAGTTGATAATAAAATACTGTTCTGTGTGATTATATGACCAGAAACACATTAAAACTCCAGAGAATCAAAATAACTCACATTTTAAAACCACTTCACTGCTCCTAGATCAGCCTGCACTGCATCATGGGATTGTCTTAGTGGCTGAGGAAGCGTTCGATGCTTCTTTAAAATCAGGTGTAAATAAGGTTCCTCAGTAGCAGTATGTTTAAGGTATGTAAGAATTGGGACAGTCTACATGTCGGGAGCGCATACTATGACGTACAATGCTGCCTATGTAGGAGCTCAGTAGGATTTGAGACACAGCCCGTGTTTCCACCATGTTTAATGACTTGCTTGCTCTATTAACTACATGTAGCCCTGCTGTGGCATACAGCCCCGCCCTCGATCAGTATCGGCTATCAGCTGATCGCGCTAAAGTTGATCAGCGATTGGAATCAGCGTCAAAAACGCTGATCGGTCCATCTCTAATTTTTATTGGTCCATTCATCATGAACTGTGTTAGACAAAAATGGAGATGCATATTTTTGTTGAGACAGCAATGATGTGTAGTGGTATTTAGTGACTTGCCTGCTAAGCTGCTGAGAATTCCTCTTGTTGGGAAACTATAAGCTTATTTTTCACTCTGTATGCAGGAGCTTTACAGTAGCAGTTGATGGTTTCTGGTCATGTAGTGAACAAAGGCAAGGCAGGTTTATCTGTATACCATTCATACACAGTGGCAGATCAAAGTGCTTTACATAAATAAAGAAATAAGAAAGCATTCAAATAAATCAGTTCAAATAAAATCAAAAATATACAAATATTTAAAAGAAAGAAAATTAAACATAAAAATAAAGAGTGAGGTTTAAGAGTGATGGACTGTGTGCTGAGGTCCGGCTTATGTTTTTCTTTACCGTGCGTTACTCCTGCACCCCACCAGAGCCGGCTCCGTATATACTGCTAGGCCCATCAGCTCCAGAGGCTCAGCTCTGTTTCAGAAACTGAACTAAAGCTAATCATATAAGTCTGTGATTTCTATCACCTCTCTCAGAATGGGGTTGCCAGGGTCTGGTCCCTGGTATTAACCCCTACTAGGGAAAGCCTCTGTCTCAGTTAAAAAGAAAAATATTTAAAAGAAACATATAATTTAAAGAAGGAGGTTTAAGATTGACGTTGGACTGTGTGCTGAGGTCTGTTCTTCAGTGTGATGGCTGAGACTACTGAGACTACTGGCTGATTCTAAACGCCCCAATGATTCAACCAAGCAGACCTACTGAGCTTCCACGGCATCCAGTTTAAAAGCTCCAGCGTGTGTCACTTGCAACGTGGATCAAATAACGAGAAGCGGGAGTGACCGCACGCCGGACGCTGGGACAGTGTTACTCATGTTTGTGAATAAAAGCGCTCGACTCGGAGATAAACAGTAATTCTCTGGCGTATGTGCCGTCGGTGAGGTTTGCTTATGGAACGTTGGGATGTGGTGACAATCCGCTCTGCTTCTTCTCTGCTTAGTGAAACTCAGACTGGGACGTTTATGTGGAACACGTTCTGAACACTACTTTCACTCTGGACTGGTCCACAGATGTGCTTTAAACGTGAGGTATTTACCACGACGTGTGCGGTACAGACATCTACCAAGCATCAGTCCTACTAAGGACCAGTCCAACCAAGCACCAGTCCTACTGAGGACCCATCCAACCAAGCACCAGTCCTACTGAGGACCAGTCCAACCAAGCACCAGTCCTACTAAGGACCAGTCCAACCAAGCACCAGTCCTACTAAGGACCAGTCCAACCAAGCACCAGCCCTACTGAGGACCAGTCCAACCAAGCACCAGTCCTACTGAGTATCTGTCGTACAGAGGACCCGTCAGACTGAGGACCTGTCGTACCGAGGACCCGTCAGACTGAGGACCTGTTGTACCGAGGACCCGTTCGACCACCTACCCGTCCTACCAAGGACCCATGTGACTGAGGACCCGTCAGACTGAGGACCTGTCATATCAAGGACCCATCCTACTGAGTACCTGTCGCACCGAGGACCCGTCCTACCAAGGACCCATGTGACTGAGGACCCGTCAGACTGATTACCTGTTCTGCTGAGTACCTGCCCTAACGAGGACACAACCCACCAGGGACCTGTTGTACCGAGGACCCATGCTACCGAGGACCCGTCTGACCGTGGATCTGTCCTACTGAATACCTGTCCTACCGAGGACACAACCTACCAAGGACCTGTTGTACCAAAGACCCATCCTACCAAGGACATACTCTATTGAGGACCCATGCTACCTCAGCTATAGCCTAGACTTTGGAATGCAGCGATACACAGCGTGCTGAGGCAAATCTTCAAATCTTCAGCGCAGTCAAAGTCAATCCAGACCAGCCATCTCCTCTCGCGTTGGCCTCGTTGGAGCTAAATGAACATTTTGGCAGGCGGTTTAAAACCTTCCATCCTGCCGTCATACTGAGGACCCGACCTACACAGACCAGTCCTACTGAGAGAGCTCTAAACATCACAGCCCAACTCTGACCACCACTGGATTAGCCAGTTAGCCGATTACCGAGCCTCGCTCCTCAGTAGGACTCGCTAAGATGAAGCTCTGTGGCATCTTTCAAACCAGAACCGTGCTTATCATTATCCTCATCACTGACTCTGATCATCATAACGCATCACAGCCTCTCTGGAGAGACACATGTTGTTTACAGTCTTCTCATCATCACAGTAAAGGGGGGCGACGGGGGGCATACATCCACATTTTCTTCCCTCATAATACATTAAGCTGCTGTCGCCTATGCTATTCTGGTCTCTCCTTCAAGATGTTTCAGCTCACTCTCTCCATCTCACCCTCACATATGCTCTCTCTCACTCTCTCTCTCTCTCTCTCTCACACATACCCGAGCTCGGCTTCTTATTCATTCCCGCGGCTGCTATGGGAAGAATGCAATGCCCTTCAGACTGCGGGAGAAGATCGCTCCCAGTCAACCTGATAGGTATCGACAGAGTTCATCAATGCAGCTACGGAAACAAGAAAATCAAAGAAATCCGAGTGTCTGGAGAAGATTCATCAGCCGTATAGATTTACCTTCAGCCTGCCAGCGTACAGTATTCAGCCAATCAGCTTTTTATCTTAGCGTGGCCGAGACAGCCGGAGGTGGACTGTGGAGTGGACCATGGATATAACTGTAATAACGAATCAAGAGACGTGTCGTTACATGTTGATCAAAGATTAGAGGAACAGTAGAACAGACGGGCAGCGGGAGACCCTCGCTTCTTACACTGTACACCTTGTACCCCGTGAGCGGTGGTCACCAAGCCTCCTGCTGGAGATCTGACTTCCTGAGGAGTTTGGTTTCAACGTGACATGCTGCCCCCTCCATTTAACTAACACTAATGCCTATAATCCAGCCAATCGAGCTCTGCTGGAGGAGTTAATTAGCCGGAGCAGGTGTGGCAGATTGAAGACTCCACGGGAATGCTGATATTCAGAGCCGAGGTTGGTGACCACCGCTCTACGCTGTGTACTGGGAATCGCAAGACTTCGCATGACATCTGGTTTAAAATCAGACAAGTTTCGTAGGTCAGTAGACATGATGTGGTCTTTCAAGTTCTGGATCGAACTGCCAGTCACCAAAGAACCGGAGATACCAACACTGGAAACCTGCAATTCTGCATCTGACTTAGGCGCAACCTAGACGGCGCTCGCCCGCAACAGAGGATTAGAGAACCAGAGAGACTTAGAGCTAGAATAGGAGTATCTTCTTCTTCCTACAGGCATTCTAAACATTCTAAACCAGAGCAGCAGTTAGGACCACCTCACACACACATCATACACACACACACACACACACATCATATACACACACACACACACACATCATACACAGGACTCACACACACACATCATATACAGAACTTGCACACACACACACACACACACACACACATCATACACAGGACTCACACACACACATCATATACAGAACTTACACACACACACACACACACACATCATACACAGGACTCACACACACACATCATATACAGAACTTGCACACACACACACACACACACACACACACACACACACAAACACAGGACTCACACACATCATACACAGGACTTACACACACACACACCATATACAGAACTTCAGGACTCACACACACACACACCATATACAGAACCCACACATCATATACAGGGCTTACACACATTAATGGAGTTCTCACCAGATTAGAGTCAAATAGAAGAAAACGTGGAGGTGAATGTAAACGTGTTGTGTATCTAATTGTGTGAAACTAACGTACGTAACCCCCCATAAACCTGAGTTCATGTTTTGGCTTCTCTACCTGCTTCGCGGCTCCTCAGCTGTCTGTGTTGGATTTAATTTATTCTGGTTGACCTCTGGACGCTTTGTGGTGTTATTAGCTAATAATAGAAAACAGCAGCGGAGCAAACTGATTGATTGTGCTGCTTAAAGTCACACAACACGTGCAATTTCACACATACACAAAATACCTACTCCAGTCGTGTGCTGGGGGAACCAGCCTCGGGCTGGAACGTCCTGAACAAAACACCAAAACCCCAACTGCTCCCTGGGTACTGTGGATAGGGCTACTCATCACTCTGGGCAAGTGTGCTTACTGCCCCCTAGTGTGTGTGTGTGTGTGTATATGTGTGTATATGTGGCAATTACAGCAATTACAGTTCAAGTCTTCATGGAGTGTGATGCTACGAGCTCTTTGGGCAGTTTCTCCGGTTCTTCTCTGCAGAACCTCTCAGGTTGGATGGGGAGCGTCGGTGCACAGCCATTTTCAGATCTCTCCAGAGATGTTCAATCAGGTCCAAGTCTCGGCTCTGGCTGGGCCACTCAAGAACATTCATGGAGCTGTCCCGAAGCCACTGCTTTGTTATCTTGGCTGTGTGTTTAGGGTCATTGTCTTGTTGGAAGATGAACCTTTGCCCCAGTCTGAGGACCAGAGCGCCCTGAAGCAGGTCTTCTTCTTCAAGGACGTCTCTGTACATTGCTGCATTTATCTTTCCCTCCACCCTGACTGGTCTCCCAGTTCCTGCTGCCAAAAACCAACCCCACAGCTTGATGCTGCCACCACCATGCTTCACTGTAGGGATGGTATTGGCTAGGTGATGAGCGGTGCCTGGTTTCCTCCAGACATGAGTTCAATCTTTGTTTGATCAGACCAGAGAAGTTTGTTTCTCATGGTCTGAAAGTCCTCCAAGCGGGCTGTCTTATGCCTATTACTGACGAGGGGCTTCCGTCTGGCTGATCTACCGTACAGGCCTGATTGATGGAGTGCTGCAGAAATGGTTGTCCTTCTGGAAGGTTCTCCTCTCTCCACAGAGCAAAGAGTGACCCCTGGATTTTTGGTCACCTCCCTGACTAAGGTCCTTCTACCCCAATCACTTAGATTGGCCGGGTGGTCAGCTCTAGGAAGAGTCCTGGTGGTTCCAAACTTCTTCCATTTACGGATGATGGAGGTCCTTGAGCTCGTTGGGACCTTCAATGCTGCAGAAATATTCTGTACCTTCTTCAGATCTGTGCCTCCACACAATCCTGTCTCGGAGGTCTACAGACAATTCTTTGGACTTCATGGCTTGTGCTCTGAGATGTACTGTCCACTATGGGACCTTATATAGACAGTGTGTGTCTTTCCAAATCATGTCCAATCAACTGGATTGACCACAGGTGGACTTCAATCAAGTTGTTAAAACAACTGAAGGAAGATCAGCATGTGGAGAACATGTGGAGACAGTGAAGCGCTGTGAATACCTTCCAGAATCTCTGTATATAAAACCATAAACAGCTCGTTCTCTATCTCTCTGAAGAACCATTTCATCATGCAAATAACGAGTTATGTATCTAAACAAATCCATATAGAACTCAGGCTTCTAAATAGAACCATTACCTTCACAAAGGAACAGTCTGTTTTCAGAGAGCACTGCAGTGCTTCCCAGCCCGGTCCTCAGGGACCGCTAGCCGGTGCACATTTTTGCTCCAACCTCAATAACAACCCACAGAGCCTGAGGGGACCTGAGAATCAGGTTGGGAAGCACTGCTCGGTTCACGAGGGCAGGCCGCAGTGCTGAACTCTACCAGCAACGTGAGGGGGCGCCACCTACGTGCCAGATTACAGTAATGAAAGTAGAATTAAATTAAGAAGGGAGAGAAACGTGGGAGGTGGGCACTGACGTGGATTCAAGCCAGGCCTGTATAGCGTCCCAACAGCTCCAGCATCTCACACGGACACGGTGAGCCGCAGAAGCAGCTTCACCTCGCTGTTCGTTATCCACAGCGGCGTTCTGGAGATGCTGCCGGGTCATATGAACACCGTCCTCTTTTAAAGGCGGACGGGCGGGAGCTGTGGGTTTCCCGCTGAGAGGGGTCGCGTCAGATGTGGCTCCAATTCACTGTGCAGGAAAACAAACCCCGATGAAGCCCGGAGGCACGAGCGCACCTGCGAAACTCATTTCCATCCATCCACACCCAGAACCTCACGCTGTATGATTAACGTAGAGCTACGACAGGAGTGCTGACTGCGAGCGCTACAGACGCGGCTGTTTCTACAGAGTAAATACAAACGAAATTTTAAGATGTTTACAGAAGCCGTCTGAGCCAAATCACTGCTGGAAACGAACTGCTTGATTAATTAATGGCAAATAAGATCATAAGGAAAAATATTGTCCAAAAAATCGAAGTATCTAATTGATTTGGTGTCTTTTAGTTTGTATATAATTGTATAATATATATATATTTATATACAGTGTGAGTTAAGTAAGTAATGGGTGAGGGGGTCTATCTTTTAGGCTATGTCCCAATCCTGGCCACCACCGCTAAACCCGCCATATTGCATCAAGGGCACGTTTTTTACAGTGGGAAGGTGGTCGTGTAGCAGATCAAAGCCTTCAGATCTGTGTTCAGTACCAGGGACAGCACTCTGAACATGGTGTTCAATGTGGTTGTTGTTGTAACTTTCTGTGTTGATAACATTTGAACCACAAGAGATATTACAAATCTGATTACATCAATCGATTTCTGAGACAGTTCTGATCTTCTTTGATCTGCTACACGACCACCTTCCCACTGGACAAAACTCGCCCTTGATCCAATATGGCGGCATTCATGCCTAAAAGATAGACCCCCTCACCCGTTACTTGCTGGGGTATTCAGATACAGCATTTACCCTGACCATACAGGAGCTCCACTCACTGTCCACTGTATCAGCTCCACTGACCATACAGGAGCTCCACTCACTGTCCACTGTATCAGCTCCACTGATCATACAGGACCTCCACTCACTGTCCACTGTATCAGCTCCACTGACCATACAGGACCTCCACTCACTGTCCATTGTATCAGCTCCACTGACCATACAGGACCTCCACTCACTGTCCACTGTATCAGCTCCACTGACCATACAGGAGCTCCACTCACTGTCCACTGTATCAGCTCCACTGACCATACAGGACCTCCACTCACTGTCCACTGTATCAGCTCCACTGACCATACAGGACCTCCACTCACTTTCCACTGTATCAGCTCCACTGACCATACAGGACCTCCACTCACTGTCCACTGTATCAGCTCCACTGACCATACAGGAGCTCCACTCACTGTCCACTGTATCAGCTCCACTGACCATACAGGAGCTCCACTTACAGACTGTAGTTCATCTGATTCTCTGTATACTTTATTACTCTGTTCTTTAATGATCAGGACCCCCACAGGACCACCACAGAGCAGATACTATTAGGGAGGTGGGTCATTCTCAGCACTGCAGGGACACTGATTTGGTGGTGGTGTGTCAGTGTGTGTTGTGCTGGTGGGAGTGAATTGTTGCTCATTAATTAGACAGAAGAGGAGATGATGAGTAAGATCTCATGTAATGTGTGGAAGATCTACCAAACTAGAACATCTCCAGACTGTTAAACCAGACAGCATCAGCCCCCCCGAGTGTACTTCATGCACATGTTAACTTGGGACGCTCGGGGAACTTCACCAGCGGTGCCCAAACATGTGTTAATGGCTGCATATAACAGGATATGAGATCATTCCTCCAGACAAAACCTTCTCAGATCCAGTCTTTGTGGACTCTTCAGCATTTTTGGGGTACCAGTCAGAGCAGCTGCATGCAGATTTAGAGCTTTTGCTTTGGATTATCGTCTTGCTGGAAGATCCAGACGCTATCCAAAACCATGTAGCACTTGATGGACTCAGAGCTGTGGGCTTTTCTCCCATCATGGCAACTCCATCACCATATTTCAGAGTGAACCAGGTTCTTCAGGGCACCTGATCTTGACTCATTCAACCCATCAGCAGTGTTTGCTGCCAAAAAGCTCCTTTGATGTCTGACTTGTGGAACCTGCGTCCAGTCAGAGTTCTCGTGATGTTTTCTAGCCGCAGGCTCTTGTTTGTGGTTTGATGACAGTGAAGACTTTCTTCTGGCGAGCGGTTGCTGATATGGAGGTGGTGTCTAATTGTATTTTAGAGGATTTGCTGACCCCGGGATGCAACCAGCTGCTCGAGTGTTTGTCTCTCGAATATTCTTCTCGTGATGCATGGCAGAAGAAACGTTTGTGTTTTCTTAATCACTGCTTTAATTAATGAACGAGTGGGTCTTCCATGCGTGGAGCTGTATGGCCTTTATGAAGGTCCATAACCTTTTATCTCAGTATATTTCTGTATTCTCTGATCTTCCCCTGTTGCTGGATGACTAAGCATGAGCTGTGAATCTCCGACAACAGCTGTTTATTGGAAAGAACGGATCGTAGAATATTTATATAATCAGATCAGAGGTTACGCTTTAATATGCTGTGATATATCGTTTGTAGTGTATGTGTGTGTTTAACTTCCCTCTAGGTGTGTGTGTTCACTAGTGTGTGTGTTCACTGGCATGGGTATATGTGGGTGTTTTACTGACCCCTAGTGTGTGTGTTCACTGGTGTGTGTGTCTATGTGTATGTGGGAGTTTCACTGCCCCTAGTGTGTGTGTTCACAAGTGTGCGTGTCTATGTGTATGTGGGAGTTTCACTGCCCCCTAGTGTGTGTCTTCACTAGTGTGTGTATGTGGGTGTTTCACTACCCCTTTTGTGTGTGTTCACTAGTGTGTGTGTCTATATGGGTGTTTCACTGCCCCCTCGTGTGTGTGTTCACTAGTGTGTGTATGTGGGTGTTTCACTGCCCATTAGTGTGTGTTCACTAGTGTGTATGTCTATGTGGGTGTTTCACTGCCCCCTTGTGTGTGTGTGTTCACTAGTGTGTATGTCTATGTGTAGGAGTTTTACTGCCCCCTATTGTGTGTGTGCATGTATGTGGGTGTGTGTGTGTTCACTAGTGTATGTATGTGGGTGTTTCACTCCCCTATGTGTGTGTGTTCACTAATGTGTGTCTATGTGGGTGTTTTACTGCCTCCTTGTGTGTGTGATCACTAGTGTGCGTGTTTGTGTGTGGGTGTTCACTAGTGCGTGTATGCAGGTGTTTCGCAACCCAATTTGTGTGTGTGTGTCTATGTGGGTGTTTTCCTCATGTGTGGGTTCGCTTGTGTGTGTGTCTATTTATATGTGGGAGTTTCACTGACCCCTAGTGTGTGTTCACTAGTGTGTGTGTGTGTGTGTGTATGTGGGTGTTTCACTGACCCCTAGTGTGCATGTGTGTGTGTATGTGGGTGTTTGATCCATAACACATACCAAAACAATAACAAAACCAGAACATGAATCAGATTTAATTGTTAATATACTGGATCTTGTAATTGGACAGAAGTGTTTAAATGAAGCCGTGATGATCAAAGACTGTTTGAGTCCTACCAGAGTAACAGCGAGAACCAGATCATAACAACAGTCAGTGATCCCAGTGATAACCAGTGACTGCTGTTGTAATGCTATCATTTATAGGTGGCAGTGCATTTAAGGTGGCAGTTTCCATAAATTTGAGGCAGCAGTTTATTCAAAGGGCAGGAAGTTTAAGCTGTGCACAAAGCAAAGCCGCACCTGTAGTACAGATAAGAAGAACCTGGGGAGGTGGACCCAGACTTTTGACTGATAGTGTACTAGAATGATTATACAGGGTGAGTCAAAGTCTCAGGACATCCTTTTATTTCAGGAGCGAAAGGGAAAGTGACGTATCTGAATACCCCAGCAAGAAATATGAAATATTGGATCAAGGGCAAGTTTTTCCAATAGGAAGGTGGTCGTGTAGCAGATCAGAGAAGACCAGAAATGTCTCAGAAATCGATTGATGCAATCAAATTCGCAATAACTCTTGAGGTATCATTATAGGTGGCAGTGTATTTAAGGTAGCACTGCATTTAAGGTGGCAGGTTTAATAAATTTGAGGCAGCAGTTTATTTAAAGGGGCAGGGAGTTTAAGTCCAGCCATCAAGCAGGTGATAAACTAAATTACTATCATACGTGACGTCTAAGGCGTGTGGTAGAGACTTTTAAAACCTGCACACCAGCCCCCGCAGGTCTGGCGTCGGTGCTGAGACAGTGGAAACTCGCGGGCGGAGAGGATGGGCTGCTATGAAAGGGGTGAATGATTGACGAAGATAAGCAGCAGTGCGTATGTCTCGCCTTACGCTGGGATCAAACTGAAGGGCAAGGCTCAAGTGTCGCAGGTGTCTGCGCACGCACAGAGAGGAACACAAACGCTCCGTCAGATCGCATTACAGCGTAACAGGACAGTGGAATGTGCACACGCAGGGCCAGCGAGCCGGCGGGCTACAAGGTTTCAGACGTGACAGCAGCGGATCAGCTGACAGCTAATTATGGAATCTCATAACTTCATAATCTCCTTCTCAGCCCACACGGCCGCAGATCCACAGCGGGGACCAATAAGCCGCGTCTCCTGCAGACACAGCATCTCACTACCGTTAGTTTCTCCTCAAACGTGCTCTCGAGAGCGGTTCTAAGAGAAGGTCTACGCCAGGTGCGAGCATGTGTGTAGGTTCCGTTTCTATCTGAGAACCTACTATCTACATCTATTTTGCATGATGAGATGGTTCTTCAGGCTTTAACTTTTTTGAAAAATGGTTCTATGTATCCACTATTGATTGTTATGATGATGTTAGGCATGTAACAATAGCAGAACCATTTATGGTTCTACATAGAACCATGCACAGCTCTTTCCCCATCAATATGAAGAACCATTTACGCATAGAACCACATGAGTTTTCATGGTTCTATATGGAGTCACTGTGAGTGTAAGAGGTTTGTAATGAGAAACCAGTCAATATATATATATATATATGTGTGTGTGTATAGTTATAAAGTTGTTTAGATCTGAATGTGTTGAGAGACGAGTGTAAACAGTGTAAAAAGTTGGAGCCCATGTACACAAATATTACTAAAACAAACATTTGAGTGTATTTAAATGTAAAAATGAGAATGTATATTTTTATAAGAGCTATAAAACCACCAAACCTGTTTATCAGAACAAGATCTCAGCATCTACACTATCTTCTTCAGTCCTGTTAGAGAAGCAGCTC
>CM038702.1:1741408-1751408 GCA_021613375.1 Megaleporinus macrocephalus
CACCGCGGGAACTATGTATTTTTCGTGGCCGGGGTCGAGAGGGTCTGAGTTCAGTTGGTCAGCGCTGATGACTGACAGTAAAAAGAGACTCACAGGACACTGTGGTCCACGTTCAGATCTGGCGGTCACTTAAAATCACTTTGCGCGCTTGTTTTTGGTGGTGATGGTGTTTACAGTGGTGGTGATTTTGTATATAATGGTGGTGATGATGTTTACAGTGTTGGTAATGATGTTTACAGTGGTGGTGATTTTGTATATAATGGTGGTGATGATGTTTACAGTGTTGGTAATGATGTTTACAGTGGTGGTGATTTTGTATATAGTGGTGGTGATGGGGTTTACAGTGGTGGGAGTGATATTTACAGTGATGGTGATGATGTTTATATTGGTGGTGATGATATTTACAGTGTTGGTAATGATGTTTACAGTGGTGGTGATTTTGTATATAGTGGTGGTGATGGTGTTTACAGTGGTGGTGATGGTGTTTACAGTGGTGGGAATGATATTTACAGTGGTGATGATGGTGTTTACAGTGGTGGGAGTGATATTTACAGTGGTGATGATGGTGTTTACAGTGGTGGTGATGGTGTTTACAGTGGTGGTGATGATGTTTACAGTGGTGGTGATTTTGTATATAGTGGTGGTGATGGTGTTTACAGTGGTGGTGATGATGTTTACAGTGGTGGGAGTGATATTTACAGTGGTGATGATGGTGTTTACAGTGGTGGTGATGGTGTTTACAGTGGTGGGAGTGATATTTACAGTGGTGGTAATGATGTTTACAGTGGTGGTAATGATGTTTACAGTGGTGGTGATTTTGTATATAGTGGTGGTGATGATGTTTACAGTGTTGGTAATGATGTTTACAGTGGTGGTGATTTTGTATATAGTGGTGGTGATGATGTTTACAGTGTTGGTAATGATGTTTACAGTGGTGCTGATTTTGTATATAGTGGTGGTGATGATGTTTACAGTGTTGGTAATGATGTTTACAGTGGTGCTGATTTTGTATATAGTGGTGGTGATGATGTTTACAGTGTTGGTAATGATGTTTACAGTGGTGGTGATTTTGTATATAGTGGTGGTGATGATGTTTACAGTGTTGGTAATGATGTTTACAGTGGTGCTGATTTTGTATATAGTGGTGGTGATGATGTTTACAGTGTTGGTAATGATGTTTACAGTGGTGGTGATTTTGTATATAGTGGTGGTGATGATGTTTACAGTGTTGGTAATGATGTTTACAGTGGTGGTGATTTTGTATATAGTGGTGGTGATGGTTTTTTCAGTGGTGCTAATGGGAGCCAGGAGTCGCCATGTCTACAACACTAATATACACATTTTATCTTCTATCAAATCTACACATAATGTTAATTTGTTAAAAAAAATAGTGAGCAATCCTAAAAAATACACACAGTGTTGATTTTGACACCATTTCTGTGAATATAAAAATAAGCTTTAGTTGAAAATCTTCAGAAAACGATGGTAAATGTGATTCATGTGAAGGAGGTTTTAGAGGTGGACGTCTGGTTCCATTCAGCACCACTGTGAACAGTTCTTACTTAGAAATGATATATGATGCGTCACATTTAATCAAACCAAACACGATGTGTACTGATTTCAGGTCGACTCTAACCGGCTTGTGCTTGTCTCTTGTTTCCCAGCGTTGCTCTGCGTCTTGTATCTGCTGGTCACGCAGCCGCACCCCTGCTCCAGCTGCCCGTCTGCGTGCGTGTGCGGCTCGTCGGAGGCGGACTGCGGCGGCCGCGGCCTGGTGGCTCTTCCCGCTCTGTCTTCGCTCCCGTCGGCCACGCGCACCCTCCTGCTGCCCAACAACCGCCTCTCCTCGCTGCCCGCCTCAGCCTTCGCCAACCTCAGCTCCCTCGAGAGGCTGGACCTGTCCAACAACTACCTGGATAACCTGCCGGCCGGCCTGTTTGCCGAGCTGGCCAACCTGAGCGACCTCAGCTTGAGGAACAACAGCCTGACGGCTCTGGACCGTGACCTCCTGCAAGGCCTGGGGAGCCTGCGGAGGCTGGACGTGTCCCTGAACGGCCTGGCCGCCGTGCCGCTCGGCCTGCTGGACCAGCAGCAGGGCCTGACGTGGCTGTCTCTGGCCGGGAACAGGCTGCAGGCGCTGGAGAGGGCCGCCTTCGAGCCGCTGGTTAACCTGCAGCACCTGGAGCTGGGCTCCAACCCCTGGGAGTGCGACTGCAACCTGCGCGACTTCAAGCACTGGATGGAGTGGTTAATCTACCGAGGTGAGAACCCGGCGCGCAGCCAGGCCCGTCACCGCCATTACATAATCTCCCGCTCGCAATTACTCCAAATCACCGCAGCCGCTGTGCACAGTCCTTAAATCTCCGTCATCTTCTCCCCGCGTCTCAAACCCACGCGCTCCCGAGGCAGAGGGTTCACACCACTCTTCTCAGAACGAGCAATAAAAGCAGAAATGAATCTAAACGGCTGATCTGAGCGCTGCTCCAGACGCAGGCAGCATGCCGTGAAGATACAGACATAATAACCCGCACACACCCCCGTCCACACGCTTCACACTGTCAGTCAGACTGAAGATGCTCTGGAGTGATATTTATAGTGACGAAGCTCAAATAAGAGCACACCACTGTCACGCACACAGTGAGCACACGCTTAGCTCAGGAACCTCTGTTTTAATGGCCGGCACTGATGACACGTCATAGACGGAAGAAGTTGCAGTGCCACGTTTAGCTGCAGCATTCACCTGAAATCAATCATTTTTATTATTCATTAAACTAGTGGTGATGGTGTTTACAGTGGTGGTGATGGTGTTTACAGTGATGGTGTTTACAGTGGTGGTGATGGTGTTTACAGTGGTGATGGTGTTTACAGTGGTGGTGATGGTGTTTACAGTGGTGATGGTGTTTACATTGGTGGTGATGGTGTTTACAGTGGTGTTGATGGTGTTTACAGTGGTGGTGATGGTGTTTACAGTGATGGTGATGGTGTTTACAGTGATGGTGTTTACAGTGGTGGTGATGGTGTTTACAGTGGTGGTGATGGTGTTTACAGTGGTGGTGATGGTGTTTACAGTGATGGTGTTTACAGTGGTGGTGATGGTGTTTACAGTGGTGGTGATGGTGTTTACAGTGATGGTGTTTACAGTGGTGGTGATGGTGTTTACAGTGGTGGTAATGGTATTTGCAGTGATGGTGTTTACAGTGGTGGTGATGGTGTTTACAGTGATGGTGTTTACAGTGGTGGTGATGGTGTTTACAGTGGTGGTAATGGTATTTACAGTGGTGGTGATGATGTTTACAGTGGTATTTATGGTGTTTACAGTGGTATTTATGGTGTTTACAGTGATGGTGTTTACAGTGGTGGTGATGATGTTTACAGAGGTGATGATGGTGTTTACAGTGGTGGTGATGGTAACCAGGGGTCTCCATGTCTACAACACTAATCTACACACTGTATTTACTATGAAACCCACCAGTGAAGCTAAACGTGTCTTCTGAGTTTATCTGGATGTTGATGGTAAAATGTGGAAGATCTGAAAATACTAGGTTTTCTTTGGGGACTATTTGAACCTCACAGCGTCCTGCATGTATCCCTCCACCATGAATGGAGTTTAAGACTTAGATCTTCTCTAAACTATCATAAACAGCGTCTCAGAATCAGACAGTGTATTTATAACATCTACTGTAAGAACTTTCTGTGAGGAGCTTTTAGAGGTGGACGTCTGGTTCCATTCACCACCACTGTGAACAGATCTGAAGAGCTGGTGGGAGCCGGGGAAAAATTGGTGGGATTCTGCTTTCAGCTCCTTGCTTTTACTTTTTTGGTCTAATCATTTTGTTACAGTCTCCAGCTTTGGTGCCGACAAGGGTGAAAACAATGATTAGCGGTGTTCAGCGCTACCCAGTAGAAGCTGTAAACCCACGTGAGCTTTCTGTAGTAGTCGTGCACTAATGCAGTTAATTCTGGATGGTGGAGTGAAGTGAATCACCACTGGCCACGCTGGGAGCATCACTTAACCACAAGTAGGCCTCCCTGCGCTCCTCGGAGGCTGGACGCTGCACCAGAAAATCGGATTTTGCCAGTAAATTGCTCTCAGCGTTCACATGAACTCGAGTAATCAGATAACAAGAAACTCTGTGTCTGCATGTGTCAGACAGTGATCAGATTCCTGCTTTTACATAATTATAACCTTCTGCCATCCACTAATACTCAACCACTGTAATATCCACTAATACTCAACCACTGTAATATCCACTAATACTCAACCACTGTAATATTCACTAATACTAAACCAAAGTAATATCCACTAATACTCAACCACTAATATCCACTAATACTCAACCACTGTAATATTCACTAATACTAAACCAAAGTAATATCCACTAATACTCAACCACTGTAATATTCACTAATACTCAACCAAAGTAATATCCACTAATACTCAACCACTAATATCCACTAATACTCAACCACTGTAACATCCACTAATACTCAACCACTGTAATATTCACTAATACTCAACCAAAGTAATATCCACAAATACTCAACCCCTGTAATATTCACTAATACTAAACCACAGTAATATTCACTAATACTAAACCAAAGTAATATCCACTAATACTCAACCACTAATATCCACTAATACTCAACCACTGTAATATTCACTAATACTCAACCACTGTAATATTCACTAATACTCAACCACTGTAATATCCACAAATACTCAACCCCTGTAATATTCACTAATACTAAACCACAGTAATATCCACTAATACTCAACCACTAATATCCACAAATACTCAACCACTGTAATATTCACTAATACTCAACCACTGTAATATTCACTAATACTCAACCACTGTAACATCCACTAATACTCAACCACTGTAATATTCACTAATACTCAACCACTGTAATATTCACTAATACTCAACCACTGTAATATTCACTAATACTCAACCACTGTAATATTCACTAATACTCAACCACTGTAACATCCACTAATACTCAACCACTGTAATATTCACTAATACTCAACCACTGTAATATTCACTAATACTCAACCACTGTAATATCCACTAATACTCAACCACTGTAATATTCACTAATACTCAACCACTGTAACATCCACTAATACTCAACCACTGTAATATTCACTAATACTCAACCACTGTAATATTCACTAATACTCAACCACTGTAATATTCACTAATACTCAACCACTGTAATATCCACTAATACTCAACCACTGTAATATTCACTAATACTCAACCACTGTAATATTCACTAATACTCAACCACTGTAATATTCACTAATACTCAACCACTGTAACATCCACTAATACTCAACCACTGTAATATTCACTAATACTCAACCACTGTAATATTCACTAATACTCAACCACTGTAATATTCACTAATACTCAACCACTGTAATATCCACAAATACTCAACCCCTGTAATATTCACTAATACTAAACCAAAGTAATATCCACTAATACTCAACCACTAATATCCACAAATACTCAACCACTGTAACATCCACTAATACTCAACCACTGTAATATTCACTAATACTCAACCAAAGTAATATCCACAAATACTCAACCCCTGTAATATTCACTAATACTAAACCACAGTAATATCCACTAATACTCAACCACTGTAATATTCACTAATACTCAACCACTGTAATATTCACTAATACTAAACCACTGTAATATTCACTAATACTAAACCACTAATATCCACTTATACTCAACCACTGTAATATCCACTAATACTCAACCACTGTAATATCCACTAATACTAAACCACTGTAACGTCCACTAATACTCAACCACTGTAATATTCACTAATACTCAACCACTAATATCCACTAATACTCAACCACTGTAATATCCACTAATACTAAACCACTAATATCCACTAATACTCAACCACTGTAATATCCACTAATACTCAACCACTGTAATATTCACTAATACTCAACCACTGTAATATCCACTAATACTCAACCACTGCAATATCCACTAATACTCAACCACTGTAATATTCACTAATACTAAACCAAAGTAATATCCACTAATACTCAACCACTAATATCCACTAATACTCAACCACTGTAACATCCACTAATACTCAACCACTGTAACATCCACTAATACTCAACCACAGTAATATCCACTAATACTCAACCAAAGTAATATCCACAAATACTCAACCACTGTAATATCCACTAATACTCAACCACTGTAATATTCACTAATACTAAACCACAGTAATATCCACTAATACTCAACCACTGTAATATTCACTAATACTAAACCACAGTAATATCCACTAATACTCAACCACTGTAATATTCACTAATACTAAACCACTGTAATATTCACTAATACTAAACCACTGTAATGTCCACTAATACTCAACCACTGTAACATCCACTAATACTCAACCACTGTAATATTCACTAATACTCAACCACTGTAACATCCACTAATACTCAACCACTGTAATATTCACTAATACTCAACCACTGTAACATCCACTAATACTCAACCACTGTAATATTCACTAATGCTCAACCACTGTAATATTCACTAATACTAAACCACTGTAATATTTACTAATACTCAACCACTAATATCCACTAATACTCAACCACTGTAATATTCACTAATACTCAACCACTGTAATATTCACTAATACTGAACCACAGTAATATTCACTAATACTAAACCACTGTAATATCCACTAATACTCAACCACTGTAATATTCACTAATACTCAACCACTGTAATATTCACTAATACTCAACCACTAATATCCACTAATACTTAACCACTGTAATATTCACTAATACTCAACCACTGTAATATTCACTAATACTTAACCACTGTAACATCCACTAATACTCAACCACTGTAATATTCACTAATACTCAACCACTGTAATATTCACTAATACTGAACCACAGTAATATTCACTAATACTAAACCACTGTAATATCCACTAATACTCAACCACTGTAATATTCACTAATACTCAACCACTGTAATATTCACTAATACTCAACCACTAATATCCACTAATACTTAACCACTGTAATATTCACTAATACTCAACCACTGTAATATTCACTAATACTCAACCACTGTAACATCCACTAATACTCAACCACTGTAATATTCACTAATACTCAACCACTGTAATATTCACTAATACTAAACCACTGTAATATTTACTAATACTCAACCACTAATATCCACTAATACTCAACCACTGTAATATTCACTAATACTCAACCACTGTAATATTCACTAATACTGAACCACAGTAATATTCACTAATACTAAACCACTGTAATATCCACTAATACTTAACCACTGTAGTAACAAGGACGAGAGAGTCCAGTTTCTTGTAGCTGTAGTTTTAAAGCTCTCACCAGTGACCAGTCACATCACCCCCAGACCAATTGTTCACTCTACAATACTCACTCCTACCGAGCACACAAGGGTGAAGCAGCTTATTCACCAGTTTTCATGTTCCACCTTAAACAGTGCAGCAGGAGCCAGAACGTACCTGCTCAAATGTCTCTTCATCACACCAGCATCATGTCTAACATCTACTGTTATATTCTGTTTGTATCTTTTTCTCCTGATATCTTCTCACCTCTATCTCCTCCACTCTGTTCCTCACCTCCATCTCCTCCACACTCCATCTCCTCCACTGTGTTCCTCACCTCCATCTCCTCCACTCTGTTCTCTATACACCACCTCCATCTCCTCCACTCTGTTCTTCACCTCCATCTCCTCCACTCTGTTCTTCACCTCCATCTCTTCCACCATCTCCTCCACTCTGTTCTCTATACACTACCTCCATCTCCTCCACTCTGTTCTACAACTCCATCTCCTCCACTCTGTTCCTCACCTCCATCTCCTCCACTGTGTTTCTCACCTCTATCTCCTCGACTCTGTTCTCTATACACCACCTCCATCTCCTCCACTCTGTTCGTTCTTCACTCCATCTCCTCCACTCTGTTCTTCACTCCATCTCCTCCACTTTGTTCTTCACACACTGCCTCCATCTCCACCACTCTGTTCTTCACACACTGCCTCCATCTTCTCCACCTTGTACCTCTATTTTACGTATAAATTGTATTTACATTTTTGATGAATGGACCAAAAGACCGAAAGACGTCTGGTTCTATTGACGTACATTAAAAGTAGAGTATGTTTTTTCCTTCTTCTGTAAAGGTATAATGAGATATGAGACACAGGGTTTTGTTCTGACTGTGACAGTATATTTTTTAACCAATGGTATTAACCGGTCACCGCGTTTGGTTTTACAGTGATGGTGATGGTGTTTACAGTGGTGGTGATGATGTTTACAGTGGTGGTGATGATGTTTACAGTGGTGGTGGTGATGGTGTTTACAGTGGTGGTGATGGTGTTTACAGTGGTGGTGATGATGTTTACAGTGGTGGTGGTGATGGTGTTTACAGTGGTGGTGATGGTGTTAACAGTGGTGGTGGTGATGTTTACAGTTGTGGTGGTGATGATGCTTACAGTGGTGGTGATGATGCTTACAGTGGTGGTGATGGTGTTTACAGTGGTGGTGATGATGTTTACAGTGATGGTGATAGTGTTTACAGTGGTGGTGGTGATGGTGTTTACAGTGGTGGTGATGGTGTTTACAGTGGTGGTAATTATGTTTACAGTGGTGGTGATGGTGTTTACAGTGGTGGTGGTGGTGTTTACAGTGGTGGTGGTGATGTTTACAGTTGTGGTGGTGATGATGCTTACAGTGGTGGTGATGATGCTTACAGTGGTGGTGATGGTGTTTACAGTGGTGGTGATGGTGTTTACAGTGGTGGTGATGATGTTTACAGTGATGGTGATGATGTTTACAGTGATGGTGATGGTGTTTACAGTGGTGGTGATGTTGTTTACAGTGGTGGTGGTGATGGTGTTTACAGT
This sequence comes from Megaleporinus macrocephalus, assembly GCA_021613375.1. Lineage (NCBI taxonomy): Eukaryota > Metazoa > Chordata > Actinopteri > Characiformes > Anostomidae > Megaleporinus > Megaleporinus macrocephalus. The sequence continues at coordinate 1,750,387 of CM038702.1, forward strand.
GGTGGTGATGGTGTTTACAGTGGTGGTAATTATGTTTACAGTGGTGGTGATGGTGTTTACAGTGATGGTGATGGTGTTTACAGTGGTGGTGATGATGTTTACAGTGGTGGTGGTGATGGTGTTTACAGTGTTAGTGATGATGTTTACAGTGGTGGTGATGGTGTTTACAGTGGTGGTGGTGATGATGTTTACAGTGGTGGTGATGATGTTTACAGTGGTGGTGGTGATGTTTACAGTGGTGGTGGTGATGGTGTGTATAGTGGTGGTTATTATGTTTACAGTGGTGGTGATGGTGTTTACAGTGGTGGTGATGGTGTTTACAGAGGTGGTAATGATGTTTACAGTGGTGGTGATGATGTTTACAGTGGTGGTGATGGTGTTTACAGAGGTGGTGATGGTGTTTACAGTGGTGGTGATGGTGTTTACAGTGGTGGTGATGGTGTTTACAGTGGTGGTTATGATGTTTACAGTGGTGGTGGTGATGGTGTTTACAGTGGTGGTGGTGGTGTTTACAGTGGTGGTGATGGTGTTTACGGTGGTGGTGGTGGTGATGGTGTTTACGGTGGTGGTGATGGTGTTTACAGTGGTGGTGATGATGTTTACAGTGGTGGTGGTGGTGTTTACAGTGGTAGTGATGGTGTTCACGGTGGTGGTGGTGATGGTGTTTACAGTGGTGGTGATGGTGTTTACACTGGTGGTGATAGTGTTTACAGTGGTGGTGATAGTGTTTACAGTGGTGGTGATGGTGTTTACAGTGGTGGTGGTGATGTTTACAGTGGTGGTGGTGATGGTGTTTACAGTGGTGGTGATAGTGTTTACAGTGGTGGTGATGGTGTTTACAGTGGTGGTGATGGTGTTTACAGTGGTGGTGATGGTGTTTACAGTGGTGGTGGTGATGTTTACAGTGGTGATGGTGTTTACAGTGGTGGTGATAGTGTTTACAGTGGTGGTGATAGTGTTTACAGTGGTGGTGGTGGTGTTTACAGTGGTGTTGATAGTGTTTACAGAGGTGGTAATGATGT
>CM038702.1:1753908-1783908 GCA_021613375.1 Megaleporinus macrocephalus
CATACCTAAACTACAAAACCATACCATATACACTGTATGATCACCGAATCACACCAAAAACTACCAAATCCTCCAACAACCACCAAACCATAGTAAACGACTCATACCACTACAAGAGCCGAAACAAACTAAATATGACCAAATCATACCAAAACTACTAAACAATATAAAAATCAACCAAATCCTCCATGAACCACCAAATCATACCAAAACTACCACACCACATGAACTACCAAACCCTAGCAATAACTACTAAACCAATCACTAACCAAATCATACCTACACTACCAAACCATAGCACAAACTATTAGATTATATCACAGCTGCCAAACCATAGCATATTTACTAAATTATACCAATGATCACCGAACCAGACCAAAAACTACCAAACTATACCTAAAAACCACCAAATCCTCCAAGACCCACCAACCATAGTAAACCTCTATATGTAAAACCACCAAACCACACCAAAAACTCCCAACCATATCAAAAGCTAACAAACCTTACTAAAAACCCCAAACGATATCTATGATTAACCAAACCACACCAAAAAGCTACCATACACACCATTAACTACAAAACCATAACAGAAATGACTGAACCACACAAAAAACGTAGTTAGCTGACTCGCTGCTACATCTTCAAGCAGAAGCTCGAGTGTTTCATTATCTTCGGTTTCTGGCGTTTCTATGTGGCGTCACCGTGTAGCCTAGAACAAGCAGCCCGTCTGCCGGTCTTTTTCAGGGAGCGGTGCTCTGGTGGTTCTTTTTGGAACGCAGCCGCTATTAACATATGATAATACAACAGGTGGTCCAGAGCAAAGGTTCTCTCCTCAGGGAGCGTAGTCACGAGGCAGTGATGAGGCAATAAGAGGCAATAATGAGAAAACAGCCTCATCTCTGCCTTCTCATCACGTTCTTGGCAACGAGCTCACGTTCAGTTGTGGCAAAGAACCACAAGCAGGTTTCCCTCCATAGAGGAGAGGAGAACGGTTCCTTTACTGAAGAACCCTCGAGGAACCCATTACAGTGATACACGGCGGTGGGCCGCTCACTCTTTAGACATTGCCCTCTAGCTGTTGACAGTGTGAAGGACTCGCACACTTCAGATTAATTACAACGCTGTGTTTACTGAGAAGTGGTGTGATCTCTGTCTCTCTCACTCTCGCAGGTGGATATGTTGACGCCATGGAGTGCACTCTTCCCAAAGACCTGCGGGGGCGGGACATCCGGAGCGTCCCCGTGGAGATGTTCAACTACTGCCTGCAGCTGGAGGACGAGAACGGGGTTGGGTCCGGAGGGGCGAAGGGCGGCTCTCCCCCGTGCCCGCGGGCCACGGCGGCGTCGGCCTCCGAGAGCACGGTGGCGCGGACGGAGACCGAGGCGCCGGACTGCGTGAGGCAGCGCTACCGGCCCGTGAGCGTCCGGCGGGCCATCGGCACGGTGGTCATCGCCGGCGTGGTGTGCGGAATAGTGTGCATCATGATGGTGGCGGCGGCCGCGTACGGCTGCATCTACGCCTCGCTGATGGCCAAGTACCAGCGCGAGCTGAAGAAGAGGCAGCCGCTCATGGGCGACGGCGACGCCGAGGCCGACCCCGAGGAGAAACAGATCTCGTCGGTGGCGTAGAGGAGGGGATTCGGGCTGGGGGGGTCGGGGTTCACAGACAGGCCTCTGTCTGAAGGAGGCAGCGACTTTTAGCGACGCTCCTTTCTGTCCTACCTACGTTCTCCTCCGTGCTCCCGCAAGACTCCTGCAGACTCTCCTCATGCTAACTAACGCTCGGACGTACCGGACCGCCTTTGCCCTCCGTCCCCGGATCACAGCACAGCGCAGCCCTCGGCCCCCAGAACCAGAGGCTCAATCAGCACTTTAAAACTTCACCCCCTCCCTCTCGGCCCTGGTCCTGGAAGGAAGGAGGGATGGAAGGATCTCAGCGAGGACGTGGGGTCGCTCCTCTGTGCTGTACTCCTCACCTGCATCTGTGCTAGCAGCTGCACCGGCCTCGCCCCTTACCGTAAATACTCCCACTTTACTCCGGAGACTCTTATTTTGGTGGCAACGACATATCATGTTATTAATATCCTCCATGGTATTCGGAAAATAACATATATTGGAACCGACGTGAGGTGACCCCACTTCTCCTGGTCTATCTCTGTGTGCTTCTGCCTCCATCCCCAGTATTGAATTGTGTTTAGCGTTCACCGTTGCGTTCCGTTCACTTGCTTTCACAATTACTGTGTGCTGCTCATAACACCGTCTTGAGTGTGAAGCTTGTGAGGCAGGTCTGGAAGGTCAACCAGTCCTTAAGACGGTCACTGTGTGAACACCGAGGTGGTCCTCCATACATTATTTATCAGTATGTTTGTATGTTTTGTTTGTTTCATTATATGGATTGGAATAGCTAGCAACCAGAGCAGTCTCCGATGTGATGTTTCCCATAGCAACGTGTAATATATTGCGAGTGGAAGAGCTGTCAATATATTCCAAACACTAGTAGAGTATATTCTAATACATTTGAAACATGTTACGTGTGTGTGTGAAATATGTACAAAGAGGCGGGGCTGGATAGTGACGTGCGCTCAGTTTTGTACCGTTGGACCGATTACTAGAACCACGTTTAGCCGAAATAGTATGTATCCCCCCTTTTTCAATTCTCGGTTCCTCTCGAGGTTTCTTCCTTATCACTCTCGCCCACTGGGAGACCAGGATTCTCTCTAAAGCTGCTTTGGGACCCTGCCTGCCGTGTAAGGCGCTAGCTACTTCATTAAACCTTGGCTTAATTTGACTGGATGGTGAGTTTCTTAGATTCTAGGCTTCCTTAAAGGGAACCCCGGCTGGTAACACTTGTAAGCCTTAATATGGTGACTAAATTATTAGGACAGGTTGTTAAAAATCACTAAAAGTATCAGATTTATTACATTTTCTGTTAAAAATCACTAAAAGTATCAGATTTATTAGATTATCTGTGAAATCTGCTGCACGTGGGTCTCCATTGTTGTATCTACTGACGTGATCAGCGGGTAGTGACGTCAAATGGTTGCAGTAACCGGCCGTCACGCTCGAGCACAGCTAGCTACTAAACATGCTACTGTTCAGTCTTTACAGTTTGAACTAGAACTCAACATTTCTGACATCAGTGGTGACATCACACACCACGTTAGTGTAAATGGTGAACAGAGAGGGTGGAGGAGAGAGTGACACAGTGCTGGAGTTGTTGTGAAGCTGTGTGTTGGTGTTGACGGAGAAGGAGAGTGTCTGTTAAAGGAGCTCCGCTTTCTAGCAGGAAACATTCACGCTCAGTAAACAGCTAGATACACTGAACGGGAGTGTCTCTGAGCTTCACACTCCTTTATTAGTGAAGTAGTATGTTCACTACTAAGACTGGACTTTCACCTTCAGGATCCACAAACCAGGAGAAGCAGCTGACGCTAACGCTAAACGTTCTCAGGAGAGAATCCAGCGCATGTTCACGTTCACGGTTCTTCTCGCGGTTCTCCATAATCTGGAGCTTCTGGACTTCCTGTGTGGAGAAACTGTGGCTCTGCATTGTGTTTTAGTCTACGCTTAAAACCAACAGCCTCCGTCAAGTCTCTCACCAGTGGTGGTCTACTGAACCACTCAAACTCATCCAGACTGAAGTGAGGAGAGCAGAGCGGGGGTCTTTGGGTAGCTGTGTTGGTCCACACGCTGCTTCACTAACTATTCTCCTTGTTTATGTTTGTGAAGCTGTTTAGACTAATATCAGTCTTTCACTGCCTTTCACTGAAACATCAACAACACAATGTACATGGTTTTCTTTAAGCTCGGTTAGTAACTAACACTCACTCCTTCACACCACAGTCCAGTTCAGATCTGAAACCATCTGACCTCATCTACCCAGCAGGCATTGCGCGTCAGAGATAATATAATTTTATTAAATATTTAGAATAAAAGTGTTAATTTATAAATAAATCTGCTACTTTTGTGATTTTTTACAACGTCTTAACAATTTAGAGTCATTACACCATATAATGTGTTACCAGCCGGGGTTCCCTTTAAAGATCTTTCAAGCTTCAGTAAACACATGGCAGCGTTACGGCTCTTCCTAAACCGGAAAACTTGCTTTCTGCAGTGCGCCAGGATTAGACAAAGATCTTAAGACTGTTCTAGAACAGATTATTCCTGTCATGTAGTCTAAGCCTCCATACATTAGCGTCCATCACGCTGGGAAGAGACAGATGAAGTCAGACCCTATTGCATCGTTCCGTTCTTAATCTTTCCCTCAATCTGACCCAACTCTGCTGATACCGTCCAATCAATGGGGTCCAACCAACTCAAAATAAACTCATATAGACGCATATTGTTGAGCTGAACGTCTCACATTTCATATTGACCTCCTCACCAATTATAGACAGCGACAAACTCTCAGAACATACTAAACACTGTAGTGGTACCACATAGCAGACCTTCGATTCAACCATCCAAAACCAGTGCACGGCCAATGCGGATAGCCAGATCCACTTTAAATCCACTTCTCAGTGAAATGGCCAAGCTACCTACCAAACAGTGGACATGAACGATTGCCTTCAGCTCGCTTTGGCACATAGACAGTCCATGTAAATGACCTGCAGCCTAAGAGAACAGCTGAACGTACATTCACATTAGCAGTTATCCCAAGTTTGACCGATCTGCCTGGACTCGTGGCTACCTATACTGGGCACCTAGCCTGCTGGCTTAACCTGGGTAGCTATGGAGTGACCTACTCACCAAAGATGTCTCATTTATTTCTACTGCATCACACAGAATGGTAAATATAGCAGTTATGAGTCTCTCTCACACAATTAGCACCACACTGTTGAGGTCTGAGAGCAGAGGCTCGAACCTTCAGGCCCTCGTGTTTACAACGACCGGTCCAAAGAATTCGTCAGTTTGTCGCTTCACCGTCAAAGTTCATTTGCAGATTTGGGAAATTGACTTGACGTGGCGACTCACATAGGGCGACAGGCCGCTTACCGCTGACCGCAGGGTGGGTTAGGTATATCTCAGTGTCAGCCCAAGTGAGAATAAGCCAAGTGGAGTTTATTACCATTTCAAATTTTATCTACACAGTCCGTGGTTAGCACGGTTATCCAATCAATGTGGTCCAACCAACTCAAAATAAACTCCCTACACGAGCAACTACAGTGGCGTCTTCTCCCAGTGTTTGAGTCGGCCTCGTGATTAGAAGTCTGTGATTACGCCATTGAGCTGAACGTCTGACCGGACATTCGCATAAGCAGTCACATTCCATATTGACCTCCTCACCAATGATGGACGGCGACAAACTTGACCGCAGGGTGAGTTAGGTATATTTCAGTGTCAGCTCAAGTTAGAATAAGTCAAGTAGAGTTTATTTCCATTTTAACCATCTACACCGTCCACAGTGACCATACGGGGCACACAGAGAATATAACACAGACTAAACAGTATAACAGTGCAGACAACACAACAGTTCAACAAGTAGTGCTACACAAGACAGACTTGCAGGAAACCAGTGTGTAACGTGCAAAATGCGTAACATCATTACTGCACAAAGAAAAAAACACGCGTCACCGTTTTTTGTTTTTTAATTTTCTACATTGTTAGAACACGACAGCTGCCGTTTACACTCTACGCTCCAAAATAGCTTGGAAATAATTCTGGTTCCATTGACTTGCATTAAAAGTAAAGACTGTTTTTGTCCTCTCCTGTAAAGTTGCTATTTTAGAGATACTAGTTTTTCTAGTATAATATACCAAAAAGAGTAATAAGAGAGCCCAAGAGCTACCAGAAGAGCCTCTTTCATAACATACTAAATACTGTACTGTAGTGGTACCATGTAGCAGACCCTCCATCCAACCATCCAAAACCAGTACACGGCAAATGCGGATAGCCAGATCCACTTTAAATCCACCTCTCAGTGAAACGGCTACGCTACCTACCAAATAGTGAACAGAAAGAATTCCCTTCAGCTCACTTTGGCACATGGACAGTTCATCTTGACCCCTTTACTGGCCGTGGATGGCGACAGACTTCCCCGTTTCAGGCTTTAATGCACATTTTCCCCCTAATTTTACAGTAAAACAAAGATGGCGTGCACAGAATGTCATCAGCATCTCACATCGCACACCTATTTCCAGAGAATCGACACCATGTAAATGACGTGCAGGCTGAGAGAAGTTCACACCGAGGCAGTGAAGGCACCAGGCTGCAGTTACAGAGCAGTCTGCAGTGAGTTTCACTGAAATATCCACCTCTAACAGCAACTACAGCCACTAGTGCTACTCAGTTTGGATGTCAATTGTAGTTATAATAGTTGGTTTGGCACGGTGGGTGTACTGGTGGGTTTCCTCCCACAGTCCAAACACATGCATGTTAGGTTGACCCTCACTCTAAACTGCCCGTAGGTGTGAGTGTGTTGGCCATGTGATGGACTGGACCTGTCCATGGTGTTTGCCCGATGACGCTGGGATTGGCTCCAGCCCCCTCCATGACCCCGGCTAGTGGGATAAAGCGGAAGATGATGGATGGATGGATATATAAGGGCTTAATTAGTGCTTAAACAAGCCAAACCCACTACTTTTAATAGAGCCGGGACTTTATTTACTAAAATTAACTAAAATAAACACCAGACAGTCTGTTTAAAAGGAGATATGAAGAATGAAGCCATGTTTTCTAGAAACAGCTCAGTACATACCGGTAAACAGCACCAATTCTGCATCACCTTGAGACACATTCAGTGAAAGCAGTGGTTTTAAAAACAACCCAGAGTGCATCACTGCTGCTGCGACTATCCTTTCATCAGTACAGCCCAGTAGCCTGAAGCTAAACCCCTGATATCAGTGTATCTACTGTACGAGAGAGACCGTATGCTCTTTAATAACCTTCTTACACCTCTGAGTCCCACCGTTACGGGGGAATCTCACGCTGAGCCACACGTCTGATGTACTGGTTTTGTTCTGGGACCCCCGCGACCCACCAGATACATCATTACTCAGTGTTCCGGGATGTAATTATTTACAAATTAAGCCCTGATTGCAGACTCATTTGGATACAGTTTCAGTCACATGATGCTGCGCGACTGTCTAATTCTCCTGTTATTGATTTCCAGCTCTGGTGAGTTACGGCCTTCGTCTGGGGTGCATCACATCACATCACATGACGTCACATCACATGACATCACATCACATGACATCACATCACCGTCTGTTGTTAACTAGCAAGCTTTCAGCTGTTTAATGGAATTTGGCTGCTTTTGTCACAAACATGAGGCATGTCTGCTGAACATATGAGAGAAAAGCCTCAGACATCAACACTCATGCAGGGAAGGAACAGAGTGCAATACTGCCACCTGGAGGAAATAGTGTGCAATACTGAAAAAAACGAGTAGTACCAAAATGTGATATATAACTTATATAACTTATATAACAGTTGTGAAAATGGTATATCATTTGTATATCGACTATATATATATATATATATATATATATATATATATATATATATATATATATATATATATATATATATATATATATATGTATTGGGTGTGTATATATATATATATATATATATATATATGTATTGGGTGTGTATATATATATATATATATGCGTGTTATTATTTGGCTATATTCGTAGCTTAACATCCCAGTCACTCCACCCACATCTCATTAACAACTTATTTCATGGGTTTGCAGATGTAGACAAAAGTTTGGGTACACCTACTCAGTTTGGGGGTTTTATAGCTCTTATAAAAATATACATTCTCATTTTTACATTTAAATACAGTCAGATGTTTGTTTTAGTATATATACATATATTCAGGTAGATGTCTCCAAACTTTTGACTGACTTTTGCCCAGCAGAGCTACTTTGCTGAGTTTAATTCCAACCTGTATCCAGTAATCTATACTTGTGTACCTATGTGTACCTATCCAGCCAATCAGGGACTTGGAAACAGGTTGATTAGCTGAAGCAGCTGTGGATATACACACTTAGGGCGGGGCAATTCGAGCAAATATCATCGCTCAGTGTTTTTGGGGCTGAAAGGCTGTGTATGTACCCTGGATGACCTGGTCCAGGGTGTTTCCTAGGCAGAGGGCCTAATGAGTGCTGGGACTGTCTCCAGCACTGCCAGAAGGACAAGCAGTTTAGAAGAAGAATGAATGAATTAACCTGTATCACTACTTACTATACTGTCATATCATCACATATCATACCTGAAAATATATCAGCTTTACACTGTTAATACATTGAGAAGACAGTGTAGTTAAGATGCACACACACTGATCAGCAGTCCACCTCCATCAGCTCCACTGACCATACAGGACCTCCACTCACTGTCCACTGTATCAGCTCCACTGACCATACAGGACCTCCACTCACTGTCCACTGTATCAGCTCCACTGACCATACAGGACCTCCACTCACTGTCCACTGTATCAGCTCCACTGACCATACAGGACCTCCACTCACTGTCCACTGTATCAGCTCCACTGACCATACAGGACCTCCACTCACTGTCCACTGTATCAGCTCCACTGACCATACAGGACCTCCACTCACTGTCCACTGTATCAGCTCCACTGACCATACAGGACCTCCACTTACAGACTGTAGTTCATCTGATTTTCTGTATACTTTATTACTCTGTTCTTTAATGATCAGGACCCCCACAGGACCACCACAGAGCAGATACTATTAAGGACGTGGGTCATTCTCAGCACTGCAGTGACCCAGACGTGGTGTGTTAGTTAGTGTGTGTTGTGCTGGTGTGAGTGGATCAACCACCTCAGTGTCACTGCTGGACTGAGAATCGTCCACCAACCAAAACTATCCGGACAGCAGTGTCCTGTGGGCGGCGTCCTGTGTCCACTGATGAAGAACTAGAGGAACACAAACTGTGCAGCAGCAGATGAGCTACTGTCTCTGACTTTACATCTACAAGGTGGACCAGCAAGTAGTAGGAGTGTCTAATAGAGTGGACAGTGAGTGGACACAGTGTTTAAACACTCCAGCAGCAGCAGCACTGCTGTGTCTGAGAATGACCCACCTCTCTAATAGTATCTGCTCTGTGGTGGTCCTGTGGGGGTCCTGATCATTAAAGAACAGAGTAATAAAGTATACAGAGAATCAGATGATCTACAGTCTGTAGGTGGAGCTCCTGTATGGTCGGTGGAGTTGAGGATACCAAGAGATTATCAGTTGGGTTCAGACGTGAGGAGCCACCAGGGTGTCGTTGTTCACTGTCTGCATGCTTCCGTGCTCCGTCCGCACACGTGAATACAGGGCTAGATCACGCGCTAGGTCACCCGCTCCCTGGAGGGAAGGAAGCTGCCCCTTGCAGTGGGCCTATTGCACCTCCTTATCCTTGATTTGAGCTATGATTTCCTCTCTCTCTCTATTATCTCTGTATATCACTGTTTTTCTTAATCTGTCTTTCCTTTACATCCTCTTTTTTTTCTGAAGGTTGTTACCATCAAACTGTACGGGATGTAAAATGAAATGCTTCTTTATTTTTTTCGCTCAAGATAAGTGGTTTAAATACTGTTTGTGGGCTGTGGATTCATTCTATGTGGAAAAATGAATAAAGAATGTATTTCCATAAGTCAGTAGGTGGAGGATGAGTGGAGGCCTGAGTGAGCGCACGCACGATACACCTTCACAGCAGGTAAATGTAGAGAATACACGTGGAGACCACTGAAGACGAGTATGAAGCTTGTTAGAGCCAACATAGACCACCTGGTGATAGCCACGTCCTATGAATTACGACCTTTTTCTGTTCATCTGCACCAAACAGCTTCAAAACATCTCTCATTTTATTACAGGTTTGAACATAAACAAATAAAGCGACATGTTCCTTTCAGGTTATCGACTATTCATTGTCATGCTGTGAGCTCTGAGAATGTGAACACATGAACTCATAGAATATAGGAACAGTAAGCACACAGCTTAGTGGGAACCAGTGTATGATGTTGGAGGAGGGAGCAGAAGAAGAGAAGATCTCCTACCTCCAGCCACAGCTGTTCTCTGGCCCACTGTCACAGTGACGGAGGTGACGGCGATCAAGATTCTGCCATCTGCCACACAGAAAGACACACACATGCTCACACTGATTACACTCACATATTCACAATATCACCCTCCGCCGTGCAGTGAAGGGCTCCAGCAAGTCCAGCAAACAGATGCAGATTCATGCAGCAATGCAGCAATGACTAGTGCAGCAATGACTAGTGCAGCAATGACTAGTGCAGCAATGACTAGTGCAGCAATGACTAGTGCAACAATGACTAGTGCAGCAATGACTAGTGCAACAATGACTAGTGCAGCAATGACTAGTGCAGCAATGACTAGTGCAGCAATGACTAGTGCAACAATGACTAGTGCAACAATGACTAGTGCAACAAGGACTAGTGCAACATTGACTAAAGGGGAATTCTACAGTACTGAGAAACTGTCGGTTCACATGTTCAGACATCAGCGGTGAACTTTCTGAGAAACTGAACTGACCTCACTCGAGGTGAGCAGCTTGTTTTTTAGACTAGCCCTCCTGGATAAATGCCTGAGTTGTGTTATGTAAGTGTACAATCTGGTGCACCACGCTGCTCTATCTAACACTGCCAAGGGAACACACATTTGCCCCCCAACCAACATCAGCCATGAAAAGAGAAAATAAATGTGGTTAACAGTCACTCCATAAGCAGTCGGTATAGTATAGTGTAGTGGGTAAAGTGTGTAATGTGGTTGGTATAGTGTATTGTGTGGCGGGTATTGTGTGGTTGGTATTATATAGGGTAGTGGGTATAGTGTATAATGTGGCTGGTATAGTGTATAATGTGGTTGGTATAGTGTATAGTGTAGCGGGTATAGTGTATAATGTAGTTGGTGTAGTGTAGTGTAGTTGATATAGCGTATAATGTGGTTCATATAGTGTAGTGTGTATTGTGTGTAATGTGGTTGGTATAGTGTATAGTGTAGCTGGTATAGTGTATAATGTGGTTGGTATATATTGTAGTGGGTATAGTGTTTAATGTGGCTGGCATAGTGTCTAATGTGGTTGGTATAGTGTATAGTGTAGCTGGTATAGTGTATAATGTGGTTGGTATAGTGTATAGTGTAGCTGGTATAGTGTATAATGTGGTGGGTATAGTGTCTAATGTGGTTGGTATATAGTGTAGCGGGTATAGTGTATAATGTGGTTGGTATAGTGTAGCAGGTATAGTGTATAATGTGGTTGGTATAGTGTATAATGTGGTTGGTATATTGTCTAACGTGGTTGGTATAGTGTCTTATATGGCTTGTATAGTGTAGTGTAGTGGGTATAGTGTCTTATATGGCTTGTATAGTGTAGTATAGTGGGTATAGTGTATAATGTGGTTGGTATAGTGTAGTGTAGTGGGTATAGTGTATAATGTGGTTGGTATAGTATAGCGTAGGGTATATAGTGTATAATGTGGTTGGTGTAGTGTAGTGGGTATAGTGTATAATGTGGTTGGTGTAGTATAGCGTAGGGTATAGTGTATAATGTGGTTGGTGTAGTGTAGTGGGTATAGTGTATAATGTGGTTGGTATAGTATAGCGTAGGGTATAGTGTATAATGTGGTTGGTGTAGTGTAGTGGGTATAGTGTATAATGTGGTTGGTATAGTAAAGTGTAGCGGGTATAGTGTATAATGTGGTTAGTATATTGTATAGTGTAGCAGGTATAGTGTATAATGCGGTCTGTATAGAATAGTGTAGTGGGCATAGTGTATGATGCACTCAGTATAGTGTAGTGTAGTGTAGTGTAGTGAGTATAGTGTATAATGCGTTATGTATAGAATAGTGTAGTGAGTATAGTGTATGATGAACCCGGTATAGTATAGTGTAGTGGGTATGGTGTATAATGCGGTTTGTATAGAATAGTGTAGTGGGTATAGTGTATGATGCACTCTGTATAATGTAATGTGGTGGGTATGGTGTATAATGCAGTTTGTATAGAACAGTGTAGTGGGTATAGTGTATGATGAACCCGGTATAGTATAGTGTAGTGGGTATGGTGTATAATGCGGTTTGTATAGAATAGTGTAGTGGGTATAGTGTATGATGCACTCGGTATAGTGTAGTGTAGTGGGTATAGTGTATTATGCAGTTTGTATAGAACAGTGTTGTAGGTATAGTGTGTGATGCACTCGGTATAATGTAGTGTAGTGGGTATAGTGTATAATGTGGTTGTTATAGTATAGTGTAGTGGGTATAGTGTATAATGTGGTTAGTATAGTGTAGTGGGTTTAGTGTATAATGCAGTTTGAATAGAACAGTGTAGTGGGTATAGTGTATGATGCACTCAGTATAGTATAGTATAGTGTAGTGTAGTGTAGTGGGTATAGTGTATAATGCGGTTTGTATAGAACAGTGTAGTGGGTATAGTGTATGATGCACTCAGTATAGTGTAGTGTAGTGTAGTGTAGTTGGTTTAGTGTATAATGCGGTTTGTATAGAATAGTGTAGTGGGTATAGTGTATAATGCGGTTTGTATAGAACAGTGTAGTGGGTAAAGTGTATGATGCACTCAGTATAGTGTAGTGTAGTGTAGTGTAGTTGGTTTAGTGTATAATGCGGTTTGTATAGAATAGTGTAGTGGGTATAGTGTATAATGCACTCAGTATAGTATAGTATAGTGTAGTGTAGTGTAGTGTAGTGGGTATAGTGTATAATGCGGTTTGTATAGAACAGTGTAGTGGGTAAAGTGTATGATGCACTCAGTATAGTGTAGTGTAGTGTAGTTGGTTTAGTGTATAATGCGGTTTGTATAGAATAGTGTAGTGGGTATAGTGTATAATGCGGTTTGTATAGAACAGTGTAGTGGGTATAGTGTATGATGCACTCGGTATAGTATAGTGTAGTGTAGTGTAGTGTAGTGTAGTGTAGTGTAGTGGGTATAGTGTATAATGCGGTTTGTATAGAACAGTGTAGTGGGTAAAGTGTATGATGCACTCAGTATAGTGTAGTGTAGTGTAGTGTAGTTGGTTTAGTGTATAATGCGGTTTGTATAGAATAGTGTAGTGGGTATAGTGTATAATGTGGTTTGTATAGAACAGTGTAGTGGGTATAGTGTATGATTCACTCGGTATAGTATAGTGTAGTGGGTATAGTAGTGGGTTAGTATAGTATAGTGTCCCAGTGAAAGCAGAACAACCGAGTATGGTCCTGTAATACATTAGAAGATATGAAAAACACACTTAAAGCTGTTTTTTGGTGGAATTCCCCTTTAAGGTTATATTAATAAACTACATTACTCAGTCATGGACATGCAGAGAGATACGGAGAGTAAGTGTGAGTATACAGAAAACAGGGCAGGTGATGCAGAAGTGAAGGAAAAGTGAGAGACAGGCAGAGTGAGAAAAGAATGATGGAAGGAGAACAGAACGACATGCATGAGTTAGAGTCCGATCGTTTTAATACCATCTTCATACTCCAGATCATAATCCGGCGGCTCGGGCGTGGCGCTAAAGTCCGATTCATAGTCCCTGAAAACATCTGAGGAAAGCAGAGCCCTTTCAGTGCCCGTCACTGACCAACCACACCATAACTGACCCACATACTCTGTTTCACTCACACTACTGAGACGCAAAGTCTGAGTCCAGTATTTGTGAGTGATCAGATCAGATCAGACCACGCCAGTGTGGTGACGTCATCAGTAACTACATAGCACATCCCAGCTCTTACATCACTCTGGATCTGACATAGTTTACCACGCTGTGAGTGACACCTTAAAATCTGAAGACTGAATGAGATGCTTCTGTAACAATATGGATGGAATTGCATTTCAAACCACCCACAAATGTGGTCTGGATCTGATTCGCGAAGATTGGACTTCATGTGGGGTTTTTTTGCTATCCAGCAATGCATTTTTGAGATGCTTTTAGCTGTCCAGTCTCTCAGTGGTCAACAACCTGGTTTGAGGCTCCTCGGCCTTAGAATGAAAAGTTTAACTGCATTTCAAACCACCGACAAATGCGGTTTAGATCAGATTTGCAAAAAAAGCTATTAAATATTAACAGGGACACAACAACCTGGTTTGAGGGTCCAGAACGTCCAGACTGAGATGCACCTTCAATAATCCAAAAGCAACTGCATTCAAAACCACCTACAAATGTAGTCTGGATCGGATTTGTGGAAGTTGGATTCTGTGTGCTTTTTGTTGTCCAGACTCTCAGAAATCAACATGGACACAACATCCTGGTATGCATGCAATCAGACTCTGGCTGGCAGTCTGAACGAGGCCTGTGAGCTCTGAGGTTGAAGGTCCTGATTGTCTCTGTCTTGCACGATTAAAAGTGATTCATCTTTTAGATCTTATCACTGCACGATATTAAACTCCCTTAATTAAACCACTTATAAACTTTAATAACTCATCAGCATCATCCTTATTCTATTTTACATCTATTTAATTCTACTGCTGCATTCAGATACACTTACGCTAACGCTCTACTGTAGGGTTTCTTTATAAGGCTACATTAAAGCTACATAAGCTGATCATGAACCACCATCTGTCATACAGGATACATTACTCTGATCATAATAGGTAACGACGAGTGTATGTAGGTGTTATGCAGCCTTATGAACAAACCCTACAGTAAAGTGTAACCACATGTATGTGTAACGATGTACAATAGTTATATTAAGTGAATGTTACTGAAATTCTTGCTAAATGGGTTTGGTGCCACCCTCAGGTCGGTCAGGGCATTGCAGTAAAACTAATAATTCAAGTAATGTGATGAAATATATATTCTACACGTATCAGAGACCAGGATAGCCGACTGTGTTCTCTGGAAACTCGATATTTAATAAAAGTTTGTAATTCGGAGATCATTTCTGAGCTAAGCTAATGTTGCTAATATCTCTGTAGCTGCATGCCGACCGAAGAACAGACATGTTCACTGCAGGTACGTCGACTGTGTTTGTAAAAATGATTAATAATTGTAGCAACGCTAGCTAGCTATCTTTCACCATGCCATATTTTGGGTTCGCCACCAGAGGGCAGAAATGTGCATAGCGTCTTGGTTTATTTTCTACAAATTTAAAAAAGGATGATGGGCGTAAAGTTAAATTTTTTTTAGTGCAGTAAAATGATTATTTCTCTAGTGAATTGAAACTGTAGACATTTGTAGTGCTGAAAATAAATATGGTATTCAAACAGTGATCACTATACGATCACAACATTTTGTAATTGGTAACTCAGTAATTGTGTTAATCTTGTCATTGGTCATTGGTTTATATAAAAAAACGCTATGCGTGTAGACCAGTGGACTGATGGGAGTAGAATTTCTCTGAACGCTGTTGCGCTGTACGCCGACCGAAGAACAGACCGAGCATTTACACTGTGTGCTATATTTATTGCATGTGTGCAATAAATCAGTATCATCCAACCCCTGGTGTCCAATATTGAGGGCAGTTATTATGTATGTACAATATTATTATTATTATATGTTATTATTATGTATGGTTATTTACATCAGTTGTCATAACAAGCGATTAAGAGATTTACAATGGGTGGGTTTACGATGTAAGACGTACCTCGCATGTCTTCTCTAGGAACGTAGTACAAGAAGCGTCCAGCAGGGTTTTCTGCAGCGCGGCGGTACCACACCGGGAAGTGGTCCAGAGTGAAGAGATTATCTTTATCTGATGTGGACAGAAATTTCCTGCAGAAGAAAAATAACTCAATCACACCTACAGACACGACTAACGGGGTCTGATACTCCCTTACACACCCCTCCTGAGCAAGGACGCGTACAGACCCGCACCCAAAACAACAATAACAATCATTTTTAAAAAAATAAATAAATAATAATATTTGGATCACAACCGAGTGCAGCTTATACTTAAAAGCACCCCTGAATGATGACCTCATCAATCTCGTGGAGGTATTTTCGGAATACTCACTTGGCCACTCTTTTTTCAGCGCCTACGTATCTGAACATCCTCATGAGGCCGGAGCGAGTGCCCATGAACGCCGTCTCCACCCCCTCGTCGATGCTGCAGGACACAGGAGAGTGAATCAGGACGCTGTCAGTGGATACAGCTCAGTCAACAAGACAGACAGAACCACAACAGCATATACCCGGACACGTTGAGCAGTAGGGCCGTCCAGTATGCCTCCATAGGAGCGGTGACCACAGCGTCAAACAGGGTCTGCTTTAGGAGAACCTCGTCACCTAGAACACAGACGCCGCCTTAATACCGCAGACTGGGTTAAAAAAACTAGTGTGTATATGTGAGTGTTTCACTGCCCCCGAGTGTGTGTGTTCACTAGTGTGTGTATGTATATGTGTATGTGGGTGTTTCACTGGCCCCTAGTGTGTGTGTTCACTAGTGTGTGTATGTGGGTGTTTCACTGCCCCCTAGTGTGTGTTTACTAGTGTGTGTGTGTATGTGGGTGTTTCACTGCCCCCTGGTGTGAGTTCTTTATGTACGCAGAGTGAGATAGGGGTTTAACTCACACTGCAGATCCGGCTCTTTACCGGTGAGATACCGAACGACAGCCTGTAACTGCGTCAGTTTGCGATGATGAGGGTCGATATCGGTTTCACAGTACGTCCTACAAAACATCAAACACAGCACACAGCTCTGTGAGTACACACTACCCCACTGTGAGTACACACTACCCCACTGTGAGTACACACTACACCACTGTGAGTACACACTACCTCACTGTGAGTACACACTACCCCACTGTGAGTACACACTACACCACTGTGAGTACACACTACCTCACTGTGAGTACACACTACCCCACTGTGAGTACACACTACCCCACTGTGAGTACACACTACCCCACTGTGAGTACACACTACACCACTGTGAGGACACACTACCCCACTGTGAGTACACACTACACCACTGTGAGTACACACTACCCCACTGTGAGTACACACTTCCCCACTGTGAGTACACACTACCCCACTGTGAGTACACACTACCCCACTGTGAGTACACACTACACCACTGTGAGTACACACTACACCACTGTAAGTACACACTACCTCACTGTGAGTACACACTACCCCACTGTGAGTACACACTACCCCACTGTAAGTACACACTACCCCACTGTGAGTACACACTACCCCACTGTGAGTACACACTACCCCACTGTGAGTACACACTACCCCACTGTAAGTACACACTACACCACTGTGAGTACACACTACCCCACTGTGAGTACACACTACCCCACTGTAAGTACACACTACCCCACTGTGAGTACACACTACCCCACTGTAAGTACACACTACCCCACTGTGAGTACACACTACCCTACTGTAGGTACACACTACCTCACTGTGAGTACACACTACCTCACTGTGAGTACACACTACACCACTGTGAGTACACACTACCTCACAGTGAGTACACACTACACCACTGTGAGTACACACTACCCCACTATGAGTACACACTACACCACTGTGAGTACACACTACCTCACAGTGAGTACACACTACCCCACTGTGAGTACACACTACACCACTGTGAGTACACACTACCCTACTGTGAGTACACACTACCCCACTGTGAGTACACACTACACCACTGTGAGTACACACTACCCCACTGTGAGTACACACTACCCCACTGTGAGTACACACTACACCACTGTGAGGACACACTACCCCACTGTGAGTACACACTACACCACTGTGAGTACACACTACCCCACTGTGAGTACACACTTCCCCACTGTGAGTACACACTACCCCACTGTGAGTACACACTACCCCACTGTGAGTACACACTACACCACTGTGAGTACACACTACACCACTGTAAGTACACACTACCTCACTGTGAGTACACACTACCCCACTGTGAGTACACACTACCCCACTGTAAGTACACACTACCCCACTGTGAGTACACACTACCCCACTGTGAGTACACACTACCCCACTGTGAGTACACACTACCCCACTGTAAGTACACACTACCCCACTGTGAGTACACACTACCCCACTGTAAGTACACACTACCCCACTGTGAGTACACACTACCCTACTGTAAGTACACACTACCTCACTGTGAGTACACACTACCTCACTGTGAGTACACACTACACCACTGTGAGTACACACTACCTCACAGTGAGTACACACTACACCACTGTGAGTACACACTACACCACTGTGAGTACACACTACCCTACTGTGAGTACACACTACCCCACTATGAGTACACACTACACCACTGTGAGTACACACTACCTCACAGTGAGTACACACTACCCCACTGTGAGTACACACTACACCACTGTGAGTACACACTACCCTACTGTGAGTACACACTACCCCACTGTGAGTACACACTACCCCACTGTGAGTACACACTACACCACAGTGAGTACACACTACCTCACTGTGAGTACACACTTCCCCACTGTGAGAACACACTACCCCACTGTGAGTACACACTTCCCCACTGTAAGTACACACTACCCCACTGTGAGTACACACTACACCACTGTGAGTACACACTACCCCACTGTGAGTACACACTACCCCACTGTGAGTACACACTACACCACTGTAAGTACACACTACCTCACTGTGAGTACACACTACCCCACTGTGAGTACACACTACCCCACTGTAAGTACACACTACCCCACTGTAAGTACACACTACCTCACTGTGAGTACACACTACCTCAGTGTGAGTACACACTACCCCACTGTAAGTACACACTAACCCACTGTAAGTACACACTACCCCACTGTGAGTACACACTACCCCACTGTGAGTACACACTACCCCACTGTGAGTACACACTACACCACTGTGAGTACACACTACCCCACTGTGAGTACACACTACCCCACTGTGAGTACACACTACCCCACTGTAAGTACACACTACCCCACTGTGAGTACACACTACCCTACTGTAAGTACACACTACCTCACTGTGAGTACACACTACCTCACTGTGAGTACACACTAAACCACTGTGAGTACACACTACCTCACAGTGAGTACACACTACACCACTGTGAGTACACACTACCCCACTATGAGTACACACTACACCACTGTGAGTACACACTACCTCACAGTGAGTACACACTACCCCACTGTGAGTACACACTACACCACTGTGAGTACACACTACCCTACTGTGAGTACACACTACCCCACTGTGAGTACACACTACACCACAGTGAGTACACACTACCTCACTGTGAGTACACACTACCCCACTGTAAGTACACACTACCCCACTGTAAGTACACACTACCCCACTGTGAGTACACACTACCCCACTGTGAGTACACACTACCCCACTGTGAGTACACACTAGACCACTGTAAGTACACACTACCTCACTGTGAGTACACACTACCCCACTGTGAGTACACACTACCCCACTGTAAGTACACACTACCTCACTGTGAGTACACACTACCTCAGTGTGAGTACACACTACCCCACTGTAAGTACACACTACCCCACTGTAAGTACACACTACCTCACTGTGAGTACACACTTCCCCACTGTGAGTACACACTACCCCACTGTGAGTACACACTACCCCACTGTGAGTACACACTACACCACTGTGAGTACACACTACCCCACTGTGAGTACACACTACCCCACTGTAACTACACACTACCCCACTGTGAGTACACACTACCCCACTGTAAGTACACACTACCCCACTGTAAGTACACACTACCTCACTGTGAGTACACACTACACCACTGTGAGTACACACTACCTCACAGTGAGTACACACTACCCCACTGTGAGTACACACTACCCCACTGTGAGTACACACTACCCTACTGTAAGTACACACTACCTCACTGTGAGTACACACTACCTCACTGTGAGTACACACTACACCACTGTGAGTACACACTACCTCACAGTGAGTACACACTACACCACTGTGAGTACACACTACCCCACTATGAGTACACACTACACCACTGTGAGTACACACTACCCCACTGTGAGTACACACTACACCACTGTGAGTACACACTACCCCACTGTGAGTACACACTACCCCACTGTGAGTACACACTACCCCACTGTAAGTACACACTACCCCACTGTGAGTACACACTACCCCACTGTAAGTACACACTACCCCACTGTAAGTACACACTACCTCACTGTGAGTACACACTACACCACTGTGAGTACACACTACCCCACTATGAGTACACACTACACCACAGTGAGTACACACTACCTCACAGTGAGTACACACTACCCCACTGTGAGTACACACTACACCACTGTGAGTACACACTACCCTACTGTGAGTACACACTACCCCACTGTGAGTACACACTACCCCACTGTGAGTACACACTACCTCACTGTGAGTACACACTTCCCCACTGTGAGTACACACTACCCCACTGTAAGTACACACTACCCCACTGTAAGTACACACTAACCCACTGTGAGTACACACTACACCACTGTGAGTACACACTACCCCACTGTGAGTACACACTACCCCACTGTGAGTACACACTAGACCACTGTAAGTACACACTACCTCACTGTGAGTACACACTACCCCACTGTAAGTACACACTACCCCACTGTAAGTACACACTACCCCACTGTAAGTACACACTACCCCACTGTAAGTACACACTACCTCACTGTGAGTACACACTACACCACTGTGAGTACACACTACCTCACAGTGAGTACACACTACCCCACTGTGAGTACACACTACACCACTGTGAGTACACACTACCCTACTGTGAGTACACACTACCCCACTGTGAGTACACACTACCCCACTGTGAGTACACACTACCTCACAGTGAGTACACGCTACCCCACTGTGAGTACACACTACACCACAGTGAGTACACACTACCCCACTGTGAGTACACACTACCCCACTGTGAGTACACACTACCTCACAGTGAGTACACACTACCCCACTGTGAGTACACACTACCCCACTGTGAGTACACACTACCTCACAGTGAGTACACACTACCCCACTGTGAGTACACACTACCCCACCGTGAGTACACACTACCCCACTGTGAGTACACACTACCCCGCTGTGAGTACACACTTCCCCGCTGTGAGTACACACTACCCCGCTGTAAGTACACACTTCCCCACTGTGAGTACACACTACCCCACTGTAAGTACACACTACCCCACTGTAAGTACACACTACCCCACTGTGAGTACACACTACCCCACTGTAAGTACACACTACCTCACTGTGAGTACACACTACCCCACTGTAAGTACACACTACCCCACTGTGAGTACACACTACCCCACTGTAAGTACACACTACCTCACTGTGAGTACACTACCCCACTGTGAGTACACACTACACCACTGTGAGTACACACTACCCCACTGTGAGTACACACTACACCACTGTGAGTACACACTACCCCACTGTGAGTACACACTACCCCACTGTGAGTACACACTACCCCACTGTGAGTACACACTACACAACTGTAAGTACACACTACCCCACTGTGAGTACACACTTCCCCACTGTATGTACACACTACCCCACAGTGAGTACACACTACCCCACTGTGAGTACACACTACCCCACTGTGAGTACACACTTCCCCACTCTGAGTACACACTACCCCACTGTGAGTACACACTACACCACTGTGAGTACACACTACCCCACTGTAAGTACACACTACCCCACTGTAAGTACACACTACCCCACTGTGAGTACACACTACCCCACTGTGAGTACACACTTCCCCACTGTGAGTACACACTACCCCACTGTGAGTACACACTTCCCCACTGTAAGTACACACTACCCCACTGTGAGTACACACTACCCCACTGTGAGTACACACTACACCACTGTGAGTGCACACTACCCCACTGTGAGTACACACTACCCCACTGTGAGTACACACTTCCCCACTGTGAGAACACACTACCCCACTGTGAGTACACACTTCCCCACTGTAAGTACACACTACCCCACTGTGAGTACACACTACCCCACTGTGAGTACACACTAC
The DNA here is from genome assembly GCA_021613375.1 of Megaleporinus macrocephalus. Lineage (NCBI taxonomy): Eukaryota > Metazoa > Chordata > Actinopteri > Characiformes > Anostomidae > Megaleporinus > Megaleporinus macrocephalus. Next base: position 1,775,952 of record CM038702.1, read on the forward strand.
CCCACTGTAAGTACACACTTCCCCACTGTGAGTACACACTACCTCACTGTGAGTACACACTACACCACTGTGAGTACACACTAACCCACTGTGAGTACACACTACCCCACTGTGAGTACACACTACACCACTGTAAGTACACACTACCCCACTGTAAGTACACACTACCCCACTGTGAGTACACACTACACCACTGTGAGTACACACTACACCACTGTGAGTACACACTACCCCACTGTGAGTACACACTACACCACTGTGAGTACACACTACCCCACTGTGAGTACACACTACACCACTGTAAGTACACACTACCCCACTGTGAGTACACACTACCCCACTGTGAGTACACACTTCCCCACTGTAAGTACACACTACCCCACTGTGAGTACACACTACACCACTGTGAGTACACACTACCCCACTGTGAGTACACACTTCCCCACTGTGAGAACACACTACCCTACTGTGAGTACACACTTCCCCACTGTGAGTACACACTACCCCACTGTGAGTACACACTTCCCCACTGTGAGTACACACTACCCCACTGTGAGTACACACTACCCCACTGTGAGTACACACTACCCCACTGTGAGTACACACTTCCCCACTGTGAGTACACACTACCCCACTGTGAGTACACACTTCCCCACTGTGAGTACACACTACCCCACTGTGAGTACACACTTCCCCACTGTAAGTACACACTACCCCACTGTGAGTACACACTTCCCCACCGTGAGTACACACTTCCCCACCGTGAGTACACACTACCCCACTGTGAGTACACACTTCCCCACTGTGAGTACACACTACCCCACTGTGAGTACATACTAACCCACTGTGAGTACACACTAGCCCACTGTGAGTACACACTACCCCACTGTAAGTACACACTTCCCCACTGTAAGTACACACTACCCCACCGTGAGTACACACTACCCCACCGTGAGTACACACTACCCCACCGTGAGTACTCACACTTCCCCACTCTGAGTACACACTACCCCACTGTGAGTACACACTACACCACTGTGAGTACACACTACCCCACTGTAAGTACACACTACCCCACTGTGAGTACACACTACCCCACTGTGAGTACACACTTCCCCACTGTGAGTACACACTACCCCACTGTGAGTACACACTTCCCCACTGTAAGTACACACTACCCCACTGTGAGTACACACTACCCCACTGTGAGTACACACTACACCACTGTGAGTACACACTACCCCACTGTGAGTACACACTACCCCACTGTGAGAACACACTACCCCACTGTGAGTACACACTTCCCCACTGTAAGTACACACTACCCCACTGTGAGTACACACTACACCACTGTGAGTACACACTACCCCACTGTAAGTACACACTTCCCCACTGTGAGTACACACTACCTCACTGTGAGTACACACTACCCCACTGTGAGTACACACTACCCCACTGTGAGTACACACTACCCCACTGTGAGTACACACTTCCCCACTGTGAGTACACACTACCTCACTGTGAGTACACACTACACCACTGTGAGTACACACTACCCCACTGTGAGTACACACTACCCCACTGTGAGTACACACTACCTCACTGTGAGTACACACTACCCTACTGTGAGTACACACTACCCCACCGTGAGTACACACTACCCCACTGTGAGTACACACTACCCCACTGTGAGTACACACTTCCCCAGTTAAACCCACCCTTACACTTCCATCTCCCATTGGAGGACGTCTCTAATAGAACTAATAGAAAAGCCAGTCTGGACGGGGGCAGCGTGTAGATGTCAGTGTTCTGGTCTGAGGAATGTTTTGGTGTCGTTCTCTGGACCCACTCATCCATGTGGAAGACCCTCTCAACCAGTTTGGGTCTGAATCCATCCTTGCAGATCACGTACACCATACATGCTGATTGTCTTCTCTGGGGCGGATGAGATCTTCCAGCAAGACTACGCAAGACCTCACACGACTAGAAATGTCCCACACTGGTTGGAACAGCTGACCAAGACCTTCAAGTACTACCCTGGACCCCTAATTCCCTAGACTTGAACCCAGTTGAGCATCTGTGGGACCACCTGGATGGGGGCGTTGGCTCTATAGGGTTCTCCTCCACGCTCCCACTAAAACATTCTCCAGACCAGAACGCTGCTACCTCCGTGCTGCCAGCGTCCAAAGTAGGATCACAGTAAAGTGACTCGACTGTGTGTGAGTATATATTCCAGTTAGCCTGGATTGGAAGCTGAGCATCATACAAAGTTCTGATCAGATTCTTCCAGTAAGGATCTCTCTGAATAGAGGAAATCTCTGAAGCTTGTTCACCAAGTACGCATCAAAACCAGATCAGTGTGCTGGACTGACCTACCAGCAAGATCCGTCAGCTGCTTGAGAAATCGTAGTGGTTAATTACTCGCCTCCTTGCTATTTTAGTTTCTAATGTGACTTGAGATAAGAATTAGGGGCCGGTTGTACAGGAGCTAGAAGGACGGCCTTTACTGTATATATTGTTTTGTAATATTTGTTATTAGATTTCTTTGCCGTTTTGTTGTTTACTGTAGTTATGGTATAATTGTATACTGTCTCTTTAAGACAATCATTAAGAATGTTCTGGATCTTTCTGCTCACTAGGGGGCGATTCAGAGCAGTTGGGTTTTGGATGCAAAATGGAGCACACCGCTTTTTGACCGTAGTATAGGTTAGAAGTTCAACATTAGTAGATATTCAGATTTAGGATCTGTCTCAAATCCTAGTGAGTGTGTAAGTAGGCTGTCTAGGAAGTGAGTGTGTAAGTAGGCTGTCTAGGTAGTGAGTGTGTAAGTAGGCTGTCTAGGTAGTGAGTGTCTAAGTAGGCTGTCTAGGTAGTGAGTGTGTAAGTAGGCTGTCTGGGTAGTGAGTGTATGTAGGCTGTCTAGGTAGTGAGTGTGTAAGTAGGTTGTCTAGGTAGTGAGTGTGTAAGTAGGTTGTCTAGGTAGTGAGTGTGTAAGTAGGCTGTCTAGGTAGTGAGTGTGTAAGTAGGCTGTCTAGGTAGTGAGTGTATGTAGGCTGTCTAGGTAGTGAGTGTGTAAGTAGGCTGTCTAGGTAGTGAGTGTGTAAGTAGGCTGTCTAGGTAGTGAGTGTGTAAGTATCAGCGTTCTCTCCTCATAAAACAGATTACTGAGACGCTCTAGTTAGAGAGAGACTGCGTCACGGCTTGTTCCCGCCCACTGCAGCACGAGACCGGTGGTTTAGCTGGTTGCTAAGCTACCGGCCAGCATCCAAAACAATAGCCTGAGGCTTAAAAATTCGCTAGCATAAATGCTAATGTCTGGAGTATAAAGTGTAAATGGTGAAGGACTCGTTACAGAGTTGATAATTAAATACTGTTTTGTGAGATTATATGAACAGAAACTCATTAAAACTCCAGAGAATCAAAATAACTCACATTTTAAAACCACTTCACTGCTCCTAGATTAGCCTGCGGTGCATCATGGGATTGTTTTAGCAGCTGAGGAAGAGTTCAATACTTCTTAAAATCAGGTCTAAATAAGGTTCCTCAGTAGACAGTATGTTTAAGGTATGTAAGAATTGGGACAGTCTACATGTCAGGAGCGCATACTATGATGTACAATGCTGCCTATGTAGGAGCTCAGTAGGATTTGAAACACAGCCTTTGTATCTCCAGAATAGACACTTTACAGGGACTAGTTCATATAAAGAGGTTTTATTTCAGGGAGCATTTCTTTTGTTGGGATGCCAAATTTAAATTATGTCCAAATATAAACATCATCACAAGAACATCCATGAAAATATGAATGAGTTCTGAGAAAAGTGCTCTAAAGGACCTGAAAACATCTCAGAAGTCCTGTTTACCAAGTTTGTTGTGTGTAAGTAAATCCAGCTTGTTGGATCAGATACCACACTCACTACAACATTGTATACACCACCGTGTAAACATCTGAGACCCAAAATCTGATAGTGTAAAAGTGTTTATCTGATCAATAAGTGTATGTTCACCAGTAAGAACAGCAGATCTGATTAGAACAGATGTAAATAATCATACATACAATACAAAGTAACATGAATATGTTATTGTGAGAGAAGTAGATCAGATCTTGATCCAGTTTGAAGAACAAAGTTAGGTTCCAGATTTCTCCTGGACGCCCCAGACATTATATGAATGTGTTCAGTTCCTTCAGCAGCAAATCTTGATTTATCTTAATGAAGTACTGAGCAGTCAAAGCAGGTATTAGATGAGAACTGATAATAATACTGGGTTGTTTAGGAGAAGCTTGGAAAGAGTTAATAAACACACTGACGTATGTAAAAGCTCTACTTACTCTATTAATACTGATTAATATTTAATAATAAAGTGTAAAAGCATTGCTTACTCTATTAATACTGATTAATATTTAATAATAAAGTGTAAAAGCATTGCTTATTCTATTAATTCTGATTAATATTTAATAATAAAGTGTAAAAGCACTACTTACTCTATTAATACTGATTAATATTTAATAATAAATTGTTTACTGAGTTTCTATCTGGTTCTTCTTGTAGTAGGTACTCACCACTCGTTTGCTATCACCACATCAGAGGCGGTCAGATCGTGTAAACCTGGCAGAGAGGAAAGTTAGTAGGTAGAAATAAACAGATCGCTGATGTAACTGAAAACATGCAAACACTGGACGTTAATCAGAAAAGAGAAGAATCACCTTCCTCCACTGAAATGTTTCCCGTGAAGATGAACTTCCCGTGACCTCTGGTCAGCACTACTCCAAGACTGGAGGAGAAGACAGTCTATCAGTAAAAACAAAGGAACCAGTACACAAACCAGGACAACCAGTTCAGACCTCCACTCACCTGAACGGCGTCTCGTTGATGGTCGTGTAGAAGTACTCGTTTTTCAGGAACATCACTCTTCTCTAAGGAGAGAGGACAACACACGTCTCACTACAGTGCACTGAGGTCACTAGTGAACAAACACACCTGAACTGGCAGCTAAACAGCTCAGGGAGAAGGTCAAAGGTCACGCACCCCTTTATCTACTGTGGCTCTCACATCCAGAGCGAGGGTCCCGGTCTCCCCCTTCACCATGGCTGTCCTCAGCTGAAGGAAAATAAATACATAATTAATCTGTCAGGACAGAACAGTCTACATAGTGTTCTACACAGAACAGTCTATGTAGTGTTCTACACAACAGTCTATATAGAGATCTACACAGAACAGTCTATATAGTGTTCTACACAGAACAGTCTATATAGTGTTCTACACAACAGTCTATATAGAGATCTACACAGAACAGTCTATATAGTGTTCTACACAGAACAGTCTATATAGTGTACTACACAGAACAGTCTATATAGTGTTCTACACAACAGTCTATATAGAGACCTACACAGAACAGTCTATATAGTGTAATACACAGAACAGTCTATATAGTGTTTTACACAACAGTCTATATAGTAATCTACACAACAGTCTATATAGTGTACTACACAGAATAGTCTATATAGTGTTCTACACAACAGTCTATATAGTGTTCTACACAGAACAGTCTATATAGTGTACTACACAGAACAGTCTATATAGTGTTCTACACAACAGTCTATATAGAGATCTACACAGAACAGTCTATATAGTGTTCTACACAGAACAGTCTATATAGTGTACTACACAACAGTCTATATAGTGTTCTACACAACAGTCTATATAGTGATTTACACAACAGTCTATATAGTGTACTACACAGAACAGTCTATATAGTGTTCTACACAACAGTCTATATAGTGTTCTACACAGAACAGTCTATATAGTGTACTACACAGAACAGTCTATATAGTGTACTACACAGAACAGTATATATAGTGTTCTACACAACAGTCTATATAGAGATCTACACAGAACAGTCTATATAGTGTTCTACACAGAACAGTCTATATGGTGTACTACACAGAACAGTCTATGTAGTGTTCTACACAACAGTCTATATAGAGATCTACACAGAATAGTCTATATAGTGTTCTACACAGAACAGTCTATATAGTGTACTACACAGAACAGTCTATATAGTGTTCTACAAAACAGTCTATATAGAGATCTACACAGAACAGTCTATATAGTGTACTACACAGAACAGTCTATATAGTGTTCTACACAACAGTCTATAAGGTGTTCTACACAGAACAGTCTATATAGTGTACTACACAGAACAGTCTATATAGTGTTCTACACAACAGTCTATATAGTGGACTACACAGAACAGTCTATATAGTAATCTACACAGGCCAGTCTATATAGTGATCTATACAGAACAGTCTATATAGTGATCTACACAGAACAGTCTATATAGTGATCTACATAGAACAGCCTGTATAGTGATCTACACAGAACATCCTATATAGTGATCTATACAGAACAGTCTATATAGTGATCTACACAGAACAGTCTATATAGTGATCTACATAGAACAGCCTGTATAGTGATCTACACAGAACATCCTATATAGTGATCTACACAGAACAGTCTATATAGTGTTCTACACAGAACAGTCTATATAGTGTTCTACTCAACAGTCTATATAGTGTTCCACACAGAACAGTCTATATAGTGTTCCACACAGAACAGTCTGTATAGTGATCTACACAGAACAGTCTATGTAGTGTTGTAGAAGAACAGTCTATGCAGTGACCAGTGAACGAGTAAACCAGTGGACCATTTCAGACACGGTCATGGTTGCTGAAGCTGAAGCAGCAGTGCTAGCTCTCACAGAGGAAACCTGCTGAGACCCTGGGTTCCACACAGGGACGCGACTCTACTGTATCATCTGAAGATGTAATACATACTGCAGTGTATAAGCAGGTGTGTGTTTACAACAGTATCTTCACTCACGGTGTCCTCAGTGTCCTCCCACTCAACCTCAGACAGGTCAACACTGTTGTAGTTGGGCTTGGGCTTCAGCTTCTTCCCTTCTTTGTACTGACAAACAAGAAAAGCCTTACTATTAAACCACAAACATCTTCAAACAACCTCTTTCACTAAACAGAATTAAAACAGAATTAACAGGCGAAGAACCTGTTAAAGACGCAAAGAACCTTCATTAAAATTAAAGACTCTTTTCCAAATAATGGGTTCCTCCTAGGATGAGTGGGTGAGCTGCACTTTTTTAACGTTTAGAAATTGTTGTTTGACTGAAGCTTTGATGTTTGAATGGTGGATTTAAAGTTTGAAGCTTTTATTTATTTGGCAACAGTGTGAGCGAAACTAGATGTAAAATTAGGAATACAATTTGATATAAAATTTAAATTTAGAATTAGAATTAGAATTAGAATATGAAAATATAGATTTAGAATTAGATGTAGAACTTAAAATTAGATGTAAAATTTAGACTTCAGAATTTAGAATTTAGAATTTAATTTAATTTTAGAATTAGAATTAGATTTTCAGGTTTGAAATAACACAGCAGTGGCTCAATACCAACATAAATGTAGAACCAATCAGCGAAGAGCTACATTGTTACATCATCTCACCAAATGGTTCAGTGGACCTAATCTCGTGACGCTGGGCCTGGTTTTAAGGGTTCTATGTTAAACTGTGTCTGTGTGAAGGCCAGTAGAACAGGTCAGCCCTGCAGTGGGTTCCTAAAAGGTTCTGGACAAACAGATCAACCCTGACATTCCACAGAGCTTCCTCAGACTAAATAAAATGTCTTTCCTGGTCAAATTTGGAGGACATGGAGGAGACAGTGGAGCTCACCAGTGGTCGGAGGTCTGGGTGGGAGAGGATGTAGCCATTGTTCGTGTGCAGAAAGGCGTAACCATGAACTCCCAGCTGAGAAGAGTTAAATACAAACATCAGAGCTGAGACTAGAGCTTACACCGCAAAACATCATCTCCTAGTATAGATCGATCAATAGATTTAATATAAGTTCACATTTATCTTATATTTCTAATTATTGCAGGCTTACTCTA
>CM038702.1:1788908-1921408 GCA_021613375.1 Megaleporinus macrocephalus
AGTATTCAGACATACTAGCCACGCTCACCTACTGATTTACTACTGAGTATTCAGACATACTAGCCACGCTCGCCTACTGATTTACTACTGAGTATTCAGACATACTAGCCACGCTCGCCTACTGATTTACTACTGAGTATTCAGACATACTAGCCACGCTCGCCTACTGATTTACTACTGAGTATTCAGACATACTAGCCACGCTCGCCTACTGATTTACTACTGAGTATTCAGATATACTAGCCGCGCTCGCCTACTGATTTCACTAAAGAATGTAGTGAATGTACTGACTTCTAAATGAAGATAATTAAGGATTTCAGTCTAAATTAATATTAAAATGATGTCTTTATTGATGATTTAGACAAATGGTGTGTTAGGGCTTTGGCTTGTATCAGTATTCCAGAATCAGACCTTCCATTCAGCCATAGCGAGGGTCTCACAGAGGTCTGCTAGGGGTGCTACTGAGGGTCTGAATCTACCTGAGGGGACTGCACGAACACAGAGGAGGTAATAGCGGAGGTGAGTGGTCAGTCTGACAGTCTGTAAGTGACTCCGAGGGCACAGAAGCTGTGAGTCATAAATCCTTCCGTGAGCGTTTGGCCTTTAAGCTGTCCGGGTCAGACAATCACTTTACAGTCGGACTCCAGGGGTCAGAAGCGTGCAGCCCACAGCAAAGCTGTTTATCCTCACTGCATCACTGCGGGAGACGGAGACCGAGACAGCACACCTGCACACGTCACGATGATGATTCTTTTTCCTGCTGGTCCTGGTAGGAGGTCACAGGTATCTGGAGTCATGCTGACTGCAGTGCGTCCCACAGCTGCTGGAGGGAGCGTGGAGGAGGATCCATAGAGCCAACACCACCATTCAGGTGGTCCCACAGATGCTCAGTTGGGTTCAAGTCTGGGGAATTAGGGGTCCAAGGTAGTACTTGGAGGTCTTGGTCAGCTCTTCTAACCAGTGTGGGACAGTTCTAGTCATGTGATGTTGTTGTATTGTCTCACTGGAAGTTCTCATCCCATATATTGAGTCTTGAGAAAAGTGCTGGACTTTAAACTTTTTCATAAAGAACTAATGGACCTGAAAACATCTCACGTCCAGTTTACCCAGTTGTTGTCAGTAAGTGTCTGATCACCAGTAAGAACAGCAGATCTGATTAGAACAGATGTAAATAATCAGACATACAATACAAAGTAACATGAATATGTTATTGTGAGAGAAGTAGATCAGATCTTGATCCAGTTTGAAGAACAAAGTTGGGTTCCAGATTTCTCCTGGACGCCCCAGACATTGTATGAATGTGTTCAGTTCCTTCAGCAGCAAATCTTGATTTAGCCTAATGAAGTACTGAGCAGTCAAAGCAGGTATTAGATGAGAACTGATAATAATACTGGGTTGTTTAGGAGAAGCTTGGAAAGAGTTAAATAAACACACTGACGTATGGAAAAGCTCTTCTTACTCTATTAATACTGATTAATATTTAATAATAAAATGTAAAAGCTCTACTTACTCTATTAATACTGATAAATATTTAATAATAAAGTGTAAAAGCTCTACTTACTCTATTAATACTGATTAATATTTAATAATAAAGTGTTTTAAAATGTGTGTTTAAAAATAGCTTTTTTAATTATAATGGTATTAGAATTGTTTGTTTTTATACAGTATATTCCACTTTTTTATTAGTTTATCCACATTTTCCACTTACCTTGATTATATGTGGGATGTATTCACAATAACATACGTCTAAACTACGTTAGATATTCGTCTACAGTAGTGCAGGACATCACTAAACACTACTCTAGACTAGCCGTGTCTTTACCTCAGCTGTGTTGGGCAACTGGTGGATGGCGAGAGAGGGATAGAGGGATAGACAGATGAAGTGAATGATACGGATGAGAAGACAAACAGCATGACAATTACAACATCAGTGAATTCAGGCTCACCACACTGTCCATGTAGGCCTCCGTCCAGATGATGTCATGGTCATGGTTGATGACCATTGGTCGGCTGAGGACGTGCAGGTACTCCATGACGTTCTCCTGTACGTCCGCCAGAGTGGAGATGTGTGTGTAGTACCCTTAACAACACAACACAGCCGTCATTCTCTTTTCGGCCAACAGAGGCCGCACACCCAAAGCACCTACCACGCGCAGCTGAGCAAAACCGAGCCCTCACAGGAAGACGTAGCTGACCTGATGTTCCTGATAATCACGTAACCTTTATAATGCAGAGGCTGATCCATTTCATATTGTCAGTCAAAAACGTTCACGCTCTCGTCTCAATCAGATATAGTGACGCACCACGGACCTAAAAAACACCAGACGGGATGTTTACTGATCTCATAGGAACCTCCTCAAAGTTCGTGGCGATTAGGAGGTGGAGGGTTGGAGGTTGGGAGGTTGAGGTTGGGAGGTTAGGAGGTGGGAGGTTGGGAGTTCGAAGGTTGGAGTTGAGTTGGAGGTTTGTGAGAGTTGGGAGGTTAGGAGTTGGAGGTTGGAGTTTGGGGAGGTTAGAGGTTGGCAGTTGTTGGAGGTTAGAGTGAGGTTGGAAAGGATTGTGAGGTTGGGAGTTTTAGGAGGTTTGGGAGTTAGAGGTTAGTAGGTTGGAGGGTTGGGAGATAGGTTGGGTTGGGAAGGTTGAAGGTGGGAGGTTGAGGTTTGGGAGGTTAGGAGTGTTGGATATTGGAAGGTTGGAAGGTAGTTGGGAGGTTGGATGGAGTTAGGAGGTGTGGAGTGTTGGGAGGTTGAGTGTGGGAGGTTGAGGTTGAGGTTGGGAGATTTAGGGTTTGGGAGGTTAGGAGGTTGGGAGGTTGGGAGGTTGGAACAGTAGGTCTAGGAGGTGGGAGGTTGAGGTTGGAGTGTTGGGAGGTGGGGAGGTGGGATTTAGTGGAGGTTATTGGTTGGGAGGTTGGGAGGTTGGGAGGTTGGGAGGTTGGGAGGTTAGGAGGTTGGGAGGTTAGGGGGTTGGGAGGTTGGGAGGTTAGGAGGTTGGGAGGTTGGGAGGTTGGGAGGTTGGGAGGTATGGGGAGGTGGAATGGTTGGAATAGGGTTAGTTGGAGGTTGAGGTTAGGAGTTGGGAGGTTAGGAGGTTTGAGTTAGTATGTGAGTTGGAGGTTTAGAGTGGAGGTTGAAAGTTGAAGGTTGGGAAGGGTAGGGGGTGGAGGTGGGGAGGGTAGAGGTTGGAGGTTAGTTGGGAGGTGGGAGTTGAGAGGTTGAGGTTTGGTGGTTGGAGGTAGGGTTGGAGTTGGGAGTTGTAGTTGGAAGGATGGGAGTGGTTTGAGAGGTTGGGGTTGGAGGTTTGGGGTTGAGTTGGGAGTATAGTTGGGTAGGTTGGGTAGTTGGGAGTTGGAGGTGTTGGGAGTGGAGGTTTATTGAGATGTAGTGGAGAGTTGGTGGAGGTTTGGGTGGTGATGGGAGGTGGGGTGGTAGGAGGTATGGAGTGGAGTTAGTGGATACGTTGTGGATGTTAGGGTTGGATGTGAGTTAGAGTGTGAGGGTGGGTCGAGTTGAGGTTGGGTGAGAGTTGAAGTAGGTGGAGTTTGGATTGAAGTTAGGAGGTAGGGAGGTTGGAGGTTGGAGGTTGAGGTTGGAAGTTGGAGTTGGGGGTTGAGTGTGTTTGGGAGGCTTGTGGTGGTGTAGTGGATTGTGTTCGAGGTTAGTTGGAGTTGGGAGGTGGGATTAGTTAGAGTTGGGTTTGTTAGTAGGGTTGGGAGTAGTGGAGGTTGGTAGTGATGGCAGGTTGGAGGTTGATTAGGTTGGAGTTAGTGGAGTTAGGGTGGGGAGGTGGAGGTAGGAGGTTGGAGGATTGAGTTAGGTTTGGAGGTTAGATGTTGGAAGTTAGGAGTTGGGAGGTGGAGTTGGAGTTGAGTTAGGAGGTTGAGTTATTGGGTTGGGAGTTGTTAGAGGTGGAGTTAGGGTTGGGAGTTAAGGTTTGGAGTTGGAGTTGAGGTTGAAGGTTGAGTATGACTGAGTTGGAGGTGAGGAGGTTGGTAGGTTTGGAGGTTATGTTGTTTTTGTTTGAGGTTGTGAGGTTAGGGTTTGGAGTTAGTTGAGTTGGGAAGGTTGGATGTTGGGAGGTTGGATTAGGTGGGAGGGTTTGGGTGTTTGGGAGTTAGAGTTGGGACGTTGGCGAGTTGGGAGGTTGGGAGGTTGGAAGGTTGGGAGGTTGGGAGGTTGGGAGGTTAGGAGGTTGGGAGGTTGGGAGGTTGGGAGGTTAGGGGGTTGGGGTGGGAGTTGGGAGTTGAGTTGAGGTATAGTTGGAGTTGGGAGGTTGGGAGGTTGGAGGTTGGATGGCGTGGGGTTAGGTTGAGGTTGGTAGTTGGAGGTAGAGGTGGATGGTATTGGAGGTTTGGGAGATTGGGAGCTTGGCGGTTGGAGGTTTAGGAGAGTGGGAGTTAGTTGGAGGTTAGGAGGTATGGGAGTTTGGGAGGTTGGGAGTGTAGGAGGTTAGGAGTTGGTGAGGCTTTGGAGGTTGAGTTAGGTTGGAAGGTTGGGAGGTTAGAAGGTTGGGAGGTTGGAGGTAGGTTTGAGGTTATAGCGGAGTGGTAGGTTAGTTGAGGTTGAGGTTGGAGGTTAGGAGTTGGGAGGTTAGTTGGAGGTTTGGAGGTTAGGAGGTTGGGATTGGGAGGTTAAGTTGGGAGGTTGAGGTTAGGGTTGGGAGTGTAGAGTTTGGGAGGTTATGCTGGGAGTTGGGAGGTTTAGAGGTTTGGGATTGAGCAGGAGGTTTGGGAGTTGGGAGGTTAGGAACTTATTATAAATCCATTTATAATGATTTTCGTGTTTGATATGAACTGACAGGACACGACTGAAGTTACCTTAACAACAAGGTCGTTTACTGCTTAGTCTGTGTGTGTTCAACGAGTGTGTGTATGTGGTGTTTCACACGGCTAGGTTGTGTGTGTTCACTAGTGTGTGTCTATATGTGTGTTTTCCTACCCCCTAATGTGTGTGTTTTCAATAGTGTGTGTTTGTGTGTGTGTATGTATATGCGTGTTTCATGGCCCCCTAGTGTGTGTTTTCACTAGTGTGCTTTGTTGTGTTTACAGTGCTACTGTTGTTATGTGGGTGTTTCACTTTCCCTCTATTATGTGAGTGGGTGTTTCACTGACAGTGTGTGTGTGTTCACTAGTGTGTGTGTTTCTTTGCCTTTAATGTGTCTGTGTTCACTAGTGTGTGTGTGTGTGTGTTCACTAGTGTGTGTGTGTTTTATTGCCTTTAGTGTGTGTGTGTGTTCCTTAGTGTGTGTTTGTATGTGGGTATTTCACTGCCTGCTAGTGTGTGTGTGTTCACTGGTGTGTGTTTCTGATTTGTAGACTGGGTGTCCAGTAAGGTGATCTCTGCTAAAGTGAGTATTTTAGTGGGTTGTCATTTACTCCTTTACTTCTTTAATTGTAAATAATATTGGTTAACAGTGAACGTAGCAAGTGTGAAAATATCAGTAAATTAATAAACATTCCTTTGAGGCCAAAGCCAGACCACGTCCTAGCCAGACGTTCTAAGTGCCGGGCAGAAGGTTCTCAGGAGGAACCTGTGGGTTCTGCGTGTGTGTGTTTGTTTACCCTGCGCTCGGGCCAGTTGAACTCCTCAAACACCTGCTGAAAGTCCTCCATCGCTCCGTCAGTGATCAGCATTATCGCCTGGTTACAGAGGCTGCCCTTACCTGTCGTCACAGCCTGTACACAACACGAGCATCACCATGACAACGACATACCTCACAACACACATACGATAGATATATAATATACATAGAGATAAAGAGATAAAGAGAGTTATAGAGTTATAGAGAGATAGAGAGAGATAGAGAGAGATAGAGAGAGATAGAGAGATTATAGAGTTTATAGAGAGATAGAGAGAGAGAGAAAGGAGAGAAGAAAGAGAGAGAGAGGAGATAGAGTAGAGAGAGAGAAAGAAAGAATAGAAGAGAGAGAGAGAGAGAAAGAGAGAGAGAGAGAGACAGAGAGAGAGAGAGAGAGAGAGAGAGAGAAAGAGAGAGAGAAGAAAGACGAGAGAGAGAGAGAGAGAGAGAGAAGAAAGAGAGAGCGAGAATAGAGAGATAGAGATGAGAAAGAGTAGAGAGATAGAGAGAGAGAGAGAGAGAGAGACAGAGAAGAGAGAGAGAGAGAGGAGAGGAGAGAGAGAGAGAAAGAGAGAGAGAAATAGAGAGAGAGAGAGAGAGAGAGAGAGAGAGAGAGAGAGAGAGAGAGATGTAAACCCACTGAATCAGAAACACATCACGCACCTCGTTCAGGACTCGGAACGCCTCCTTCATGGCTTTCTTCACCTTCCCTTCTCCTTTCACATGCAGACCTTCCACCAACAGCTTAAAGTGCTGGAGCAGAGACAGACCAGCAGAACATCCCAGCGGAGTAGTGGTGAAACCCAGAGACCAGAATAAAACTCTTTAATTCTAATATTTAAATATACATACTCTGTATAATCTGAAGAATTTTTAGATTGAATGCAGTATAATTATAATTTATTAATAAACTATATTTAAAAAAATATTTTAACCAAAACATTATTAAATGGAATCAGTTGAGCGAGAGTATTGAAAGAACCCTAACACTGGACATCTTTAAATCCAGACTGAAAACATTCCTGTTAGAACAGGCTTTTACACTTACAAAGCTGAGAACTTTTACTTTTATTTTATTCTATTTTTAATTATAAAACAGAAAGAAATTACTTTAAAATTTACTTTCATTTTATTTACTTCAACTTATATTATTATACTTTATATATTTTGTATATATATATATTTTTCTTATTTCTTTTTCACTGTAGCTGTCTGTTTCTGCTGTGCACGTGACAATAAAACTCTTGAATCTTCAGCTCAGTTTAAAACTCTTACTGAACTGTTAGTTCTACAACTCTTTCAAACAGCCCTCATTTGTTTGTCTGCTACGTCTTAACAAACTTACTTAACTCTCCCGCTGGGCTCATAGAACTGAGGTACAGGCCTCAAATATTATCTGTTAATAGCGTGGGCTGGACCTGGCAACCCCATTCTGAGAGAGGTGATAGGAATCACAGACTTATATGAGGATATAAGAGAAATCTTTAGTTCAGTTTCTGGATTAGAGCTGAGCCTCTAGGGCTGATGGGCCTAGCAGTATATACGGAGCCGGCTCTGGTGGGGTGCAGGAGTAACAAAGGGTAAAGAAAAACATAAGCCAGACCTCAGCACACAGTCCATCACTCTTAAACCTTACTCTTCACTTTCTTTTAAAAATATTTGTATATTTCTTTGTTTTATCTCTTATTTCTTTATTTATGTAAAGCACTCTGAGTTGCCACTGTGTATGAAAACTGCTATACAAATAAACCTGCCTTATAAAATATAGCATTACTATATCATATAGTCTAAAATAGTACTAATAATTAGTTACTGTATTATAGTCATAGTCTAACTTTGTAGTATAACTTCTGGAGGTAAAAGTTCTTCTGTGTTTTTCTTCTATTAAACTTAAAACCAACTAAATAAAAACACAACAACACACATCCGTTTCCGAATTAAATGAAAACACAATAATACAAACAATAACATTCCAGGGGTTTGTCTGAACTGTGGAACCAACAAACATCAACAAATAAACGATGCTCAGTTAAGCAGTTATGGAAAGAATCCATCAGATCCTCCATCAGCAGCAAGTAAACTTAAATCTCAGACCAGATTCTGTTAAACAAGTACTATATTAAATATAATAATATAATATAAAGTACTATATTAAATATAATAATATAATATAAAGTAATATATTAAATATAATAATACAATATAACGTACTAAATTAAATATAATAATATAATATAAAGTATTATATTAAATATAATAATATAATATAAAGTATTATATTAAATATAATAATATAATATAAAGTAACATATTAAATATAATAATATAATATAAAGTATTATATCAAATATAATAATATAATATAAAGTAATATATTAAATCTCATAATGCATTATAACGTACGATTAATATAATAAAGATAATATAAAGTAGAAATATACGAAATAGTAATATGATGTGAAAGCACTGAAATTAAAAGTGATAGTATACATATAAAAGCATTATATTAAATCTATCATATCCTATGAGATCACATCACATGCCTGGTTATTAAGAAGATAGTGTTCTAGTAATTAGTGAACCTGTAAAAGTGAAGAACGCTTTTTTCTATCTGTCTTGAAACCCACATCCTGAAGAGCAGAAGTCATTCTCAGGGTTTCACTGCGCTGGCACCACCTGGTGGCGCAAGTGTGCAATAACACTGAGCGCCCTAGTTCTGTAATACTGTACTGAACAGATATTTATATTATTATTATTATATATATATATATAATATAATATATATATATTCACATGCGTATATAAAAATTAACAACAAATAAAGATCACGCTCGAGCCTCAGAGAAGAATCTGTGGAGTGGACGTTACCTCCCGATTGTCCAGATCAGCCTGGACCAGTGTTCCTTTAAAACAGGGCTCCACATACTGGACATAATCACTGTACTGTAGGAGAGAGAGAGAGAGAGAGAGAGAGAGAGAGAGGACAGAGAAGAGAGAGGCGAAGAGAGAGCAGTATATGAAAGAGAGAGATGTTTAGAGAGAGAGAGAGAGAGTAGAGACGTTAGAGAGAGATGCGAGAAGATAGAGAGAGTGTAGAGTTAGAGAGAGATGTAGAGAGAGAGGAGAGAAGAGAGAGAGTAGAGGTTTCAGAGAGAGATGTATAGAGATATAGAGAGAGAGGTAGATTTAAGAAATGAGATTAGAAGAGAAGGTATAGAGTTAAAGAGAGATGTATAGAGATAGAAGAGAGAGGTATAGTATAATAGTAGAGATGTATATAGATAGAGGATGAGAGTATAGTTATAGAGAGATGATGAGATAGAGAGAGAGGTATAGATAAAGAGAGATGTATAGATGATTGAGAGAGAGAGGTATAGTTATAGAGAATGATGTTTTTAGAGATAGAAGAGAGAGGTAATAGGTAAAGAGAGATGTATAAGAGATAAGAGAGAGAGGTATAGTACATAGAGAGATGTATATATAAGATAGAGATAGGTATAGTATAGAGATGATGGATTTAGAGAGAGAGAGAGAGAGGTAGAGTTTGAAAGAGAGATGTAGTAGAGATAGAGAGAGAGAGTAATAGTTTAATAGAGAGATGTATAGAGATAAGAGAGAGAGGTATTGTTAAAAGAAGATGTATAAGACAGTAGAGAAGAGGTATAAGTTAAAGAGAGTTGTATAGAGATAGAGAGAGAGAGTGTAGTGAAAGAAGATGTAGAGATAGATAGCTATATATATATAGAGAGATGTATATAAGAGAGATAAGGTGTGGGTTAGATAGATTGATAGATAGAAAGTAGGGAGATGAAAGAGAAGTAGGTTTTGATTTATAATAGTATATTAAAGAAGTGGTTTAGAGAGAGATTTGGTAATTGTTAAAAGAGAGGTATAGAGATAGAGAAGAGAAGGTATAGAAGTGTGAAGATAGGGTAATAGGTATTAGAAGATGTAGAGTGATGGTAGAGAGAGGTTTCGTTAAAGAGAGATGTATGAGAGATAGAGAGAAGGTATATATATATAGATATATAGCGAGAGATTATAGAGAGTGATAGAGTTAGATGAAGAGAGAGAGAGGGAGTATGTAAAGAGAGATTATAAGAGGTGAGTAAAGTAAGGTGGTGTAGGCGTGCAGTATTCAGTGTTTGTTATACTCTGATCCGTTAGTCTCCGATAGGTGTAGTGTGAGACGGACCACTACATCTGGACGCTGAACTCACAGCGACCACGTTGACGAAGTCGTTTTCTCCCAGCGTGTCCAGGATGGTGTTGATGGTGTGTTTGGCTATGGTCAGTCTGAGGCCCTTCATGCTGCCACTGGTGTCCACCACGATGATGATGTCTTTAGGGGAGGTGGCGGCCTGGATGTACCTGAGAGAGCCGGACAGGTGAGATGAAAGATGTTTGAGTATGTAATGTTATTAGAGTCTGACGTGATTAGAGTAACACATTCCACGTATAAAAGTGTGAACACGTTAAAACACTATTTTGTGCTTTAATGAAAATGATGATTATTTCTGTGTAAACTGATAAAAGCTGTTTACCAGTTTGTTTTTTAAACTCTGCTCAAAATTAGACAAAATTGTCACCACCGAAACAGTCACTACTAAAACGGTCACTGCTGAACCAGTCAATGCCAAAATAGTCACTACCGAAACATTCACTACTGAACCAGTCAATGCCAAAATAGTCACTACCGAAACATTCACTACTGAACCAGTCAATGCCAAAATAATCACTACCGAAACATTCACTACTGAACAGTCAATGGCAAATAGTCACTACCGAAACATTCACTACTGAACCAGTCACTGCCAAAATAGTCACTACCGAAACATTCACTACTGAACCAGTCATTGCCAAAATAGTCACTACCGAAACATTCACTACTGAACCAGTCAATGCCAAAATAATCACTACCGAAACATTCACTACTGAACCAGTCACTGCCAAAATAGTCACTAGCGAAACGATTGTTTCAGTAGTGATAAAGAAGAAATGTTTAATTATTGGTTTAATATACTGTGTACAGCTGACAATCATCTGTTTTCCCGCCTCAGCACATAAACATCTCAGCACCAGCAGAACATCTCAGAGAGCCTGCAGAGATCAAAGCAAGAGCAATCTCATCAGATCAACACCAACACACCAACACACTAACACACAAACACCAACACCAACACACAAACACCAACACACAAACACCAACACACCAACACACCAACACACAAACACCAACACACCAACACACCAACACACAAACACACAAACACACCAACACACCAACACACAAACACCAACACACAAACACCAACACACCAACACCAACACACAAACACACCAACACACCAACACCAACACACAAACACCAACACACCAAACACACAAAACACCACACACAAAACCACCAAACACCACATCACAACACCAACACAACACACAAACACCAACACACCAACACATACTACCAGCACACCAATCAACACCAACACACAAACACCCAACACACAAAAACCAACAACACCAACACCAAACACACAAACACACCACACACCACATCCACAAACAATCCAACACACAAACACCACAGACACAGCACCAACACCACACATCAAACACCAACACACCAAACACCAACACACCAACACAACAAACACCAACACACAAACCACAAACACACATAACACACCAACCACACAAACACCAACACACAAACACCAACGACACCATCACACAAATACAACAACATACCAACACTAAACACCAACCAACACACAAACACCACACAACCAACACACCAACACACAAACACCAACACACCAACACACAAACACCAACACACAAACACCAACACACCAACACCAACACACAAACACACCAACACACCAACACCAACACACAAACACCAACACACCAACACACAAACACCAACACACAAACACCAACACACCAACACCAACACACCAACACACAAACACACAAACACACCAACACACAAACACCAACACACCAACACACAAACACCAACACACCAACACCAACACACAAACACACCAACACACCAACACCAACACACAAACACCAACACACCAACACACAAACACCAACACACCAACACACAAACACCAACACACAAACACCAACACACCAACACACAAACACCAACACCAACACACAAACAAACACACAGCCCAACACACCAACACACAAACACCAACACCAACACACCAACACACAAACACCAACACACCAACACCAACACACAAACACACAAACACACCAACACACCAACACACTAACACCAACACACCAACACACAAACACCAACACACAAACACCAACACACCAACACACAAACACCAACACACAAACACCAACACACAAACACCAACACACCAACACACAAACACCAACACACCCAACACCATCACACAAACACCAACACACCAACACACAAACACCAACACCAACACACAAACACCAACACACAAACACCAATACACCAACACACCAACACACAAACACCAACACACAAACACCAACACACAAACACCAACATACAAACACCAACACCAACACACAAACACCAACACACAAACACCAACACACCAACACACAAACACCAACACACCAACACAATCACAAAACACGACAAACACCAACACAACACAACGAAACACCAACACGACAAAACAAACCAATACAACCAACACACCAAACACACAAACACCAACACACCAACACACCAACACCAACACACAAACACACAAACACACCAACACACAAACACCAACACACCAACACACCAACACACAAACACCAACACACAAACACACAAACACACCAACACACAAACACCAACACACCAACACAACATCCAACTCACCAACACCACAAACAAAAACACCAACAACGACACGAACCATCACACAACACCAACACTCCAACACACAAACACCACCAACACCAACTTCAACCATCACACAAACACCAACACACCAACCACCAACACACCAACACACAAACACCAACACAGCAACACACCAACACAACAACCACCAACACCAACACACAAACACCCAACACACCAACACACCAAACACCACACAACCATCACCAACACACAAACACACAACAACAACACACCAACCACACACAAACACACCAACACGCCAACACACCAACACACCAACACGCCAACACCAACACACAAACACCAACACCAATTCGCCAACACACCAACACGCTACCACACCAACACACCAACACCAACACACCAACACACCAACACACAAACACCAACACACCAACACCAACACACAAACACCAACACACCAACACAAACACAAACACCAACACACCAACACCAACACACAAACACCAACCCACCAACACCAACACACCAACACCAACACACCAACACCAACACACAAACACCAACACACCAACACAAACAACAACACACCAACACACATAAACACTCACACATACACATAAACACACACACAAACACAAACGCTCACATACAAACACACACACACACACACACACACAAACATTCACACAAACACTCACGCATACAAACACACACACTCACACAAACACTCACATAAACACATAAACACTTACATAAACATTTGCACATATACACATAAACACTTACACATTCACATAAACACTCACACATACACATGTAACCCCCCTCACACACACAATGACTCACTCACTCACTCATTCACACATACAAACACTCACACACACACACACAAACAAACACACTCACACCTACACATCAACACTGAACTGCTTATTGATTTACTACACACAGGTGTTGTCTGGTTCTCGTTCCTGAAGGTTCCTCTGTGTGTGTTTTCACTGTTCCAGCTGAGGGATTGTGGGTATTAGAGTTAAGGCTTTATCGGAGCCAGAAGGTGTCTGAAGGGTCCTGGCAGAGCGGAGGAGGCTAATGAGTGACTCAGTCACGGAAGGGCTAAAGATTAAAGTTGGACCTGCTGCCGCCGCTGCTGTTCCTATGTCCTCGTCCTGACTCCTGACTCCTGACTCCTGACTCCTGACTCCTGACTCCCGAGTCCTGGACACATTACTAATCACTACCACAGCTCGGCCTCAGAGCCGAAACCATCAGCACCGCTTTAGTATCAGAGCTGTAATTTCACCTGATCACGAGTCTGAGCTTCTCCATCAATCTCATCCCATCATCCATCCCATCGACCAACACACCCAGTACACACACACATACACATACACATACCCACACACACATACACTCACTCAAACACACACAAACACACATACACATACACACATTCACAAACACACATACACACATACACCCACAACCAGACACACACACACACACATACACATACACACACACACACACACACACAAACACACATACACACATTCACAAACACAACGTACAACACACACACAACCAACACACACACACATACACACACACACAAACACACAACAACCACACACAACATACACACACACAGACACACACACATACACACACACAACCAGCACACACACACACACCACAACAAACAAAACCAGTCACACACACAAACACACACACAGGCAACACACACCACTCACACACACCTCAAACCACACCACACACAGCAAGACACACACACACAAACACACACACACAAAATCACACACACCACAAACAACCCAACCCAGACACACACCCACACCACTCAACCACACACACACTACCAAACACACACACACACAGCCAGACACACACACACACACAAACATATTTATATATATATACACACACACACACACACAATCAGATACACACACACAGACACACACACACACCCACAAACAAACACACACCTATACACACACACAAACAACAACCACACACACACATACACACACACACACGTAACCACACACATACACACACACACACACACATACATACACATACACACACACAACCAGCCATGCACACAAACCAACTCACACACACACACACTCACACACACACATATATATATATTATACGCGTATATATATACATATACATAATATATACATATATAAATATATACTATATAATATATATATACATATATACCCACACACCCACAGACATACACCACAGACACAACCACACAGAACACAGCATGCACATACACACAACCACACACACAACCAGACACACACACACACACATTCACACGCATACACACATGATTCTCTGAATACTATGTTACTCTGTGTGAGTGGATCCGACACAGCAGTGTGTTTAAACACTGTGTCCACTCACTGTCCACTAGTCTGTAAATATTGTAGTGGTCCGTGGTGTCCTGATCAATTAAAGAAACACGAGTAATAAAGTACACAGAGAAATCAGATGACCTACAGTCGGTAGGTGGACTCCTATACGTCAGTGAGCTGATACAGTGGACAGTGGAGTGGAGGTCCCTGTATGGTCAGTGGAGCTGATACAGAGGACCATGAGTGGAGTTCCTGTATGGTCAGATGAGCTATACAGTGCCAGTGAGTGAGTCCTGTATGGTCATGGAGCTGATACAGTGGACAGTGATGGAGGTACTGTAGGGTCAGTGGACTGATACAGAGGACATGAGTGGATGTCCTGTAAGTCCAGTGGAGCTGATACGTGTGGACATGAGTGAGGTCCCGTATGGTCAGTGGAGCTGATACAGACATGAGTGGAGGATCCTGTAGGTCCATGGAGCTGATACAGTGGACATGTGAGTGGAGGTCGGTATGGTCATTGGAGCGGATACAGTGGGCAGTGACGTGTAGGACCCTGTATGGTCAGTGGAGCTGATACATGTCAGTAAGTGTAGACCTGTATGGTCAGTGGAGCCCTGATACAGTGGACAGTGGTGTAGGTCCTGTATGGTCATGACTGATACAGGGACAGTGAGCTGGAGGTCCTGTATGGTCATGAGCTGATACAGCGGTCCATGAGTGTCCTGGATGTCAGTGGCGCTGATACATGGACAGTGAGTGAGGTCCTGTATGGTCAGTGGACTGATACAGTACATGAGTGGAGGTCCTGTATGGTCAGTGGAGCTGATACAGTGGTCAGTAAGTGTAGGTCCTGTATGGTCAGTGGAGCTGATACAGTGGTCAGTAAGTGTAGGTCCTGTATGGTCAGTGGAGGTTGATATAATGCTGTCACTGAACCTCTGATTGGCTCTGAACTCACCAGTTACGGTTCCTCGCATCAAAGGTGACGACGCCGTTTTCATCCGGCGTCCACTGAATACCTGAAAACAGAGGAACGTCAGCGCCCCCACTCAGCCAGGCGTTCACACACAGCTCTAATAAACTAATATCACTACTAATAACTGGATTTATTACTAATAAACTCACAATACACTCTAATCCTGCAGGGTGTGCAGCTGGGACCGCCGTGTAGAACATCTGTTGTGTACTTAGCTCATTAGTACAGTTCCTTAATTAATTACTTCTGAGAGTTTAACTGAGTAATCATATTCCCCTGATCAGAGTGAGTCCGCCGGGTGTGTTCGAGCGTCCTGGGTCAAAACGCATCTTCTCAGTTTTAAATGTAAATAAGTTTATTTTTTGTGTTAAATTCAGAAAATAAAGAGTAATTATGTATTTGAAATGTTTTAGATGATTCTGAAGAAGACAGAGAGAGAAGACAGAGTGAGAGGAGAGAGGGCAAGTGGAGCGAGAGAAAAGAGAGGAGAAAGAGGAGAGAGAGAGAGAGAGAAAGAGAGAGAAGAGAATAGAGGGAGAGAGAGGTAGATAGAGAGAGAGGTAGATAAAGGGAGAAAAGGGAACGACAGGCGAAGAGAGAGAGGAGAGAGAGAGAGAGAGAGAGAGAGAGAGAAAGGCATACAGTGAAGAGAGAAGAGAAGAGAGAGAGATAAAGAGAAAGAAGAGGGACAGATAAGAAGAAAGAATAAAGAAGAGGATAGAAAGGGATAATAAGAGAGAAAGAGATAAAGAAGAGGTAGAAAGGATAGATAGAGAGAGAAGAGTAAGAGAGAGGAAGAGAAAGATAGAGAGATGAAATAAGAATAAAGAGAGAGGGAGAGAAAGGGATAGATAGAGAGAGAAAGAGATAGAGAGGGAGAGAAAGGGATAGATAGAGAGAGAAAGAGATAAAGAGAGAGGGAGAAAAAGGGATAGATAGAGAGAGAAAGAGATAAAGAGAGAGAGAAAGAAAGGGAGAGAGGGAAAGCTGAATCATTCACATATACTGATTACTTCCTCGTCAGCCCCGCGCTAACGACAGCACCTCTGATTCAGACACTCTGACACTCTCAGCAGCTCCTGAGTGAGCAGTTCTGTCCTCTGAGTGGAGTAGGGGCTCACGCTGAGGGTCCGGCCTCAGCCCCGGTTCTCAATATCTATATCTACATATATAACATTTCTCAGTACGAGACCCATATTAGAATATTATGAGATTATTATTATAATTTATAGTCATTTTATCTACTAAACCTATTCTGAGAAATAAACTAGTATAAATGTATAAATGTATATAAACTAGTATAATTGTATATGCACTAGTATAAATGTATATAAACTAGTATAATTGTATATGCACTAGTATAAATGTATATAAACTAGTATAATTGTATATGCACTAGTATAAATGTATATAAACTAGTATAAATGTATATGCACTAGTATAAATGTATATACGCTAGTATAAAAAGTATATAAACTAGTATAATTGTATATACACTAGTATAAATGTATATACGCTAGTATAAATATACATAAACTGGTATAAATGTATATACACTAGTATAAAAGTATATAAACTAGTATAAATGTATATACACTAGTATAAAAGTATATAAACTAGTATAATGTATATACGCTAGTATAAATATACATAAACTAGTATAAATGTATATACACTAGTATAAAAGTATATAAACTAGTATAAATGTATATACGCTAGTATAAATATACATAAACTAGTATAAATGTATATACACTAGTATAAAAGTATATACACTAGTATAAATGTATATAAACTAGTATAAATACATTTACACTAGTATAAATGTATATACACTAGTATAAAAGTATATACACTAGTATAAATGTATATAAACTAGTATAAATACATTTACACTAGTATAAATGTATATACACTAGTATAAAAGTATATACACTAGTATAAATGTATATAAACTAGTATAATTGTATATGCACTAGTATAAATGTATATAAACTAGTATAATTGTATATGCACTAGTATAAATGTATATAAACTAGTATAATTGTATATGCACTAGTATAAATGTATATAAACTAGTATAATTGTATATGCACTAGTATAAATGTATATAAACTAGTATAAATGTATATGCACTAGTATAAATGTATATACGCTAGTATAAAAGTATATAAACTAGTATAATTGTATATACACTAGTATAAATGTATATACGCTAGTATAAATATACATAAACTGGTATAAATGTATATACACTAGTATAAAAGTATATAAACTAGTATAAATGTATATACACTAGTATAAAAGTATATAAACTAGTATAAATGTATATACGCTAGTATAAATATACATAAACTAGTATAAATGTATATACACTAGTATAAAAGTATATAAACTAGTATAAATGTATATACGCTAGTATAAATATACATAAACTAGTATAAATGTATATACACTAGTATAAAAGTATATAAACTAGTATAAATGTATATACACTAGTATAAAAGTATATAAACTAGTATAAATGTATATACGCTAGTATAAATATACATAAACTAGTATAAATGTATATACACTAGTATAAAAGTATATAAACTAGTATAAATGTATATACACTAGTATAAAAGTATATAAACTGGTATAAATGTATATACACTAGTATAAAAGTATAGTAAACTAGTATAAATGTATATACACTAGTATAAAAGTATATAAACTAGTATAAATGTATATACGCTAGTATAAATATACATAAACTAGTATAAATGTATATACACTAGTATAAAAGTATATACACTAGTATAAATGTATATAAACTAGTATAAATACATTTACACTAGTATAAATGTATATACACTAGTATAAAAGTATATACACTAGTATAAATGTATATAAACTAGTATAAATACATTTACACTAGTATAAATGTATATACACTACTATAAATATATATACACTAGTATAAATGTATATACACTACTATAAATATATATACACTAGTATAAATGTATATACACTACTATAAATATATATACACTAGTATAAATGTATATAAACTAGTATAAATGTATAAATATATATACACTAGTATAAATGTATATAAACTAGTATAAATGTATAAATGTATATACACTACTATAAATGTATATAAACAGGTGGAATAATCTCATAATGTTCTTACAACAGACTCAGAATCAGAGATATTAAATATAATAACTACATTTAAGTTGATTTCACTTTATTAATTTATTATTTTATTGTACGACTCAGTACTTTTGGGCCCAGTCAGTATATAATCAGTACGTAGCAGGTCACTGTGTGCTGTTAATGGAGAAGTGTCAGCATCTTTAATCCTCCAGTCTGAATTCCTGCTGTTACAATCAGTTTCACTAGCCGCTGTGTTCAGGCTGTTCTGTGCAGTTTCACTAGTGCACTAGTGATTCTTCAATTAGGGGAACTTTTACGTCCCTAGGTTATACATTTGTGTTAAAATTACTTTATTACAAAACAAACATTTTTGGTATTAAAAAGATCATTCCTTTCATCACGCAAAATAATTATGATTTCCAATTTTAAAATGATTTAAACATCAATATTTAGCTACTTTGGCCTTGTCCCCAACCCAAACTTCTGTCCCCAATAAAATGCTAAAAATTGATCAATTTATAACGAAGATCACAATATGAGTTTCATAAAAACTTAAAAAAACCCGAAATGTACTGTTTAGATTCATATTTGTACCTATGCATATTTTTGAGTAATATAGTATCATCTCCAACATTATAATCATTACCGCAACAGTGCATGACTTCTGCAGGGAAAATTAAATTGTTGTAACCATGGAAACAAAGACTCACAAAGGAGCACATGACAGAGTGAGGAGTGACATGTTAATGTGTGTAAATGGGAGTAACTGAATGGTGTATTGCTCCTGATCATAGAGTACATTTATTCAGAGTCATTACCGTTTACATCAGTACATCAGTACTTTACAACTAAACATTACATTTACACATTATTTATTTATTTATTTACAACTAAACATTACATTTACACATTATTTATTTATTTACAACTAAACATTACATTTACACATTATTTATTTATTTATTTACAACTAAACATTACATTTACACATTATTTATTTATTTACAACTAAACATTACATTTACACATTATTTATTTATTTATTTACAACTAAACATTACATTTACACATTATTTATTTATTTACAACTAAACATTACATTTACACATTATTTATTTATTTACAACTAAACATTACATTTACACATTATTTATTTATTTATTTACAACTAAAACATTACATTTACACATTATTTATTTATTTATTTACAACTAAACATTACATTTACACATTATTTATTTATTTACAACTAAACATTACATTTACACATTATTTATTTATTTATTTACAACTAAACATTACATTTACACATTATTTATTTATTTACAACTAAACATTACATTTACACATTATTTATTTATTTATTTACAACTAATCATTACATTTACACATTATTTATTTACAACTAATCATTACATTTAAACATTATTTATTTATAACTAAACATTACATTTACACATTATTTATTTATTTATTCATAACTAAACATTACATTTACACATTATTTATTTATTTATTTACAACTAATCATTACATTTACACATTATTTATTTATTTATAACTAAACATTACATTTACACATTATTTATTTACTTATAACTAAACATTACATTTACACATTATTTATTTATTTATTTACAACTAATCATTACATTTACACATTATTTATTTAGAACTAAACATTACATTTACACATTATTTATTTATTTATTTACAACTAATCATTACATTTACACATTATTTATTTATAACTAAACATTACATTTACACATTATTTTTTTTTTTTACTTATAACTAAACATTACATTTACACATTATTTGTCTATTTATTTATAACTAAACATTACATTTACACATTATTTATTTATTTATTTATAACTAAACATTACATTTACACATTATTTATTTATTTATAACTAAACTTTACATTTACACATTATTTATTTATTTATTTATAACTAAACATTACATTTACACATTATTTATTTATTTATGTGGATTTAAATTGCATCTTGAACTAGGTGTTAACTAGCTTTAGCTAATCCATGGCCTAGCTAGCTTTTTTCTTAAAACAGTGAAAGTTGTCATTACCACAACACATCATTACCAACACATAACCTGTTGAGATGGTAATGACATTTGTTGATGGTAATGACAGGTTTTCAATTTCACCATCAGTATCTTTTAAATGATTTAGAAGTTACCTGGGTAGAGCCTGAAGAAGCCAGTGGAGCTGCCGAAGTACTGCCAGGTGAGAGTGGGGTCCTTGTCGAAGTTGCTCATGAACACCTCGTTCAGAGCCTCGGACATATACACACCATTCAGAATATCAGGATCTGGAGGAACAGCAGAACCACAGCTTAGCAGCTTTGAAGGCCTCATAAGATCTGCCGATCTTCTCCTGATCCTGTTTTCTGGCTGATGGTTTCCTATAGAACCAATTTCTTACTAAAGAACCCTTAAAAACCATCTTTCTGTCAAGTATGTATATGGTTCCACTTCAAACCTGTTTGATAATCGTTCTGTACGGCACCAAACATGGTTCTGCTATTTTACCAACTCTTTTTAGGTGCTGAAGCCTTTTCAAAAGGGTTCCATACAGAACCATATACAGTACCTTCTCCGTCAATCTGAAGAACCTGATCATTCATAATGCAACCTCTTCTTTTGCTGAAGAACCTTTGATGAAGCATCTAATTTGAAGTGTGTATATGGTTCCACTTCATACCTGTTTGAAAATGGTTCTATGTAGCACCAAAAAGGGTTCCTCTTTTGTTACAAGCCTAGCATCCTAACCTAACCTGAAGAACCATTACATGATATATATATATATATACCTCTGAAATATTAATTTTCCAAAATTCCCACATAATTAAACTTTTCAGAAGTTCTGTGGGAAACTCTCTGTTCTAGATACAATCAGATCTGTTCACAGTGGAGGTGAATGGAACCAGACGTCCACCTCTAAAAGCTCCTCACAGAAAGTTCTTACAGTAGATGTTATAAATACACTGTCTGATTCTGAGACGCTGTTTATGATAGTTTAGAGAAGATCTCAGTCTTAAACTCCATTCATGGTGG
Source organism: Megaleporinus macrocephalus (assembly GCA_021613375.1). Lineage (NCBI taxonomy): Eukaryota > Metazoa > Chordata > Actinopteri > Characiformes > Anostomidae > Megaleporinus > Megaleporinus macrocephalus. The sequence continues at coordinate 1,810,966 of CM038702.1, forward strand.
AGGGATACATGCAGGACGCTGTGAGGTTCAAATAGTCCCGAAAGAAAACCTAGTATTTTCAGATCTTCCACATTTTACCATCAACATCCAGATAAACTCAGAGGACACGTGTAGCTTCACTGGTGGGTTTTATAGTAAATACAGTGTGTAGATTAGTGTTGTAGGCATGGAGACCCCTGGTTCCTATCATTAACCGTTAGCTGTACCTTTGTTGTAGACGTTGGTGGGCACCTGGATGACGCTCTGCTGTGTGTTGACGGGCAGTTTGTTGAAGTGCTCGTTCTCCTCCAGCGCAAACTCCCCTCCTAACTCCACGAAGTTCCCATCTTCATCCACGGTGTTTATCATCATGGAGTTGTAGTAGTCGAACTGAAAAACGACAACACTGAATCTCACAGCCACCTGAGGGAGGCGCTGTTGTGTGTAATCTGAGCTCAGTTGTGTACTTTCTGTGTGAACAGTGAAGAATGGAAATGTGTGATAGCAGGTTGTGCGTCTGGCTGAGGCTCTGATCGCTGGTGGATGGGTGAAGGTGGATGGATGAAGGTGGATGGTGAAGGTGGATGGGTGAAGGTGGATGGATGAAGGTGGATGGGTGAAGGTGGATGGGTGAAGGTGAATGGGTGAAGGTGGATGGGTGAAGGTGGATCAGTGAAGGTGGATGGATGGTGGTGGATCAGTGAAGGTGGATGGTGAAGGTGGATGGATGATGGTGGATGGGTGAAGGTGGATGGGTGAAGGTGGATCAGTGAAGGTGGATGGATGGTGGTGGATGGGTGAAGGTGGATGGGTGAAGGTGGATGGTGAAGGTGGATGGATGAAGGTGGATGGTGAAGGTGGATGGATGAAGGTGGATGGGTGAAGGTGGATGGATGAAGGTGGATGGGTGAAGGTGGATGGGTGAAGGTGGATGGATGAAGGTGGATGGTGAAGGTGGATGGGTGAAGGTGGATGGATGAAGGTGGATGGGTGAAGGTGGATGGGTGAAGGTGAATGGGTGAAGGTGGATGGGTGAAGGTGGATCAGTGAAGGTGGATGGATGGTGGTGGATCAGTGAAGGTGGATGGTGAAGGTGGATGGATGGTGGTGGATGGGTGAAGGTGGATGGGTGAAGGTGGATGGGTGAAGGTGGATCAGTGAAGGTGGATGGATGGTGGTGGATGGATGGTGGTGGATGGGTGAAGGTGGATGGTGAAGGTGGATGGATGAAGGTGGATGGATGAAGGTGGATGGGTGAAGGTGGATGGGTGAAGGTGGATGGATGATGGTGGATGGGTGAAGGTGGATGGGTGAAGGTGGATGGATGGTGGTGGATGGATGAAGGTGGATGGGTGAAGGTGGATGGGTGAAGGTGGATGGGTGAAGGTGGATGGGTGAAAGTGAATGGGTGAAGGTGGATGGATGAAGGTGGATGGGTGAAGGTGGATGGGTGAAGGTGGATGGGTGAAGGTGGATGGGTGAAAGTGAATGGGTGAAGGTGGATGGATGAAGGTGGATGGGTGAAGGTGGATGGATGATGGTGGATGTGCTCACCTCCAGTGTGGCGTTATACTCGTGATAGAAATCAGCATCTTCTGCAGCTTCAGCCATTCTCTGTGGAAACACCAGCACACAGTTCACTGCACTGCAGCTCAGCAACGTAGAAACATAAATAATCATGAAGAACCATAAACACCTTCATCTGCACAATTTATTATTATTATTATTATTATTATTATTATTATTATTATTGTTATTCATCCATCATCTTCCACTTTATCCCGCTAGTCGGGGTCACAGGGGGGCTGGAGCCAATCCCAGCATCATCTGGTGAAGGCATGGTACACCATGGACAGGTCACCAGGTCTTTTACCTTCACACCCAGCAGACTGACCAGACTAACCCCTCTCTTACAATCATACTTACCAGACTGACCAGACTGACCACTCTCTTACCTTCACTGACTTCATCTTCCTGCCCAGCATGTTCTCCATCTCCTCAGCAAACCTCTTCACCAGCTCCATCCCGTTCACCTCCTCGATCTTCACTATGGGCTCCACGTCCTTGTATTTCTGTTCACACAAACAAGAACTTCAGCTGGTTCAGTATCAGCGAAGCAGCAGAGACAGAACCATGAACACTCAGAGAACCCTCTCAAGGTTAACTGCACTGTGAATGAGTTCTGGAGAATGGAGAACGTGGTGTATACGGTTAGAACTTAAGCTGGGTCAGTATCAGTGAAGCAGCTGAGCCGACTGCATCAGCCTACAGCAGCTTTAGAGGATCTTCTAGATGTAAACAACGTTCCTGATCCACATCTTCAGCCAGAAAACAGGATCAGGAGAAGATCAGTAGTGATATTAAATAATAACACACAACGTTTCACTGATACTATTAATACCTCAGATGTTATGAGACCTTTAATCTAAAAATACTAGGTATTCTTTGGGGACTATTTGAACCTCACAGCGTCCTGCATGTATCCCTCCACCATGAATGGAGTACAGACAGTGGTTCTATATAGAACCATCACCACTTAAAGAACCATCTGCATGCTTACATTGTCTGATTGCTTGGTGGAAAGGTTCTTCAGACTGATCCTTGCTTATGAATCTATGTAACACCATAAGGGTTCCTCTATTGCTACAACACACTTAAACCCTTAAAGATGTTTCATCAAGGGTTCTTCAAAGCTAAATCCATGAACACTCAGAGAACCTTTTGCATTTTTAAAGGATTCATTGCATTGTGAATGAGTTTTCAGATTGATAGTGTATACGGATCTATATGGAACCTTTTTGAAACTATTATAAACAGCGTCTCAGACATCAGACAGTGTGTTTATAACCATCTACCTTTATGGAAGATGGTCCTTTAGGAGCTCTTTAGTACAGTGGTTCTCATTACTCAAAGACCCTTCTGCATGCTTAAATTTTCTGCTTACATGGTGAAATGGTTCTTCAGACTGATTCTTGCTTATGGTTCTACATAACACCATAAGTGTTTGTCTAATACTACAACACACCTAACCCTTAAATATGTTTTTCAAGGTTCTTTAATAACACAAAGATAGAACCATGGACACTCAGAGAATCCTTTACATTATTAAAGGATTCATTGCATTGTGAGTGAGTTATTCAGGAGAATGTGGTGTATACAGTTCTATATGGAACCTTTTTGAAAAGGCTTCCATGTAGCACCACAAAGGGTTCCTCTATTGTTATAAGCAGATCTCCTCAAAACAGAAGAACCTTTTCTGGTGCTATACAGAACCAGGTTTCAAGTGGAACCATATACACCCTTATAATAAGATGGTTCTTCAAAGGTTCTTCAGCAAAAGAAAGGGTGCCTGTGTAATTAAAACATGGTTCTTTAATGGTTCTTTTATAGGAAATTGGTTCTATATAAAGCCACCAGCATTTAAAGAGCCTTGTTTATGATTAAGACATTGCATCATAAACGGTTCTACAGATTGATGGAGAATGAGGTCTAGATGGTTCTATATGGAATCTTGTTGAAAACGGTTAGGATGTGAAGCTTGTAGGAACTAAAGGGTTCCTCTATTATCACAAACAGAAATTATCAAAATTATAGATTTCAGTCTTAAACTCCACTCATGGTGGAGGGATACACGCAGGACGCTGTGAGGAAAAGTAGTCCCCAAAGAAAACGTGTTATTTTCCATCTCTACACTGCATGTGAACACTCTGGATGGTGAATGAAATGGCTCTATTTTGTTTATAGCTATATGATGGTGTTCTATCTAAACAGCTGTGGCTATTTCTTATCAGCCCGAAGCCGCAGAGCCCGTGTTTACGGGTTCTGCACCAGGCAGGGTCTATACGTGCCGCTGGAAGCGAGAGGCAGGTATCGGTGGTGTTTGTTCAGCTGATAATGAAGCAGATGGCGCTCTTATCAGACAGTTTATTGCTGGTGGAGATGCTCGACGCATCAGGCCAGGATATCAGCAGCACGTTTATTGCTTTGTTCCAGCTTCACCACCGCTGAGTGCTGCTCGTCCCTGCAGCTGTCTTGCTGACCACCTGATAATGACCTGAAGCTTGTGAGCTCTAGAAAATGTGAAAATAGCCTCGGGAACATTTGGCTTTCGTGGGGTGTTTATTTATTTTTATTTGAGTGGGCTATCAGTCAGATCTGTTCACAGTGGTGGTGAAGGTAACCAGACGTTCTCCTCTAAAAGCTCCTCACAGAAAGTTCTTACAGTAGATGTTATAAATACACTGTCTGATTCTGAGACGCTGTTTATGATAGTTTAGAGAAGATCTCAGTCTTAAACTCCATTCATGGTGGAGGGATACATGCAGGACGCTGTGAGGTTCAAATAGTCCCCAAAGAAAACCTAGTATTTTCAGATCTTCCACATTTTACCATCAACATCCAGATAAACTCAGAAGACACGTGTATCTTCACTGGTGGGTTTCATAGTAAATACAGTGTGTATCTGAAACATTTCTAATCAAAACCACTCGGGATTAAAATATAAATAATCAATAATTATTCAATGAGTCGTAAAGTTATTTAAAATGTTTTGATGTGAAATGGAAACGTGTTTTAATGTCAGTTTAAGGTGGTCTGTTTAAGGTGGTCTGTTAGTAGAGGGTCTCCTAGTGAGGTGACATCACTGCTGAGGTTCTCTTTTATACACAGTCAGTTGTGGTGGTTCACAAATAAGAGCTGAGAGACCGACTGGGATTAATCCCCATCAACAGGACAGAGAGAGACTCACTGTTACTCTGATAAGACTCACTGTTACTCTGATAAGACTCACTGTTACTCTGATAGGACTCACTTCTACTTTTAAAGGACTCACTGTTACTCTGATAAGACTCACTGTTACTTTGATAGGACTCACTTCTACTCTTAAAGGACTCACTGTTACTCTGATAAGACTCACTGTTACTCTGATAAGACTCACTGTTACTCTGATAGGACTCACTTCTACTCTTAAAGGACTCACTGTTACTCTGATAAGACTCACTGTTACTCTTAAAGGACTCACTTTTACTCTGATAAGACTCACTGTTACTCTTAAAGGACTCACTGTTACTCTGATAAGACTCACTGTTACTCTGATAAGACTCACTCTTACTCTTAAAGGACTCACTGTTACTCTGATTAGACTCACTGTTACTCTGATAAGACTCACTGTTACTCTTAAATGACTCACTGTTACTCTGATAAGACTCACTGTTACTCTAAGACTCACTGTTACTCTGATAAGACTCACTGTTACTCTGATAAGACTCACTGTTACTCTGATAGGACTCGCTGTTACTCTGATAAGACTCACTGTTACTCTGATAGCATTCGCTGTTACTCTGATAAGACTCACTGTTACTCTGATAAGACTCACTGTTACTCTGATAGTACTCACTGTTACTCTGATAAGACTCACTGTTACTCTTAAAGGACTCACTGTTACTCTAATAAGACTCCCTGTTACTCTGATAGTACTCACTGTTACTCTGATAGGACTCGCTGTTACTCTGATAAGACTCACTGTTACTCTGATAAGACTCACTGTTACTCTTAAAGGACTCACTGTTACTCTGATAAGACTCACTGTTACTCTGATAAGACTCACTGTTACTCTTAAAGGACTCACTGTTACTCTGATAAGACTCACTGTTACTCTTAAAGGACTCACTGTTACTCTGATAAGACACTGTTACTCTTAAAGGACTCACTGTTACTCTGATAAGACACTGTTACCCTCAAAGGACTCACTGTTACTCTGATAGGACTCGCTGTTACTCTGATAAGACTCACTGTTACTCTAATAAGACTCCCTGTTACTCTGATAAGACTCACTGTTACTCTAATAAGACTCCCTGTTACTCTGATAGTACTCACTGTTACTCTGATAAGACTCTGTTACTCTTAAAGGACTCACTGTTACTCTGATAAGACTCACTGTTACTCTAATAAGACTCGCTGTTACTCTGATAGTACTCACTGTTACTCTGATAAGACTCTGTTACTCTTAAAGGACTCACTGTTACTCTGATAAGACTCACTGTTACTCTAATAAGACTCACTGTTACTCTGATAAGACTCACTGTTACTCTGATAAGACTCACTGTTACTCTAATAAGACTCCCTGTTACTCTGATAGTACTCACTGTTACTCTGATAAGACTCTGTTACTCTTAAAGGACTCACTGTTACTCTGATAAGACTCTGTTACTCTTAAAGGACTCACTGTTACTCTAATAAGACTCACTGTTACTCTGATAAGACTCACTGTTACTGTGATAAGACTCCCTGTTACTCTGATAAGACTCACTGTTACTCTAATAAGACTCACTGTTACTCTGATAAGACTCACTGTTACTGTGATAAGACTCACTGTTACTCTAATAAGACTCACTGTTACTCTGATAAGACTCACTGTTACTGTGATAAGACTCCCTGTTACTCTGATAAGACTCACTGTTACTCTAATAAGACTCACTGTTACTCTGATAAGACTCACTGTTACTGTGATAAGACTCCCTGTTACTCTGATAAGACTCGCTGTTACTCTGATAAGACTCCCTGTTACTTTGATAGGATTCACTGTTACTCTGATAAGACTCACTGTTACTGTGATAAGACTCACTGTTACTCTGATAAGACTCACTGTTACTCTGATAAGACTCCCTGTTACTCTGATAAGACTCGCTGTTACTCTGATAAGACTCCCTGTTACTTTGATAGGATTCACTGTTACTCTAATTAGACTCATTGGGGTTTCGAACACAGATTTTATGTTGTACGGCTATTGGTGGCCTGCCTGCTATCCTGGTGGTCCTGGGCGGTGGTCTCCACTGCTGCCATGTTTTATAATGAGGTTTCCTCTAAAGTGCTACGTTTTCTGTATCTTCTTACTCGACGCCAATGCCGCAATATCAACACCTTAACAACCAGCGGGGATACCACAGCAAGGGCTCCGTCCATTTATTTACGTTTATTCATGTTCAGCTGACGCGGCTCTTGCTCCGTTTCTCTTTCTCTGAGTCGTATTCCAGGATGCATTTTAAAAAAATGAGGTCAGCGATCCCTAACAAACCCTATTTCGCCTCCTGCCCCTCCTCACCCCCCTCTCTCTCTCCAGGTTGACAGATGGAGGTTCAAGCTGGTAGGTTGTCATGTTGTCTTTAGTGCCCCAGAGAGGCGTTCATCCAGAGCGCTGTACGTTATAATGAAGACTCACATTCAGATCTCAGATATACCAGCAGCAGCAACACTGGATATCAGATTATAGCACTTTATTAATGACACAAGTTCTGTTTATAATGCTCCACATCTGTTTATAACAACACTGGATTAAACTGTGGAGCTTCTGTTAAAGTTGCTTATAATATATATATATATATATATATATATAGCAGAGATTATAATAATAAAAATGCCTGAAAGTGGTCTATAAAGAGTTTTATAACTTATATTTAATAACATCATATGAATATTGTATCTCTAAAATAGTCGACTGTACTAAACTGTAAATAAAACATTGTTGATGGTAAAATGTGGAAGATCTGAAAATACTAGGTTTTCTTTGGGGACTATTTGAACCTCACAGCGTCCTGCATGTATCCCTCCACCATGAATGGAGTTTAAGACTGAGATCTTCTCTAAACTATCATAAACAGCGTCTCAGAATCAGACAGTGTATTTATAACATCTACTGTAAGAACTTTCTGTGAGGAGCTTTTAGAGGAGGACGTCTGGTTCTATTCACCACCACTGTAAACAGAACTGACTGTATCTAGAACAGAGAGTTGTACACGGAATTTACTGAACCAATTAGGTAGAAAAAGTTTGTGGACTTGTCCTTTAAGTAAATGATAGTCACTTACTTTCTGCAGCAGTCGAGATCCAGAGTATCTGGTGGATAAGGCCGAGAGCTGTTTTCCGAATGCGTTGGCCCACAGCTGCACACTGATAAACACAAACATCAAACAACAAACAACACAGCTTACACAATCATACACATCAGTACATCACACAACATTCATTATAAACACTATAATAATAAACGAGGATCATAAAGACGACTTGGGTTATTGTTCTAAAACACTGTAAACATAACACAGTGGTGATGATGGTGTTTACAGTGGTGATGGTGTTTACAGTGGTGGTGTTGGTGTTTACAGTGGTGATGGTGTTTACAGTGGTGGTGATGGTGTTTACAGTGGTGGTGATGGTGTTTACAGAGGTGGTGATGGTGTTTACAGTGGTGGTGATGGTGTTCACAGTGGTGGTGTTGGTGTTTACAGTGGTGGTGATGGTGTTTACAGTGGTGGTGATGGTTATGGTGTTTACAGTGGTGGTGATGGTGTTTACAGTGGTGGTGATGGTGTTTACAGTGGTGGTGGTGATGGTGTTTACAGTGGTGGTGATGGTGTTCACAGTGGTGGTGTTGGTGTTTACAGTGGTGGTGATGGTGTTTACAGTGGTGGTGATGGTTATGGTGTTTACAGTGGTGGTGATGGTGTTTACAGTGGTGGTGGTGGTGTTTACAGTGGTGGTGATGGTTATGGTGTTTACAGTGGTGGTGATGGTGTTTACAGTGGTGGTGATGGTGTTTACAGTGGTGGTGATGTTTACAGTGGTAACTGTTTCAGTAGCGACTGTTTCAGTAGCGACTGTTTCGGTAGTGAGTGTTTCGGTAGTGACTGTGTCAGTAGTGACTGTTTCAGTATTGACTGTTTCAGTATTGACTGTTTCAGAAGTGACAGTTTCAGTAGTGACTGTTGTGACTGTTTCATTGGTGACTGTTTCGGTAGTGACTGTTTCAGTAGAGACTGTAATGACTGTTTCATTGGTGACAGTTTTGGTAGCAACTGTTTTGGTAGTAACTGTTTCGGCAGTGACTGTAGTGACTGTTTTGGTGGTGACTGTTTCGGCAGTGACTGTAGTGACTGTTTTGGTGGTGACTTTCGGCAGTGACTGTAGTGACTGTTTTGGCAGTGACTGTAGTGACTGTTTCGGTGGTGACTGTTTCGGCAGTGACTGTAGTGACTGTTTCAGTTTCAGTTCACACATGGATTCATCATTTTTTTCATCAATACAAAAAAAATTTAAATCCGTGTTTCAGTGGTGACAATATTTAATGTTTTACAATGAATTTTTAGACTTTGGAACACATTTAGTTTCAACTGCTCACCAAGTGGTCATAATGGAAAGGGATAGAATCTCACCTCCTGCTCTGATATGCAGGGGCGTGGCTAAACTAAGGCTAGATCCACAGACTTAAGTGTTTCAATAAATACAAAATAAGTTAAATAAAGTTAAAATGTTTTTTTCTATATTTACTTTATTTCTATTTCTGTTAATGTCTTAGGTTTCATTTTAATGTGGAAGTTCAGTTTGAGCTTATTTGCCAGAACAGTCCATGTACCTGATATAGTTCAGTGCATTATTGGCTCTTTATTTTTAATGTGAAATATGAAAATACAGTCAAATGGGTCGAGCAGGTGAACGATTTCAATAAAACTCATTTACAGCAATGAAAAACTCAGAACTCTGGAGATCGGTGTGAGATCGGTGTGATGTCGGTGTGATGTCGGTGTGATGTCGGTGTGATGTCGGTGTGAGATCAGTGTGATGTCGGTATGATGGATTATAAGCATGCGGCTGAAATATGACTCGACTGCACTGACGAACACACGTCTTAACCTGAAAGAGTGTTTGACCCAGTTTCAGACTGAGCTGCGGAGCCCAAACAGGTCACATGACAACAGTAAATAATATGAGCCTAAACACTAACGCTGTTAGCATCGCTCTACATCTGCTCCAGCATCATTACTGCTCACACAGTGAGTCCAGTGCAGCACTGAGTGTGGGTGTTTCACTGCCCCCTAGTGTGTGTGTGTTCACTAGTGTGTGTGTGTGTATGTGGGTGTTTCACTGCCCCCTAGTGTGTGTGTATGTGAGTGTTTTACTGCCCCTAGTGTGTGTGTTCACTAGTGTGTGTACGTTGCTGTTTCACTGTCCCCTAGTATGTGTGTTCACTAGTGTGTATGTGGGTGTTTCACTGCCCCCAGTGTGTGTATGTGGGTGTTTCACTGCCCCCTAGTGTGTGTGTATATGTGGGTGTTGCACTGCCCCTAGTGTGTATGTTCACTAGTGTGTGTATGTGGGTGTTTCCCTACCCCCCCAGTGTGTGTGTGTTCACTAGTGTGTCTGTATATGGTTGTTTCACTGCCCCCTAGTGTGTGTGTTCACTGTGTGTGTATCTGTGTGTGTATAAAGCGATAAACACACTTCTGTCCCAAACTTCATGTAACATACTGTAAACATTAACCCCTTAAAGTCTGAAACATGAAACAATTATCCAAAAAATCTAATTCTTTGAAAATTAGGTTTTATTAAACTTTTAATATATAATAATAATAATAATAATAAGAATAAGAAGAAGAAGAAGAAGAAGAAGAAGGAGAACAAAATAATGTGAAATAACAAAAAAAATTGATTATTACATAAAATAAAATATAATATTAATAAAGTTAAATAACACTTTGCATATTTAAGTTTGGTTTTGTATCATATTCATTACAAATAAAAGCATTCAGAACACAATATTTAACCCTTTACACTCTGAGATTAGTTTAATTGTTTGTTAATTTCTAACTTAGAGAAGAACATTTCTCCATACAGTACAGTGTTCTACACTGGTTCAGGTGAACATCAGGTTTTTAAGTGAAACATTGATAACAGAGATGATTTACAGTCTTAAAGCCTTGTGTATTAAATATAATATACTTACGTTAAAGGGTTAAATATGGAATGAGTGTATAATTCCAAATGAAATAAATTCCAGTATGTTACACCATGTACTTGTACTGCTTCTAATCAACATCAGGACTCACTAATCACTAGTTTCTCTTCACTAGCGCTTCACTGTGGTGGTCCTGTAGGAGGAGGGCAGTGGTTACTGTGTTAAGAGGCCAGACTGGACAGAAGGTTAAGCTCGTGTTTGTGTCCGGTTGCCAGGTCAGGATATCAGGCTTACTCTCCTCTCACTAGGAGCCAAATCCTCAATCCACAAGGATGCAGCCCTTTGAACCAGCGTGACCTCTCACCACAGCGCACGGAGCTGGGCTTACCGCCACCAGGTCTCCTAAGATCCTGAGAACGTTTCAGGACATGTTCAAGATGCTCATAGAGCTCATCTCCACTCACTGTCCACTGTATCAGCTCCACTGACCATACAGGACCTCCACTCACTGTCCACTGTATCAGCTCCACTGACCATACAGGACCTCCACTCACTGTCCACTGTATCAGCTCCACTGACCATACAGGACCTCCACTCACTGTCCACTGTATCAGCTCCACTGACCATACAGGACCTCCACTCACTGTCCACTGTATCAGCTCCACTGACCATACAGGACCTCCACTCACTGTCCACTGTATCAGCTCCACTAACCATACAGGACCTCCACTCACTGTCCACTGTATCAGCTCCACTGACCATACAGGATCTACACTTACAGACTGTAGTTCATCTGATTCTCTGTATACTTTATTACTCTGTTCTTTAATAATCAGGACCCCCACAGGACCCCCACAGAGCAGCTACTATTAGGGAGGTGGGTCATTCTCAGCACTGCAGTGACCCTGACGTGGTGGTGGTGTGTTAGTGTGTGTGTGTTGTGCTGGTGTGAGTCTCTGACTTTACATCTACAAGGTGGACCAGCAAGCAGTAGGAGTGTTTATCAGTACTTTCTACTACTTACATTTACACTCCATTATCAGTACTTTCTACAACTTACATTTACACTCCATTATCAGTACTTTCTACTCCTTACATTTACACTCCATTATCAGTACTTTCTACTCCTTACATTTACACTCCATTATCTGTACTTTCTACTCCTTACGTTTACACTCCATTATCAGTACTTTCTACTCCTTACACTTACACTCCATTATCAGTACTTTCTACTCCTTACATTTACACTCCATTATCAGTACTTTCTACTCCTAACGTTTACACTCCATTATCAGTACTTTCTACTCCTTACATTTACACTCCATTATCTGTACTTTCTACTCCTAACCTTTACACTCCATTATCAGTACTTTCTACTCCTTACACTTACACTCCATTATCAGTACTTTCTACTCCTTACATTTACACTCCATTATCAGTACTTTCTACTCCTTACATTTACACTCCATTATCAGTACTTTCTACTCCTTACGTTTACACTCCATTATCAGTATTTTCTACTCCTTACGTTTACACTCCATTATCAGTACTTTCTACTCCTTACGTTTACACTCCATTATCAGTACTTTCTACTCCTTACATTTACACTCCATTATCAGTACTTTCTACTCCTTACGTTTACACTCCATTATCAGTACTTTCTACTCCTTACATTTACACTCCATTATCTGTACTTTCTACTCCTTACATTTACACTCCATTATCAGTACTTTCTACTCCTTACGTTTACACTCCATTATCAGTACTTTCTACTCCTTACATTTACACTCCATTATCAGTACTTTCTACTACTTACATTTACACTCCATTATCAGTATTTTCTACTCCTTACGTTTACACTCCATTATCAGTACTTTCTACTACTTACGTTTACACTCCATTATCAGTACTTTCTACTCCTTACGTTTACACTCCATTATCAGTACTTTCTACTCCTTACATTTACACTCCATTATCAGTACTTTTTACTCCTTACATTTACACTCCATTATCAGTACTTTCTACTCCTTACGTTTACACTCCATTATCAGTACTTTCTACTCCTTACGTTTACACTCCATTATCAGTACTTTCTACTCCTTACATTTACACTCCATTATCAGTACTTTCTACTCCTTACGTTTACACTCCATTATCAGTACTTTCTACTACTTACATTTACACTCCATTATCAGTATTTTCTACTCCTTACGTTTACACTCCATTATCAGTACTTTCTACTACTTACGTTTACACTCCATTATCAGTACTTTCTACTCCTTACATTTACACTCCATTATCAGTACTTTCTACTCCTTACATTTACACTCCATTATCAGTACTTTCTACTCCTTACATTTACACTCCATTATCAGTACTTTCTACTCCTTACATTTACACTCCATTATCAGTACTTTCTACTCCTTACGTTTACACTCCATTATCAGTACTTTCTACTCCTTATATTTACACTCCATTATCAGTACTTTCTACTCCTTACATTTACACTCCATTATCAGTACTTTCTACTCCTTACGTTTACACTCCATTATCAGTACTTTCTACTCCTTACATTTACACTCCATTATCAGTACTTTCTACTCCTTACGTTTACACTCCATTATCAGTACTTTCTACTCCTTACATTTACACTCCATTATCAGTACTTTCTACTCCTTACATTTACACTCCATTATCTGTACTTTCTACTCCTTACGTTTACACTCCATTATCAGTACTTTCTACTCCTTACATTTACACTCCATTATCAGTACTTTCTACTCCTTACATTTACACTCTATTATCAGTACTTTCTACTCCTTACATTTACACTCCATTATCAGTACTTTCTACTCCTTACGTTTACACTCCATTATCAGTATTTTCTACTCCTTACGTTTACACTCCATTATCAGTACTTTCTACTCCTTACGTTTACACTCCATTATCAGTACTTTCTACTCCTTACATTTACACTCCATTATCAGTACTTTCTACTCCTTACGTTTACACTCCATTATCAGTACTTTCTACTCCTTACATTTACACTCCATTATCTGTACTTTCTACTCCTTACATTTACACTCCATTATCAGTACTTTCTACTCCTTACGTTTACACTCCATTATCAGTACTTTCTACTCCTTACATTTACACTCCATTATCAGTACTTTCTACTACTTACATTTACACTCCATTATCAGTATTTTCTACTCCTTACGTTTACACTCCATTATCAGTACTTTCTACTACTTACGTTTACACTCCATTATCAGTACTTTCTACTCCTTACGTTTACACTCCATTATCAGTACTTTCTACTCCTTACATTTACACTCCATTATCAGTACTTTTTACTCCTTACATTTACACTCCATTATCAGTACTTTCTACTCCTTACGTTTACACTCCATTATCAGTACTTTCTACTCCTTACGTTTACACTCCATTATCAGTACTTTCTACTCCTTACATTTACACTCCATTATCAGTACTTTCTACTCCTTACGTTTACACTCCATTATCAGTACTTTCTACTACTTACATTTACACTCCATTATCAGTATTTTCTACTCCTTACGTTTACACTCCATTATCAGTACTTTCTACTACTTACGTTTACACTCCATTATCAGTACTTTCTACTCCTTACATTTACACTCCATTATCAGTACTTTCTACTCCTTACATTTACACTCCATTATCAGTACTTTCTACTCCTTACATTTACACTCCATTATCAGTACTTTCTACTCCTTACATTTACACTCCATTATCAGTACTTTCTACTCCTTACGTTTACACTCCATTATCAGTACTTTCTACTCCTTATATTTACACTCCATTATCAGTACTTTCTACTCCTTACATTTACACTCCATTATCAGTACTTTCTACTCCTTACGTTTACACTCCATTATCAGTACTTTCTACTCCTTACATTTACACTCCATTATCAGTACTTTCTACTCCTTACGTTTACACTCCATTATCAGTACTTTCTACTCCTTACATTTACACTCCATTATCAGTACTTTCTACTCCTTATGTTTATACTTCATTATCAGTACTTTCTACTCCTTACATTTACACTCCATTATCAGTACTTTTTACTCCTTACATTTACACTCCATTATCAGTACTTTCTACTCTACTATACTCTACTATACTTCTACCCGAGTATCTATACCTCTACCTGAGTATCAATACTTCTACCTGAGTATCTGTACTTCTACCTGGGTATCTATACTTCTACCTGAGTATCTTTACCTCTACCTGAGTATCTATACTTCTACCTGAGTATCTATACTTCTACCTGAGTATCTGTACTTCTACATGGGTATCTATACTTCTACCTGAGTATCTATACTTCTACCTGGGTATCTATACTTCTACCTGAGTATCTATACTTCTACCTGAGTATCTGTACTTCTACCTGGTTATCTATACTTCTACCTGAGTATCTATACCTCTACCTGAGTATCTGTACTTCTACCTGGGTATCTATACCTCTACCTGAGTATCTATACCTCTACCTGAGTATCTATACCTCTACCTGGGTATCTATACTTCTACCTGAGTATCTATACCTCTACCTGAGTATCTATACCTCTACCTGAGTATCTCTACTTCTACCTGGGTATCTATACCTCTACCTGAGTATCCGTACTTCTACCTGGGTATCTATACCTCTACCTGAGTATCTATACTTCTACCTGAGTATCTGTACTTCTACCTGGGTATCTATACTTCTACCTGAGTATCTATACCTCTACCTGAGTATCTGTACTTCCACCCGAGTATCTGTACTTCTACCTGGGTATCTATACTTCTACCTGAGTATCTGTACTTCTACCTGGGTATCTATACTTCTACCTGAGTATCTATACCTCTACCTGAGTATCTATACTTCTACCTGGGTATCTATACTTCTACCTGAGTATCTATACTTCTACCTGGGTATCTATACTTCTACCTGAGTATCTATACTTCTACCTGAATATCTATACCTCTACCTGAGTATCTGTACTTCTACCTGGGTATCTATAATTTTACACCCTCATATCTAATAACAAAATGTTGTTATTTAACTGACTGTACATACGCTTAAGTATGGTAAAACATTAAAAGGATAAAGTTATCATCCCAAAGACCTCCATCTGAGTGAATCGTGTGAACGTCCATGTGAGATCAGGTTGTAGGTGTGTTCGTGTAAGAGGAGCAGTAACGCTGCTACAGTACGAGGTGCAGATGGTGGCTCCTCCTCCTCCTCCGGGCGTTTCTACAGTAATTGAGGTCAGAAGAGCTGCTGTGTTTCCAGTACAGTATGTTTGAGTTCCAGGCTGTGTACGCTGTGTTTGTGCACCTGCACTTTAATCCTAATCTCCGAGCAGCCCGGAATCTCACGGCTTTGATTCGGACAGATCTGGGAGAGGACACGGGAGGTGTTTGGGTCACAAAGCAAAACTTGCCAAAGGCTATAAAGACCAATCAGGGTTGAGGACGGGCGCGGAACATGGCCTCCACCGGGACTGACGTAACCCAAAGTCAGGGTACTAAAGAGAGGAACTAAGGTACTAGATCAGGGGTCATCAGATAGATTTGACCTGGAGTCAGGAAGTCATCGTGGTCAGAAGAAAAGAAGGTGACCAGTCCATCACATCACCAACACACACTCACACCTACGGTCAGTTTAGAGTGAGGATCCTAACATGCATGTGTTTGGACTGTGGGAGGAAACCGGAGAACCCGGAGGAACCCACTCAAACACAGAGAGAATATACACACTCCACACAGAACCACCCGGACCGGGAATCCAACCCAGATCATCTTACTGTGAGGAGACAGTGCTGACCACTACACCACCATACTAACCACTACACCACCGTACTAACCACTACACCACCATACTAACCACTACACCACCATACTGACCACTACACCACCATACTGACCACTACACCACCATACTGACCACTACACCACCATACTAACCACTACACCACCATACTAACCACTACACCACCATACTAACCACTACACCACCATACTGACCACTACACCACCATACTAACCAATACACCACCATACTAACCACTACACCACCGTACTGACCACTACACCACCATACTAACCACTACACCACCGTACTAACCAATACACCACCATACTAACCACTACACCACCGTACTGACCACTACACCACCATACTGACCACTACATCACCATACTAACCACTACACCACCATACTAACCACTACACCACCATACTAACCACTACACCACCGTACTAAACACTACACCACCGTACAAACCACCACACCACCGTACTAACCACTACACCACCATACTGACCACTACACCACCATACTAACCACTACACCACCATACTGACTACTACACCACCGTACTGACCACTACACCACCATACTAACCACTACACCACCATACTAACCACTACACCACCATACTAACCACTACACCACCGTACTGACCACTACACCACCGTACTGACCACTACATCACCATACTAACCACTACATCACCATACTAACCACTACACCACCATACTAACCACTACACCACCGTACTAAACACTACACCACCGTACAAACCACCACACCACCGTACTGACCACTACACCACCATACTGACCACTACACCAGCGTACTGACCACTACATCACCGCACTGACCACTACATCACCACACTGAACACTACAACACCGTACTAACCACTACACCACCGTACTAACCACTACACCACCGTACTAACCAGTACACCACCGTACTAACCACTACACCACCATACTGACCACTACACCACCATACTTACCACTACACCACCATACTAACCACTACACCACCATACTAACCACTACACCACCATACTAACCACTACATGACCATACTAAACATTACACCACCGTACTAACCACTACACCACCGTACTGAACACTACACCACCATACTAACCACTACACCACCATACTAACCACTACACCACCATACTAACTACTACACCACCATACTGACCACTACACCACCATACTAACCACTACACCACCATACTAACCACTACACCACCATACTGACCACTACACCACCATACTGACCACCACACCACCATACTAATTACTACACCACCATACTGACCACTACACCACCATACTAACCACACCACCATACTAACCACTACACCACCATACTAACCACTACACCACCATACTGACCACCACACCACCATACTAACCACTACACCACCATACTAACCACTACACCACCGTACTAACCACTACACCACCGTACTAACCACTACACCACCATACTGACCACTACACCACCATACTAACCACTACAACACCATACTAACCACTACACCACCATACTGACCACTACACCACCATACTAACCACCACACCACCATACTCACCACTACACCACCGTACTAACCACTACACCACCGTACTAACCACTACACCACCGTACTAACCACTACACCACCGTACTGACCACTACACCACCATACTAACCATTACACCACCATACTAACCACTACACCACCATACTAACCACTACACCACCATACTAACTACTACACCACCATACTGACCACTACACCACCATACTGACCACTACACCACCATACTAACCACTACACCACCATACTAACCACTACACCACCATACTGACCACCACACCACCATACTAACTACTACACCACCATACTGACCACTACACCACCATACTGACCACTACACCACCATACTAACCACTACACCACCATACTAACCACTACACCACCGTACTAAACACTACACCACCATACTGACCACTACACCACCATACTAACCACTACAACACCATACTAACCACTACACCACCATACTAACCACTACACCACCGTACTGACCACTACACCACCATACTAACCACTACACCACCGTACTGACCACTACACCACCATACTAACCACTACACCACCATACTGACCACTACACCACCATACTAACCACTACACCACCATACTAACCACTACACCACCGTACTGACCACTACACCACCGTACTAACCACTACACCACTGTACTAACTACTACACCACCATACTAACCACTACACCACCGTACTAACCACCACACCACCATACTGACCACTACACCACCGTACTAACCACTACACCACCGTACTGACCACTACACCACCGTACTGACCACTACACCACCGTACTGACCACTACACCACCATACTAACCACTACACCACCATACTGACCACTACACCACCATACTAACCACTACACCACCGTACTAACCACTACACCACCGTACTAACCACTACACCACCATACTGACCACTACACCACCGTACTAACCACTACACCACCGTACTAACCACTACACCACCATACTGACCACTACACCACCATACTAACCACTACACCACCGTACTAACCACTACACCACCATACTAACCACTACACCATCATACTGACCACTACACCACCATACTGACCACTACACCACCATACTAACCACTACACCACCATACTGACCACTACACCACCATACTAACCACTACACCACCATACTGACCACTACACCACCATACTAACCACTACACCACCGTCCTAACCACTACACCACCATACTAACCACTACACCACCATACTGACCACTACACCACCATACTGACCACTACACCACCATACTAACCACTACACCACCGTCCTAACCACTACACCACCGTACTGACCACTACACCACCGTACTGACCACTACACCACCATACTAACCACTACACCACCATACTGACCACTACACCACCATACTAACCACTACACCACCGTACTAACCACTACACCACCGTACTAACCACTACACCACCATACTGACCACTACACCACCGTACTAATCACTACACCACCGTACTAACCACTACACCACCATACTGACCACTACACCACCATACTAACCACTACACCACCGTACTAACCACTACACCACCATACTAACCACTACACCATCATACTGACCACTACACCACCATACTGACCACTACACCACCATACTAACCACTACACCACCATACTGACCACTACACCACCATACTAACCACTACACCACCATACTGACCACTACACCACCATACTAACCACTACACCACCGTCCTAACCACTACACCACCATACTAACCACTACACCACCATACTGACCACTACACCACCATACTGACCACTACACCACCATACTAACCACTACACCACCGTCCTAACCACTACACCACCATACTAACCACTACACCACCATACTGACCACTACACCACCATACTAACCACTACACCACCATACTAACCACTACACCACCATACTATAATGTACATCTACACTAAACCTTAACTCATACATCTACACTAAACACTAACTCCTACATCTACACTAAACACTAACTCCTACATTTACACTAAACACTAACTCCTACATTTACACTAAACACTAACTCCTACATTTACACTAAACACTAACCCCTACATTTACACTAAACCCTAACCCCTACATTTACACTAAACACTAACTCCTACATTTACACTAAACACTAACCCCTACATTTACACTAAACCCTAACCCCTACATTTACACTAAACACTAACTCCTACATTTACACTAAACCCTAACTCCTACATTTACACTAAACACTAACCCCTACATTTACACTAAACACTAACCCCTACATTTACACTAAACACTAACCCCTACATTTACACTAAACCCTAACTCCTACATCTACACTAAACACTAACTCCTACATCTACACTAAACACTAACCCCTACATTTACACTAAACACTAACCCCTACATTTACACTAAACACTAACCCCTACATTTACACTAAACCCTAACTTCTACATTTACACTAAACACTAACCTCTACATTTACACTAAACACTAACTTCTACATTTACACTAAACACTAACCTCTACATTTACACTAAACCCTAACTTCTACATTTACACTAAACACTAACCTCTACATTTACACTAAACACTAACTCCTACATTTACACTAAACACTAACCTCTACATCTACACTACACACTAACTCCTACATCTACACTAAACACTAACCCCTACATTTACACTAAACACTAACCCCTACATTTACACTAAACCCTAACTTCTACATTTACACTAAACACTAACCCCTACATTTACACTAAACACTAACCCCTACATTTACACTAAACACTAACCCCTACATCTACACTAAACCCTAACTCCTACATTTACACTAAACCCTAACTCCTACATTTATACTAAACACTAACCCCTACATTTACACTAAACACTAACTCCTACATTTACACTAAACACTAACTCCTACATCTACACTAAACACTAACTCCTACATTTACACTACACACTAACTCCTACATTTAATACTTGCATTTGAGTAGTTTGATTTGTTTCTGG
Organism: Megaleporinus macrocephalus; assembly: GCA_021613375.1. Classification (NCBI taxonomy): domain Eukaryota; kingdom Metazoa; phylum Chordata; class Actinopteri; order Characiformes; family Anostomidae; genus Megaleporinus; species Megaleporinus macrocephalus. Next base: position 1,832,137 of record CM038702.1, read on the forward strand.
ATATAATGATTCTATATAACCTAGGTTTTATCTAGCACCAAAAAGGTTCTAGGCTTGACTCTGTAACAATATAATGCTACAGAGAACCATACACAACAGTCTGAAGATCCACTTAAGCATGTATATGGTCTACATTAGGTGTTCACGGTTTTGTTTAAACCCGTGTCTTCACTAAAGAACTCAAGAAATGTACCACAAAGTTTGTTTCACTAACAAAGTAAAACATATATCTACATTAAATCAATGTTTTGAGTACATATAACATCATGATATTTTTCATCAGAACATAAAATGTGTTTCGGTAATGATAGATTTCAGATATTCAGGTAAATTTTCTTCAAAACCACGAGGGACAGAAATGCAGTGTACAATTTAAATGATGTACTTGTATCTTGCCGTATGTTTCAGTAGTGACTGTTTCGATAGTGATTGTTTCAAAAGTGATTGTTTCAGTTGTGACTGTTTCAGTAGTGACTGTTTCGATAGTGATTGTTTTGATAGTGATTGTTTTGATAGTGATTGTTTCAGTAGTGATTGTTTCAGTAGTGACTGTTTCGATAGTGATTGTTTTGATAGTGATTGTTTTGATAGTGATTGTTTCAGTAGTGGTTGTTTCAGTAGTGACTGTTTCGGCAATGATTGTTTTGATAATTATTTTTTCAGTAGTGGCTGGTTCAGTAGTGACTGTTTCAGAAGTGACTGTTTCAGTAGTGACTGTTTCGATAGTCATTGTTTCAATAGCGATTGTTCCAGTAGTCTGTTTTAGTAGTGGCTGTTTCAATAGTAACTTTCGATAGTGGCTGTTTCGATAGTGACTGTTTCGGTAGTGACTGTTTCGATAGTCATTGTTTCAGTAGTGGTTGTTTTAGAAGTGACTGTTTGGCAATGACTGTTTTAATAGTGACTGTTTTAATAGTGACTGTTTCAGTAGTGACTGTTTCGATTGTAACTATTTCAGTAGTGACTGTTTTGGTAGTGAATGTTTCGGTAGTGGTTGTTTTAGTAGTGACTGTTTCGGCAATGACTGTTTTAATAGTGACTGTTTCAGTAGTGGCTGTTTCAGTAGTGACTGTTTCGGTAGTGACTGTTTTGATAGTCATTGTTTGCTTTAGTAGTGACTGTTTCGGCAATGACTGTTTTGATAATTACTGTTTCAGTAGTGGCTGTTTCAGTAGTGGCTGTTTTAATAGTGACTGTTTCACTAGTGACTGTTTTGATAGTCATTCTTTCGATAGCGATTGTTTCAGTAGTGGCTGTTTCAGTACTGGCTCTTTCAGTAGTGGCTGTTTTAATAGTGACTCTTTCAGTAGTGACTGGTTCAGTAGTGACTGGTTCAGTGGTGACTGTTGCGGTGGTGACTGCTTCGGTACTGACAATTTTAGCTCATTTTGAGCTGAACTTTAATTTGATGTGATTCTGTCCCTCATGATCTTACAAGTCTTTTTGAAGTTTTAACATCTGAAAACTGTCATTACCGAAACACATTTTCTGTGGTTGAGTAAAGTTTAGTGCTGTAACGATGATTTTATGTTTGTACAACTGCTGAAAGCTCTGTTTGCTGGTGTCAACCTGGCTGGTGTGTTTGAGTTTTTGTCACTATTGAAACATTGGGTCAGGTTTGGCTGTTTCGGGAATGACAAAATAGAATCTTTAGGTAGTTTTAAGTACAAGATCACTCAAAGTTAAAGGTTTTTAATTCAAAGTGCCTGATCAGTGAAAACACGTACAGTAGTATCACTAGAAGGTTTTGAGAAGGTTTTTAGTAATAAGAACCAAGAACAAGCCTAGAACCAGAAGAGTCAGCCAGAAGAACGTTGTGGTCAGTATGTTAAGTCCAGCAATCAAACAAATGGTACTCACGTTTCGGGTGGGATCCTCATCTGCGCACACGCTGGGAGACACATCCAGCTGAAGATAATGATCCCGAGAACGGTGACCACTGCTCTCCTGTCCATTCCTCCTGTGGACGGCATGTGTGTCCTGTCTGCCTGTCCTGTGACCATCCTGGCTCCTGTCCTGCTGGGGGACCAGCACAGCATCAGCACCGGGACATACAAATAGATCAGAAGGAAGCTTCTGTCTTTCAGAGGAGCGCAAACAACTAGACCAGTGTTTGTCCCGGGACTGAGATCGGACTGGACATCAGCACGCTCCGGTCAGTTCAGTCAGCGTACACAGCCAGGGTCCGGGGCTACTCCGGAAGTTTTGCCGCTGTTGGATAACAGAGACGGAGCCGAGGCTTCCCAGGTTCTTCATCACCAAACTGGTGTTTCCATAAGGCAGCAGTTCTCCAAGTGATGACCACAAACCATCCCACCTACTCTGGAGCACCGCTGTGACCAATTCCCACCAGGACCAACGTCATCAGTCCCTCTCTCTCCCAAAGTCCTGTGCCAGTTAGATGCCCGGGAGAGTCTGGGACAGGACCGGATGTAGTGGCCCTCTGGCTCTTTCTCCTCCTCTCTTCTCTCTCTCTCTCGCTCACCCACTCACTCACTGCTGCCTGTGTTAACCCGAAGAGGGAGGTGAGCGTAATCCGTTTGGATTATCTTATCAAGTGGGGGAGGGAGAGAGAGCGAAAGGGAAGAGGGGTTGGAGGGGGGCAGTAGAAGGTGAAGAGTGAAGAGGGGGGTGGGGGGAGAGAGAGAGAGAGAGAGAGAGAGAGAGAGAGAGAGAGAGAGAGAGAGAGAGAGAGAGAGAGAGAAAAGAGAGAGAGAGAGAGGGAGAGAGAGGGGGAGAGAGAGAGAGAGAGAGAGAGAGAGAGAGAGAGAGAGAGAGAGAGAGAGAGAGAGAGGGAGGGAGAGAGAGAAAAGAGAGAGAGAAATAGAGAGACAGAGAGAGAGAGAGAGGGAGAGAGAGGGAGAGAGAGAGAGAGAGAGAAAGAGAGAGAGAGAGAGAGAGAGAGAGAGAGAGAGAGAGGGAGGGAGAGAGAGAAAAGAGAGAGAGAGAAATAGAGAGAGAGAGAGAGAGAGGGAGGGAGAGGGGGAGAGAGAGGGGGAGAGAGAGAGAGAGAGGGAGGGGGGGAGGGAGGGAGGAGGGGCTGATGTATCAGAGAGGATTATATCATGATATCTGGAGAAGGTCCAGAGGGAGGTAGAACGCTCAGGAAACTCCTTTGGCAGCCTCACTGCTGGTAAACACCCCCCGTCAGCGGACCCCTCACTCAGGACGGAGCAGAGAGAGAAACACGCAGAACTTTACTGATCCTGAAGCGTCTGTTTCTACATTCAGCTCCACTGACCATACAGGACCTCCACTCACTGTCCACTGTATCAGCTCCACTGACCATACAGGACCTCCACTCACTGTCCACTGTATCAGCTCCACTGACCATACAGGACCTCCACTCACTGTCCACTGTATCAGCTCCACTGACCATACAGGACCTCCACTCACTGTCCACTGTATCAGCTCCACTGACCATACAGGACCTCCACTCACTGTCCACTGTATCAGCTCCACTGACCATACAGGACCTCCACTCACTGTCCACTGTATCAGCTCCACTGACCATACAGGACCTCCACTCACTGTCCACTGTATCAGCTCCACTGACCATACAGGAGCTCCACTTACAGACTGTAGTTCATCTGATTCTCTGTATACTTTATTACTCTGTTCTTTAATGATCAGGACCCCCACAGGACCCCCACAGAGCAGATACTATTAGGGAGGTGGGTCATTCTCAGCACTGCAGTGACACTGACGTGGTGGTGGTGTGTTAGTTAGTGTGTGTTGTGCTGGTGTGAGTGGATCAGACACAGCAGTGCTGCTGCTGCTGGAGTGTTTAAACACCTCCTCAGTGTCACTGCTGGACTGAGAATCATCCACCAACCAAAACTATCTAGACAGCAGTGTCCTGTGGGCGGCGTCGTGTGTCCACTTTAGGTTGGTCCCAATGTATGGTGGGTCTAACTGGGGCCTTTCTCCTGATCCAGTCCAGATTGAAACCCTACAGAGGAGATATGGTCTTCTTTCTGTACAAGACTGTCCACAAGACTAACCTCAGAACTTCAGCTATTGAGCTGATTACTCATCAGTCCAGCTGCCGGTCACTGCTGCCGATCTATACGGTGACTAAGAGTCCGACACAGCGAGCAGCACTCGTTCTCTGCTGAATTCTAATCGCACAACTTTCCTGAAACATCACACACGCCAGGCATTTCAAACATCTGAAACACTGCTGTGTATGAAGTTAGATAATAGCATTTATTAGCGTTAACGTGAGTGTCGCCAGGGGCAACGGTGTCAGAAATACTCCCTCAGATCTAGAAGAACCTCCAGAGGAGCCAGACTCAAACAGGGGAACCCATCCTCCTCCCATCTTTGGAGGGGTCAAGTGCGCAGGTGAGTTTCCCACAAAGCAAAACAGAAGCACCTGGTCACAGCAGACGAGGCAGCATCAGACCAAACAGGATGGGCAGTTGTTCAGTATCAGACCACACAGGATGGGCAGTTGTTCAGTATCAGACCACACAGGATGGGCAGTTGTTCAGTATCAGACCACACAGGATGGGCAGATGGAGTGTAAATGTAAGGAGTAGAAAGTACTGATAATGGAGTGTAAATGTAAGGAGTAGAAAGTACTGATAATGGAGTGTAAATGTAAGGAGTAGAAAGTACTGATAATGGAGTGTAAATGTAAGGAGTAGAAAGTACAGATAATGGAGTGTAAATGTAAGGAGTAGAAAGTACTGATAATGGAGTGTAAATGTAAGGAGTAGAAAGTACTGATAATGGAGTGTAAATGTAAGGAGTAGAAAGTACTGATAATGGAGTGTAAATGTAACGAGTAGAAAGTACAGATAATGGAATGTAAATGTAAGGAGTAGAAAGTACAGATAATGGAGTGTAAATGTAAGGAGTAGAAAGTACAGATAATGGAGTGTAAATGTAAGGAGTAGAAAGTACTGATAATGGAGTGTAAATGTAAGGAGTAGAAAGTACTGATAATGGAGTGTAAATGTAAGGAGTAGAAAGTACTGATAATGGAGTGTAAATGTAAGGAGTAGAAAGTACAGATAATGGAGTGTAAATGTAAGGTGTAGAAAGTACTGATAATGGAGTGTAAATGTAAGGAGTAGAAAGTACAGATAATGGAGTGTAAATGTAAGGAGTAGAAAGTACAGATAATGGAGTGTAAATGTAAGGAGTAGAAAGTACTGATAATGGAGTGTAAATGTAAGGAGTAGAAAGTACAGATAATGGAGTGTAAATGTAAGGAGTAGAAAGTACAGATAATGGAGTGTAAATGTAAGGAGTAGAAAGTACTGATAATGGAGTGTAAATGTAAGGAGTAGAAAGTACTGATAATGGAGTGTAAATGTAAGGAGTAGAAAGTACAGATAATGGAGTGTAAATGTAAGGAGTAGAAAGTACTGATAATGGAGCGTAAATGTAAGGAGTAGAAAGTACTGATAATGGAGTGTAAATGTAAGGAGTAGAAAGTACTGATAATGGAGTGTAAATATAAGTAGTAGAAAGTACTGATAATGGAGTGTAAATGTAAGGAGTAGAAAGTACTGATAATGGAGTGTAAATGTAAGGAGTAGAAAGTACTGATAATGGAGTGTAAATGTAAGGAGTAGAAAGTACTGATAATGGAGTGTAAATGTAAGGAGTAGAAAGTACAGATAATGGAGTGTAAATGTAAGGAGTAGAAAGTACAGATAATGGAGTGTAAATGTAAGGAGTAGAAAGTACTGATCATGGAGTGTAAATGTAAGGAGTAGAAAGTACTGATAATGGAGTGTAAATGTAAGTATCTAGGAGTCAGAGCTCTCAGTGAAAACCTCACATTCACATGACTTTCAGATCAAATCTGTTAATCTGAACTGTGACTGTTTACGGGCAGATTAGTGATTCATACTCAGCACTGCTGAACTCATATACTGCTAATCAAACACTTTTCCAGCCCGTTATCTAATCTGCACACACACACACACACTCACACACACTCACACACACACACACACACACATACACTCACACACACACACACACACACACATACACTCACACACACACACACATACACACACCGTACAGATGCTGCGCTCTGGATTTCTCCTGCTGACCCAGTTAGTCCAGATTATATCGTACATCATCCCGACCGCGGTCAGACAGCACCTGCTGGAGGAGTGACCGTGTGTGGGTGATCTGAAAGAGTGAGGTGAAATAGAGTGAGGATAAGAGAGATAATTACAATCACCTCAACACGCCTTTATTTAAACTCACTGAGAGAGAACCTCACTTACTGTGTAGGAGAAACAGTGAAAACATCACTTCTATGGGCAGCGTCCTGTGAGCAGCGCCCTGTGACCAGCGTCCTGTGGCCAGCGTCCTGTGGCCAGCATCCTGTGGCTGGCGTCTCGTAGGCGGCGTCCTGTGAGCAGCGTCCTGTGAGCAGCGTCCTGTGAGCAGCGTCCTGTGGCCAGCGTCCTGTGGCCAGCATCCTGTGGCTGGCGTCTCGTAGGCGGCGTCCTGTGAGCAGCGTCCTGTGAGCAGCGTCCTGTTAGCAGCATCCTGTGGGTGGCGTTTTGTGGTTAGCGTCCTGTGGGTAGCGTCCTGTGGGTAGCGTCCTGTGGGTAGCGTCCTGTGAGCAGCGTCCTGTGGCTGGCGTCTCGTAGGCGGCGTCCTGTGGGTAGCGTCCTGTGGGTAGCGTCTTGTGGGTAGCGTCCTGTGAGCAGCGTCCTGTTAGCAGCAGCCTGTGAGCAGCAGCCTGTGAGCAGCAGCCTGTGAGCAGCGTCCTGTGAGCAGCGTCCTGTGGTTGTTTGGTAGTGAGCAGCGTCCTGTGTCCACTAGAACACAAACTGTGCAGCAGCAGATGAGCTACTGTCTCTGACTTTACATCTACAAGGTGGACCAGCAAGTAGTAGGAGTGTCTAATAGAGTGGACAGTGAGTGGACACAGTGTTTAAACACTCCAGCAGCAGCACTGCTGTGTCTGATCCACTCACACCAGCACAACACACACTAACACACAACCACTATGTCAGTGTCACTGCAGTGCTGAGAATGACCCACCTCCCTAATAGTATCTGCTCTGTGGTGGTCCTGTGGGGGTCCTGATCATTAAAGAACAGAGTAATAAAGTATACAGAGAATCAGATGAACTACAGTCTGTAAGTGGAGCTCCTGTATGGTCAGTGGAGCTGATACAGTGGACAGTGAGTGGAGGTCCTGTATGGTCAGTGGAGCTGATACAGTGGACAGTGAGTGGAGGTCCTGTATGGTCAGTGGAGCTGATACAGTGGACAGTGAGTGGAGGTCCTGTATGGTCAGTGGAGCTGATACAGTGAACAGTGAGTGGAGGTCCTGTATGGTCAGTGGAGCTGATACAGTGGACAGTGAGTGGAGGTCCTGTATGGTCAGTGGAGCTGATACAGTGGACAGTGAGTGTAGGTCCTGTATGGTCAGTGGAGCTGATACAGTGGACAGTGAGTGTAGGTCCTGTATGGTCAGTGGAGCTGGTACAGTGGACAGTGAGTGGAGGTCCTGTATGGTCAGTGGAGCTGATACAGTGGACAGTGAGTGGAGGTCCTGTATGGTCAGTGGAGCTGATACAGTGAACAGTGAGTGGAGGTCCTGTATGGTCAGTGGAGCTGATACAGTGGACAGTGAGTGGAGGTCCTGTATGGTCAGTGGAGCTGATACAGTGGACAGTGAGTGGGAGGTCCTGTATGGTCAGTGGAGCTGATACAGTGGACAGTGAGTGGAGGTCCTGTATGGTCAGTGGAGCTGATACAGTGAACAGTGAGTGGAGGTCCTGTATGGTCAGTGGAGCTGATACAGTGGACAGTGAGTGGAGGTCCTGTATGGTCAGTGGAGCTGATACAGTGGACAGTGAGTGGAGGTCCTGTATGGTCAGTGGAGCTGATACAGTGGACAGTGAGTGTAGGTCCTGTATGGTCAGTGGAGCTGATACAGTGGACAGTGAGTGTAGGTCCTGTATGGTCAGTGGAGCTGGTACAGTGGACAGTGAGTGGAGATATGAGGAGGTGGGTTTAATAAAGTTCTTAATTGTACACACAGTGATCCACTCACACAGCATGGCTGCTACTTCCAGTCACTGTTGGAGGTTGTGGTGCTAATAAAGGTGGAGCTGCTCGTCTCTTCAGTCTCTTCAGTGTTGAACGCTGAGCTGAAGCTGCTCCATGGTGTTCCGAGTGTTGGAGAAACTGTCCGGAGTGAAACGTACAGACTGCAGAGTTAAAGTTGTTCAGGATTCTTTTAAAGATGTTGGAAGTTCAGCAGCTGGTTTTGGGAATTCTCTGTTCCACCTTAAACGGTGCTGCAGTTCCATTCTGGCGTCTGTAGGAGCTGCAGTGTTTAAGGTGGACTTAACTGTTATTAATTATCCTGCACACTTTGTTTAGGTGGACGTGGCACCATTCCAAACTTCCTATCCCACCCCAGGACCCTCTCTCCCTCTCTCTCTCTCCCTCTCTTCTCGTTCCTCGGACGGCCTCATTGGACTCCCCCCCTCCAACCCAATCTAATTGATTAGTCAGTGCTGATATTAAGCCCACTGCTTTCCTTTTCAGGCCGTCAGCTAAACGCGCCGGAGTGGAACCCCGGTACCGCGCTCTCCGGGGAAAAGGCTCTGGTTAATTGCGGAGATTAACACCGGCACACACTGACGTCGGCAGAACGAAGTTGTAGACACGGCAGAAGGTCCTAAACGGCCTAATGAGAACTTCTCATCACCATTACAGGAGATACGGTGTGTTTACTAGTGAAGACATTAACAGCACGTGTCACTCCGGCTTGACGAGCTGTTTCTATTCACGCTTTTGAAGAACACCTCGAAGCTCCAGAGGAAACTAAATATTTCAATTTTATTTGAGAATCAATTAAAAAAGAGCTTAAAAAAAGCACTATGTTGTAAATTTCAGGATTTGACCCTGAATGACCCAGAAGTCATGTTGAGAGCGAAGACTGGCTTTAAGCTTCAAATCAGACCAACATTGGAAAAAACCTTGGAACCAATGATGTGAAACGCTCCGTGTAGCCTGGACAAAAGGTTCTAAATGTTCTAATGAGAACTTCTTTTCACCATTACAGGAGATACGGTGTGTTTACTGGTGAAGACATTAACAGCATGTGTCACCTTAGCTTGACGAGCTGTTTCTACTCATGCTTCTGAAGAAAAACCTAGAAGCTCATCTGGTATGTTATAAACCTCACTAGACATAATGGTGCTAATACGGTTCCTTGGGTAGAAGGACGTCTGGAGGAGAAGGTAGTTCTTCAGTAGAGGGACGTCTGGAGGTGAAGGTAGTTGTTGAGTAGAAGGACGTCTGGAGGAGAAGGTAGTTGTTGAGTAGAAGTATGTCTGGAGGAGAAGGTAGTTGTTGAGTAGAAGGACGTCTGGAGGAGAAGGTAGCTGTTGAGTAGAAGGACATCTGGAGGAGAAGGTAGTTGTTGAGTAGAAGGACGTCTGGAGGAGAAGGTAGTTGTTGAGTAGAAGGACGTCTGGAGGAGAAGGTAGTTGTTGAGTAGAAGGACGTCTGGAGGAGAAGGTAGTTGATGAGTAGAAGGACGTCTGGAGGAGAAGGTAGTTGTTGAGTAGAAGGACATCTGGAGGAGAAGGTAGTTGTTGAGTAGAAGGACGTCTGGAGGAGAAGGTAGTTGATGAGTAGAAGGACGTCTGGAGGAGAAGGTAGTTGTTGAGTAGAAGGACGTCTGGAGGAGAAGGTAGTTGTTGAGTAGAGGGACGTCTGGAGGAGAAGGTAGTTGTTGAGTAGAAGGACGTCTGGAGGAGAAGGTAGTTGTTGAGTAGAAGGACGTCTGGAGGAGAAGGTAGTTGTTGAGTAGAAGGACGTCTGGAGGAGAAGGTAGTTGTTGAGTAGAGGGACGTCTGGAGGAGAAGGTAGTTGTTGAGTAGAAGGACGTCTGGAGGAGAAGGTAGTTGTTGAGTAGAGGGACGTCTGGAGGAGAAGGTAGTTGTTGAGTAGAAGGACGTCTGGAGGAGAAGGTAGTTGTTGAGTAGAAGGACGTCTGGAGGAGAAGGTAGTTGTTGAGTAGAAGGACGTCTGGAGGAGAAGGTAGTTGATGAGTAGAAGGACGTCTGGAGGAGAAGGTAGTTGTTGAGTAGAAGGACGTCTGGAGGAGAAGGTAGTTGATGAGTAGAAGGACGTCTGGAGGAGAAGGTAGTTGTTGAGTAGAGGGACGTCTGGAGGAGAAGGTAGTTGTTGAGTAGAGGGACGTCTGGAGGAGAAGGTAGTTGTTGAGTAGAAGGACGTCTGGAGGAGAAGGTAGTTGTTGAGTAGAAGGACGTCTGGAGGAGAAGGTAGTTGATGAGTAGAAGGACGTCTGGAGGAGAAGGTAGTTGTTGAGTAGAAGGACGTCTGGAGGAGAAGGTAGTTGATGAGTAGAAGGACGTCTGGAGGAGAAGGTAGTTGTTGAGTAGAAGGACGTCTGGAGGAGAAGGTAGTTGTTGAGTAGAAGGACGTCTGGAGGAGAAGGTAGTTGTTGAGTAGAAGGACGTCTGGAGGAGAAGGTAGTTGTTGAGTAGAAGGACGTCTGGAGGAGAAGGTAGTTGTTGAGTAGAAGGACGCCTGGAGGAGAAGGTAGTTGTTGAGTAGAAGGACATCTGGAGGAGAAGGTAGTTGTTGAGTAGAAAGATGTCTGGAGGAGAAGGTAGTTGTTGAGTAGAAGGACGTCTGGAGGAGAAGGTAGTTGATGAGTAGAAGGACGTCTGGAGGAGAAGGTAGTTGTTGAGTAGATCTTTTCCTATTTTTATCAACCAGTAAACGCCAGTTGCATATTTAAAGTCCACTCTCTTCCTCTGACAGTGTCTTCTCAGTCATGGTTGTGATGTCCACGCTGGGTATACCAAGTTTCCGTCTCTGTCTTGATGTCCATGCTGGGAATGCTGAGCTTCTGTCTCTTCTCCGTCTCTGCCATGATGTCCATGCTGGGAATACCAAACTTCCACCTCTTCTCCGTCTCTGCCATGATGTCCATGCTGGGAATATTGAGCTTCCGTCTCTTTTCTGTCTCTGCCGTGATGTCCATGCTGGGAATCCTGAGCTTCCATCTCTTTTCTGTCTCTGCCGTGATGTCCATGCTGGGAATACCAAGCTTCCACCTCTTCTCCGGCTCTGCCATGATGTCCATGCTGGGAATCCTGAGCTTCCACCTCTTCTCCGGCTCTGCCATGATGTCCATGCTGGGAATATTGAGCTTCCGTCTCTTTTCTGTCTCTGCCGTGATGTTCATGCTGGAAATCCTGAGCTTCCGTCTCTTTTCTGTCCCTGCCGTGATGTCCATGCTGGGAATACCGAGCTTCCATGTCTTGCTGTTTCTTCTTACCGCTGCTGAAGATCCAGAGTTGTTGACATGGAGCCGTAGTGTTGCTCAGTTCTGGCGAGAGGTTCTCGTACTCACTCCTCCACAGTTACATATTACGGTACATTCCGGACCCGGAGTGGGAATAACAGAGACAGCGTTCCCCCTGTTGTTAATCAGATCTCCATCGGGATGAACCTGAAGCTGCTGCTTTAAAATAAAATCAACTAAACTCAGCGCTAATACTGTATCAGGCCTCTCGGTCTATAACCACCGCGCCAGAGCAGCTCGTCACCGCGCCTCAGTGAGTCGAGACGGGCCTGGAATAAATTAGAGCAGCGTCTTTCACCACAGATTCATTTCCATACTGCAAATACTACATACTCTGAAAGACCTATTACACATTCCCAATCAATAAACACTTCCATCTGAAAACCTGTCTCTTAGGTAAAGCTCTGAGGGAGAGCTGTGTTCCTCAGTGGCACCACGATAATACTTATAGAATTAAGTTAGTATAGTGGTGTAGTGGTTAGTATGGTGGTGTAGTGGTTAGTATAGTGGTGTAGTGGTTAGTATGGTGGTGTAGTGGTTAGTATGGTGGTGTAGTGGTTAGTATGGTGGTGTAGTGGTTAGTATAGTGGTGTAGTGGTTAGTACGGTGGTGTAGTGGTTAGTACGGTGGTGTAGTGGTTAGTATAGTGGTGTAGTGGTTAGTACGGTGGTGTAGTGGTCAGTATGGTGGTGTAGTGGTTAGTATGGTGGTGTAGTGGTTAGTATGGTGGTGTAGTGGTTAGTATGGTGGTGTAGTGGTCAGTACGGTGGTGTAGTGGTTAGTATGGTGGTGTAGTGGTTAGTACGGTGGTGTAGTGGTTAGTATAGTGGTGTAGTGGTTAGTACGGTGGTGTAGTGGTTAGTATGGTGGTGTAGTGGTCAGTACGGTGGTGTAGTGGTCAGTACGGTGGTGTAGTGGTTAGTATGGTGGTGTAGTGGTTAGTATGGTGGTGTAGTGTTTAACATGGTGGTGTAGTGGTTAGTACGGTGGTGTAGTGGTCAGTATGGTGGTGTAGTGGTTAGTACGGTGGTGTAGTGGTTAGTACGGTGGTGTAGTGGTTAATATGGTGGTGTAGTGGTTAGTATGGTGGTGTAGTGGTTAGTATAGTGGTGTAGTGGTTAGTATAGTGGTGTAGTGGTTAGTACGGTGGTGTAGTGGTTAGTACGGTGGTGTAGTGGTCAGTATGGTGGTGTAGTGGTTAGTATGGTGGTGTAGTGGTTAGTATGGTGGTGTATTGGTCAGTATGGTGGTGTAGTGTTAGTATGGTGGTGTAGTGGTCAGTATGGTGGTGTAGTGGTTAGTACGGTGGTGTAGTGGTTAGTACGGTGGTGTAGTGGTTAGTACGGTGGTGTAGTGGTTAGTATAGTGGTGTAGTGGTTAGTATGGTGGTGTAGTGGTCAGTACGGTGGTGTAGTGGTCAGTATGGTGGTGTAGTGGTTAGTACGGTGGTGTAGTGGTTAGTACGGTGGTGTAGTGGTTAATATGGTGGTGTAGTGGTTAGTATGGTGGTGTAGTGGTTAGTATGGTGGTGTAGTGGTTAGTATAGTGGTGTAGTGGTTAGTATAGTGGTGTAGTGGTTAGTACGGTGGTGTAGTGGTTAGTACGGTGGTGTAGTGGTCAGTACGGTGGTGTAGTGGTCAGTATGGTGGTGTAGTGGTTAGTACGGTGGTGTAGTGGTTAGTATGGTGGTGTAGTGGTTAGTATGGTGGTGTATTGGTCAGTATGGTGGTGTAGTGTTAGTATGGTGGTGTAGTGGTCAGTATGGTGGTGTAGTGGTTAGTATGGTGGTGTAGTGGTTAGTATGGTGGTGTAGTGCTTAGTATGGTGGTGTAGTGGTTAGTATGGTGGTGTAGTGGTTAGTATGGTGGTGTAGTGGTTAGTACGGTGGTGTAGTGGTCAGTACGGTGGTGTAGTGGTCAGTACGGTGGTGTAGTGGTTAGTATAGTGGTGTAGTGGTTAGTACGGTGGTGTAGTGCTTAGTATGGTGGTGTAGTGGTTAGTATGGTGGTGTAGTGCTTAGTATGGTGGTGTAGTGGTTAGTATGGTGGTGTAGTGCTTAGTATGGTGGTGTAGTGGTTAGTATGGTGGTGTAGTGCTTAGTATGGTGGTGTAGTGGTTAGTATGGTGGTGTAGTGGTTAGTATAGTGGTGTAGTGGTTAGTATGGTGGTGTAGTGGTCAGTACGGTGGTGTAGTGGTTAGTATAGTGGTGTAGTGGTTAGTACGGTGGTGTAGTGCTTAGTATGGTGGTGTAGTGGTTAGTATGGTGGTGTAGTGGTTAGTATAGTGGTGTAGTGGTCAGTATGGTGGTGTAGTGGTCAGTATGGTGGTGTAGTGGTCAGCACTGTCTCCTCACAGTAAGATGATCTGGGTTGGATTCCCGGTCTGGGTGGTTCTGTGTGGAGTGTGTATGGTCTCTCTGTGTTTAAGTGGGTTCCTCTGGGTTCCAAACACATGCATGTTAGGATCCTCAGTCTAAACTGATCGTAGGTGTGAGTGTGTGTTGGTGATGTGATGGACTGGCGACCTGTTCATGGTGTTCTCCGGTTTTAAACTCCTGTAAAGCTGATTTGGGAGAACATCGTTGTTAAACACTTCCAAGCCAGGGTTACTGACGGTTTTAGGAAACAGAGGTGAAACAAAAGCAAACTGAAACGAGGAGTCTGGGTAATATTTTAATAACGTGACATTTCTTTAAAACAGGAAACATGCTGGTAGTAAAATATGATTCAGAGTTAATGTCGCTGAAGAGACGCGCGGCGTATCAAAGACACGAGTATGAAAACGGCGAGCGGTCCGCGTAGAAAAATAGAAGAAAATACGCTTTGAACATCTCTGTGAGATCATTTTATCAAACTAGCTCTGCTTGTGTGAGCACCTGGTCGGCCACACCCGGAGCTCCGTGTGACGTGGTGCCGGCTCCAGCCATCAGCCTGAGAAGAAGAGTCTGATTTAACCCGTTCGACTTAAAACACTAAAACCGGAGATAAATAAACTAAAACTAAACAAAGGATGCTTTTAGATGACGCCCAGTCGCAGACTTGGGATCTCTTTAAAACCCAAACCAGTAAAATCTCCTAAGATCTCCTTCAGGGAGCGATCCATCACACCCGCCCGCTGAGAAAAACGTAAACCTCTAAGAGAAGAACGTAAACCTCTATGAGAAGAACGTAAACCTCTATGAGAAGAACGTAAACCTCTATGAGAAGAACGTAAACGTCTACGAGAGGAACGTAAGCCTCTACGAGAAGAACGTAAACCTCTACGAGAAGAACGTAAACCTCTACGAGAGGAACATATACCTCTACGAGAAGAACGTAAACCTCTACGAGAAGAACGTAAACCTCTACGAGAAGAACGTAAACCTCTACGAGAAGAACGTAAGCCTCTACGAGAAGAATGTAAACCTCTACGAGAAGAACGTAAGTCTCTACGAGAAGAACGTAAACCTCTACGAGAAGAATGGAAGTCTCTATGAGAAGAACGTAAGTCTCTATGAGAAGAACGTAAGTCTCTACGAGAAGAATGGAAGTCTCTATGAGAAGAACGTAAGTCTCTACGAGAAGAACGTAAACCTCATCTCCTTCAGAACGGACGAGGTGATGTTTCTAAAGTAAAACATGCTGAATCTGAAAAATCAGCCCTGAGGTGACACATGAACCCTCCGTGAGGGACACGATGGCGTGGCCGCTGAGACTCGCCGCTGAGACTCGCCGCTGAGACGCGCTGCATAGTGGAAACGCTACATGTGAAGTGGGAGCTGTGGAGCAGAACGTCCGGGTTCCAGTGCTCACACAAGCAAGCGTGGCTGAAGAGAAGGTGTGGAGAGGGCGCTGCTCTTTCAGAAGGGCTGGGCGCTCGAGTCCTTGGCCAGGGAGGAGACGTAGGCTTCGTAGATCGTGTCCAGGAAAGACGTGTCGTTCTGAACGAACAAACAACAACAAAACAAAGCAAACAGATTATAACCAACTATCAAAGTCTTGAAGAGCTTAAAGCCTGAACCTGTGATCTCACAGTAAAAGAATAATGAGCAGCTGTGAGATGCACTGCAGTCAGCATGACTCCAGATACCTGTGACCTCCTACCAGCACCTCACTGAGTCTCCCAGTCCGTCCAGCTGCTGTCTGTGCTGCACACGGTGGACGTTAGCTGGTGGTCATAATAATGTGACTCTGTGTGTGATCTAGTGGACTGTGGTTAGAAGAACTGTGTACATGACTGACCCTGATGAGGTGCAGCAGTGTGGCCTGCAGCTGAGCACGGCTGAGAACTCGCGGCTCCTCTGGCTCCGCCCGTGCCCCCTTAGCCTGAGAGAACACGCTGGGTGACAGCAGCAGGGTGGGCGCTACTGTGGCTGGTATACACTGTGGTGAGTTTACCTGCGAAGGAGAGAGACAGTGAGAGAAACGTGTTTTCCTAGTAAAGCCTAAACCCGCTGGGCTAAACCTTCTGGCCTAAACCTTCTGGGCTAAACCTTCTGGCCTAAACCCGCTGGGCCAAACCTTCTGGGCTAAACCTTCTGGCCTAAACCCGCTGGGCTAAACCTTCTGGGCTAAACCTTCTGGGCTAAACCTTCTGGGCTAAACCTTCTGGGCTAAACCCGCTGGGCTAAACCCTCTGGGCTAAACCTGCTGGGCTAAACCTGCTGGGCTAAACCTGCTGGCCTGAAGCCGCTGGGCTAAACCTGCTGGCCTGAAACCGCTGTCATAAACCTGCAGGGCTAAAAACCTGCTGGCCTGAAGCCGCTGGCATGAACCTGTTGGGCTAAACCTGTTGGGCTAAACCTGCTGGGCTAAACCTCTGGGCTAAACCCTCTGGGCTAAACCTTCTGGGCTAAACCTCTGGGCTAAACCCTCTGGGCTAAACCTTCTGGGCTAAACCCTCTGGGCTAAACCTTCTGGGCTAAACCCTCTGGGCTAAACCCTCTGGGCTAAACCTTCTGGGCTAAACTTGCTGGGCTAAACCTGCTGGGCTAAACCTTCTGGGCTAAACCTTCTGGGCTAAACCCGCTGGGCTAAACCTTCTGGGCTAAACCTGCTGGGCTAAACCCTCTGGGCTAAACCATCTGGGCTAAACCTTCTGGGCTAAACCTTCTGGGCTAAACCCGCTGGGCTAATCCCGCTGGGCTAAACCCGCTGGGCTAAACCCGCTGGGCTAAACCCTCTGGGCTAAACCTGCTGGGCTAAACCCTCTGGGCTAAACCTGCTGGGCTAAACCCTCTGGGCTAAACCCGCTGGGCTAAACCCTCTTGGCTAAACCTGCTGGGCTAAACCTTCTGGGCTAAACCCGCTGGGCTAAACCTTCTGGGCTAAACCTGCTGGGCTAAACCTGCTGGGCTAAACCCTCTGGGCTAAACCCTCTGGGCTAAACCCGCTGGGCTAAACCTTCTGGGCTAAACCCGCTGGGCTAAACCTTCTGGGCTAAACCTGCTGGGCTAAACCTGCTGGGCTAAACCCTCTGGGCTAAACCCGCTGGGCTAAACCTTCTGGGCTAAACCCTCTGGGCTAAACCCTCTGGGCTAAACCTGCTGGGCTAAACCTGCTGGGCTAAACCTGCTGGGCTAAACCTGCTGGGCTGAAGCCGCTGGCATGAAACCCCAGTCGTAAACCTGTGGCTCTGCAGACAGATATTGTTGGGGAGATGAAGTACCTTTCCGGGCTCTGTGATGTTCTGGCTGGTGGGCAGGCTGTGCTGTAGAGGAGCTTTGTGGAAGCTGGGTGCCAGACTTGGCCGGGAGTGCTCTTGACCACCACTCTGCTCCTGCTGCACCAGCTGTAGCCTCTGGAGCAGCTCGTGGGGAGAGACCACGCCCAGCCCCACGCTGGTGCTAGAGCCAGCGGCTGGTGGAGCAGCAGGGGGCGCCATCATTTTTGAAGGGCTGTAGAACATGAGCTGGCCCTGAGCCGAGACCGGGGCCTTGGGCTGGCTCTCCCTGAACACCAGCGGCTCTGCGTCCCCCAGTTGAGGGATGAGAGGAGGCGGAGGGATGGGGGTGTAGGGGGCTGTGTGGGTGGACGGAGGGGGGTTCT
The DNA here is from genome assembly GCA_021613375.1 of Megaleporinus macrocephalus. Taxonomy (NCBI): domain Eukaryota; kingdom Metazoa; phylum Chordata; class Actinopteri; order Characiformes; family Anostomidae; genus Megaleporinus; species Megaleporinus macrocephalus. The sequence continues at coordinate 1,849,510 of CM038702.1, forward strand.
GGAAGAGTCTCTGTATGGGATCCGGTCGGCTCTGCGCGGGACCGTTCTCGCACAGTCTGTTTTCAGGAGACTCCGAGACGGGCTGTAGCGGGCCCACAGACCCTCGGGGACCACTCATCAGCTTCTGGATGGCCGGGCAGTGCTGGTTAGGACTGCTGGACAGCACAGCTCCACCTGCTGCTGGAGACGGGTCGCTGTAGGACAGGGAGCGGACCACAGCTGGCCGCCCGGAAACCGTTTTGGATGCACCGGAGCTGGGCTGCGGGGACACAGAGCTGGCTCTCGGCTGGCCCCCAAACAGGGCTGCAATTGAGAGATGCTTGGACTCGGTCTCTCCATCCTGAGGGGGACACAAAGAGGGGAGGGAAGGAGAAGACTAGGTATTAGATTCATCCTAGAAACCACTGTATCAGCTCCACTGACCACACAGGAGCTTCGGTGTATACTTTGATACCCTGTTCTTTAACTGACGTGGTGGTGGTGTGTAAGTGTGTGTTGTGCTGGGGTGAGTGGATCAGACACAGCAGTGCTGCTGCTGGAGTGTTTAAACACTGTGTCCACTCACTGTCCACTCTATTAGACACTCCTACTACTTGCTGGTCCACCTTGTAGATGTAAAGTCAGGGACAGTAGCTCAGCTGCTGTACATGAATTCAATACAAACAAACAAACCCTTTAATTAAAACAATTCAAAATTATGGCCCACGTGATCGTGCAGCTGCCGCAACACAGATGATTAGTCTGTGGGTGGAGCCTAAGTTTAGACACGCCCGTGCATTTTACACCAGGGCAAGGTGAGCATTTAGCAATTATTTACAAATCTGATGATATTGGGCGTGTACAGCTCTCAGAACAGTCTTGGCTTATCATATACTGGCTAGAGTTTGAGTTCTGCTTAAAATGAGCCAAAATCATCACCACGGAAACAGTCACTACTGATACTATGATATAATACTAATACTAAATAATACTATTTCCTTGTGTGTGTATATATGTTGCAAAGTTGCAACAACAACCACATTGAACAACATAATTGATCAGTTCTGGTCTTCTTTGATCTGCTACACCACCACCTTCCCATTGGAAAAACTTGCCATTGATCCAATATGGTGGCTTATAACCATCGGTTTCATATCATTTACAGGACAGCCTAAAAGATAGGACCCCTCACCCGCTACGGTATTCAGATACATCACTATATATATATATATATTTTTTTTTTTTTTTTTTTTTTAATTTATTTATTTATTTTCTTTAATACTGAGGGCAGCAGAAATGCAGGTGTATGTATATAAATCTTGGCTGAATCAGTGAATTTCAGTCACTCTCTATCTCGGGGAAGTACCTGCTGGCTCGGACCCTGTCTGCCGAACTCCCGTACCGCTGACTGCTGGATCTCCTTCGGTTTGAGTGGAATGGGCTTGATCAGGTTGTCGTAGATCACGCCTCCGCTGCTGATCTCCTTGGGCTCAGAGCTCAGCTTCCCCTGAAGATACACACCGAAACACACACACACACACACACACACACACAAAACAAAAACAGTCACTCAACACAGCAGCAGCAGCGACCCCAACACACACGCCTGTACACAAACAACACAAACAAAAGAAAAACACAAACAACACACACCTGTACACAAACAACACAAACAAACAAACAAACAACACGCCAGCTACCGGCTCCACCTGGACCATATCAGGAAACAGAGCTATCTGCTACTAGTGGTAGACCTCCGCATTTAACCCACCAGTGCAGTGAAACACCCACACACACACACACACACAATAGTGGCAGTGAAACACCCACACACACACACACACTAGTAAACACACACAATAGTGGCAGTGAAACACCCACATATACACACACACTAGTAAACACACACTAGTGGCAGTGAAACACTCACATATACACACACACTAGTAAATACACACAATAGTGGCTGTGAAACACCCACATATACACACACACACTAGTGAACACACACACACACACACACACACACACACACACACACACACACACACTAGTAAACACACACACTAGTGGCAGTGAAACACCCACATATACACATACACTAGTAAACACACACAATAGTGGCAGTGAAACACCCACATATACACACACACTAGTAAACACACACACTAGTGGCAGTGAAACACTCACATATACATACACACACACACACACACACACTAGTGAACACACACAATAGTGGCAGTGAAACACTCACATATACACACACACACACACTAGTGAACACACACAATAGTGGCAGTGAAACACCCACATATACACACACACACACTAGTGAACACACACAATAGTGGCAGTGAAACACCCACATACACACACTAGTGAACACACAAACTAGTGAACACACACTAGCGGCTGTGAAACACCCACATACACACACACACTAATGAACACACACACTAGCGGCTGTGAAACACCCACATACACACACTAGTGAACATAAACTAGTGAACACACACACTAGTGGCTGTGAAACACTCACACACACACACAAAAACACACTAGTGAACACACACACTAGCGGCTGTGAAACACCCACATACACACACTAGTGAACACACAAACTAGTGAACACACACACTAGGGGGCAGTGAAACACCCCTATATTTTTTTTTTGTTTTGCAGGAGTTTTGTTTTTAATGTAAGTCAATGGAACCAGAATTTTTGTTCAAACTATTTTGGAGCATTTCTATTGGTCCGTTCATCATGACATTTTCACACAGCGGCAGCTGCCGTGTTCAAATGATGGGGAAACGGAGATCATGTTTTTATTTGCACAGCGACCTTTTGTGGGTTTTTACAAAAACAAGAAAGTTCAGTGAGCTGTTACGATTAAAACCAGGTTAAGAGGAGCATCAGCTGTGACTCCTCCTGAAGAACCTGCATCCAGAACTGGTACTGATGAGCAGAATGAGAGTCACTGTGTGTTTACAGCCTGTGTGAGAGCTTTAATTATTTATTTCACCATAGAAATACAACAGCGCCCTCTGGTGGCGGCAGCCCGCTCGAGCGCGTGTGCACGTGTCTGTGTGTGTGTACCTTATCGTACTCGTCGCGTGCCTTGGTGAGCATCTGCAGAATGTCCACTCCTTTCCCCTCTCTGGTCTCCAGCCTCTGTGGAGACACCCAGCCGTGAGTCTGAGTGTGCAGCTGCTGCTCCTGCCTCGTCAGACTGAACACACACAGAGAACAGGAGGAACTCAGAACCGCACCACAACAGTAGTGCAGCTAGAGGATTATGGGATGGCTGGTGGGAGAGCAGAGTGGAGCTTTCTGAGAGGGTAAGAGGGCAAGAAGGGCAAGTCACCCCCCTAGGCATATTCAAATTTACACACACAGAATTTACACAATGTTATATAATGAATATAATCAGAATAACTTTAGAACTTTAAATGTTTAAAGTTGTGGAGGTCAGCAGGGAGGTCAGCGGTGGGTGGGTGAGCAGGTAGGTAGGTAGGTAGTTAGGTAGGTGGGTGGCAGGAAGGTGGGTGGGTGGGTAGGTGGGTAGGTGGGAAGGTGGGTAGGTAGATGTGTCGGTAGGTGGGCAGAAGGGTAGGTAGGTGGGTAGGTGCATCAGTAGGTGGATAGGTAGATGTGACGGTGGGTGAGTAGGTAGGTAGGTAGATATTTGGGCAGAAGGGTAGGTTGGTGGGTAGGTAGGTGGGTAGGTAGGTGTGTCGGTGGGTAGGTAGGTAGATATTTGGGCAGAAGGGTAGGTTGGTGGGTAGGTAGGTAGATATTTGGGCAGAAGGGTAGGTTGGTGGGTAGGTAGGTGGGTAGGTAGGTGTGTCGGTGGGTAGGTAGGTAGATATTTGGGCAGAAGGGTAGGTAGGTAGTTAGGTGGGAAGGTGGATAGGTAGGTGTGTCAGTGGGTGGGTGGGTAGGTGGGAAGGTGGATAGGTAGGTGGGTGGGTGGGTGGATAGGTAAATATTTGGACAGAAGGTAGGTAGGTGGGAAGGTGGGTAGGTAGGTAGGTGGGTGGGTAGGTAGGTGGGTGGGTGGGTAGGTAGGTAGATATTTGGGCAGAAGGGTAGGTAGGTAGTTAGGTGGGAAGGTGGATAGGTAGATGTGTCGGTGGGTGGGTGGGTAGGTAGGTATATATTTGGGCAGAAGGGTAGGTAGGTGGGTAGGTGTGTCGGTGGGTAGGTAGGTGTGTCGGTGGGTAGGCAGGTGTGTCGTGGGTAGGTAGGTATATATTTGGACAGAAGGGTAGGTAGGTGGGTAGGTGGGAAGGTGGGTAGGTAGGTGTGTCAGTGGGTAGGTAGGTAGATATTTGGGCAGAAGGGTAGGTAGGTAGATAGGTGGGAAGGTGGATAGGTAGATGTGTCGGTGGGTGGGTGGGTAGGTGGGAAGGTGGGTAGGTAGGTGGGTGGGTGGGTGGGTGGGTAGATATTAGGGCCGAAGGGTAGGTAGGTGGGTGGGTGGGTGGATAGGTAAATATTTGGACAGAAGGTAGGTAGGTGGGAAGGTGGGTAGGTAGGTGTGTCGGTGGGTAGGTAGGTATATATTTGGGCAGAAGGGTAGGTAGGTGGGTAGGTGTGTCGGTGGGTAGGTAGGTGTGTCGGTGGGTAGGTAGGTGTGTCGGTGGGTAGGCAGGTGTGTCGTGGGTAGGTAGGTATATATTTGGGCAGAAGGGTGGGTAGGTGGGTAGGTGTGTCGGTGGGTAGGTAGGTGTGTCGGTGGGTAGGCAGGTGTGTCGTGGGTAGGTAGGTATATATTTGGGCAGAAGCGTAGGTAGGTGGGTAGGTGGGTAGGAAGGTAAATATTTGGACAGAGGGGTAGGTAGGTAGTTAGGTGGGTAGGTAGGAAGGTAAATATTTGGACAGAGGGGTAGGTAGGTAGTTAGGTGGGTAGGTAGGAAGGTAAATATTTGGACAGAGGGGTAGGTAGGTAGTAGTTAGGTGGGTAGGTAGGAAGGTAAATATTTGGACAGAGGGGTAGGTAGGTAGTTAGGTGGGTAGGTAGGAAGGTAAATATTTGGACAGAAGGGTAGGTAGGTGGGAAGATATTTGGGCAGAAGGGTGGTAGGTAGGTGTGTCGGTGGGTAGGTAGGTAAATATTTGAACAGAGGGGTAGGTAAGGTAGTTAGGTAGGTATATAATAAGCAGATCTATTGTTCACATTAATTCCCTGTAACTGAACGCAGGTTTACAGAAGTAAACAATAACAGAAGAAATGTTTGTAAGTAGATGTAAACGCTGTGTTGTTTATCAGGTCCTCAGGTGTTTTCTGGGAACGTGACGGTGGGACAGCTCGTCTGTAGACTTACTTCTTGGTGAGTTCGGCGATACGCTGGCAGTCCGTCTTATCATAAAACCAGATCCCGTAGATGGACACTGAGGAAAGAACGAGAAGTCTTAGATGAACACACACACACACACACACACACACACACACACACACACACACACACACACACACCTGTTTACTGCCCCCTAGTAAACAGTTTGTGTGAGTCTGTATATTTTACTGCCCCTAGTGTGTGTGTGTATACCAGTGTGTGTGTGTAGATGTTTTACTGCCCCCTAGTGTGTGTTCACTAGTGTGTGTGTGTGTATATATGGATGTTTCACTGCATCAGTGTGTATTTTCACTAGTGTGTGTGTTCACTAGTATGTCTATGTGGGTGTTTCACTGCCCCAGTGTGAATTTTCACGAGGGTGTTTGTTGTTGTTGTTGTTGTTGTTGTTGGGTTGGGTTGGACTGAGCTGGGCCGGGTTGGACTGGGCCGGGTTGGGTTGGACTGAGCTGGGCCGGGTTGGACTGGGCCGGGTTGGGTTGGGTTGGACTGAGCTGGGCCGGGTTGGACTGAGCTGGGCTGGGTTGGACTGGGCCGGGTTGGACTGAGCTGGGCTGGGTTGGACTGGGCCGGGTTGGGTTGGGTTGGACTGAGCTGGGCCGGGTTGGACTGAGCTGGGCTGGGTTGGACTGGGCCGGGTTGGGTTGGGTTGGACTGAGCTGGGCCGGGTTGGACTGAGCTGGGCTGAACTGGGCCGATCTGAGTGCAGTAGTCTTGGTGTCACATGCTTAACGTGACCGAGCAGTAGACGCAGCGCTGACAGCTAGACGAGGACCACTTCCCCTCACCTCCACTAATCCAGCAGCTCTGATGGGGGCAGGGGGAGATAGCAGACCCCCAACTCAGAGCACTGAGAGATAACGGATGAGAGAGAGAGAGAGAGAGAGAGAGAGAGAGAGAGAGAGAGAGTGAGAGAGAGAGAGAGAGAGAGAGAGAGAGAGAGAGAGAGAGAGAGAGAGAGAGGGCGGTTCAGACTGGGCTGGGAATCTGTATGGTGTTGCTGAAGCTCTCTCCTCAGTTCTTGGCTGCGGAGTCACCGCGCGGGTCAGAGCTTGGGAAAGAACCCAAACAAAGTACGGATCCCTGGGAAAGGAAGAATATTCACAGCCTGCTGAGAGAGCGAGAGAGAGAGAGAGAGAGAGAGAGCGAGCGAGCGAGAGAGAGAGAGAGAGCCTGACTGGTGAACAAGGTGCCATAAAAAGAGCGAACTTGGAGGACGAAGAGGAGGAGACGAAAGTACGGAAGCACACCCAGAAGCTCTTCACGTGGCAAAACAACAGCACGTCTCTGGGAATTCCCAAGGCCAGACCCTACGGGACGAGCCCAGGTAGCACGGGAATCGAAGACCCCATGACACGCCGCGTGCCCGTCTTGGTGGACCGCCGCTGTTTCTCCGTCTGAACATCAGTCTTCCGGACAGGGATCATGCTACGCAGGCTTTTCCAGCAGAGGCTGAAGCACGAGCGCTTGCAGGAGGAGCCAGAGGTGCGATATAAGGGCAAGCTCATCTCCGAGAAGGAGCTGGGCTACACGTACGTGCGGCCGGGAGGTAAGTGATCAACACAGACCGTAATTAAAGCGCTGGGATGGTTGTGTTAGGGAACAGGAGACGTTCTCCAGCTCCAGGCTCTAATGGATGGCCGGAAGACTATTCCGCCGGAGCCCCGGAGAGAGCAGGGCTGCGTTTACATCCAGGGTTGATCCAGAAAACAGCTGAACACGATACACTCATGCAGTCACACGGACGAAAGCTTCAGTTTGTGTTCACATTTAAACAATTTAAAACCCAATTCATTTCAATTCACTTTTCTTGTGAGGAAACAAGCAGAGCAATCCGGATTTTGGTTTAATCCAGATTAAACTGGGTGTGAATGGGGCTCATACCAAGATCAGACTCACTAAGCAGTAGGGCTGTAAGAAAATATCGAGTATCAGGATATTATGTTCAGTGATACTGTATCGATTCTCAACAACACAGTATCGATACACAGATTTCTGGCAGACAGTGAGTGGTTGTGTGTTGTGTTTAAACCTCTAACAACCACTAGATGGCAGTGTTGTAATCCATTTTCAGCTCCACTCCAACATTAACAAGCAGCACAAGGACGCAACGCTATTGTAAACACTGACAAACCTGTTCATACAGTGGTGTGTTTTAATAGTAGGATTTGAAAAAAATGCAATTTGAAAAACTTTGCTTGCAGTATCGCAATATATCACGATACGTATTGTATCGCCAGGTTCTTGCCAAAACTCAGGCCTAGTAAGCAGGCTGCTTACGCTAACAGTAACCTACTAAATATTCAAATTTGAATATTCAAATAATTAAAAAATTTTAAAAACTGGCCAAATCTCAAAGCTATATACCTTAAAATTTTAAATCTTGGCTGGTGAAGATAAATGTACTTATTTTATTATTAGAAAATTCTATTTTTTTATAATAAAAAATAAATAAATAAATAAATAAAATAAAATTAAGTATACACAGTATCAGAACTATATATATATACAGGTGGTGATATTAATTAGACAATTTTAAGAGCATTATAAACTTATTTAACTTGCTGTAAAATATTTTCCTTATTTTAAATAACTTAATAATTAATTAATTCCTTTTGCTTAAGGAATTTTGCTTAAGACAAGAAAAATAATTATTTCCCGGAATACAAATTACATAAAAATGTCCAAAATACATTTAATAATAAACTAAATTGTCTAATAGTGAGAAATATTAGATATATTAATTACATTTAAGAGGGTTTACTTACTAAAGCTTGATGTTTGCAGTGCAGGGAAAATATAATATATAAATATATGATATAAATATATGATATAAAATCTATTATAAAAAATTATTTTAATTGTCAATTGTTTATTTTTGCTGAACTGAGTTACAGTGACCGCTCCGTATACTTAAACGATCACGTTCACTCTGAGATGTACTACTACTGTCTGGCAAATATTTACAGCCTGAAAGGATCTTCTATATCGGCTCCGGCGTTCCCGGCACGTCTGCGCTCACTCCTCGCTAACGTCAGGCCGGTCGTTCCCAGAGTGAGCTACCTATCAGGCTCTGGAGTGGCCGGCATGTGTGAATGTCTGTATTTACCCCGGCCCGGTGCAGAGCTCCCTTATCTTATCAGGGCCGCCTGATTGGGTCTGTAGCGCTGGCGCTGCACTCGCACTGAGCGCTCAGCGCGGGCCCTCTGCCACACATACCACTGCACCATAAAAGGAGCTGTGGCTCTGGGGCCACTCGCTCAGCCCCGGCTCCTCTGCCAGCTCTCTCTCTCAGAACACACTCACATACTTTCACTGAGGACCGCGTCCACTTCCTACCCATCAATTCCCACAGCACACATAAACCGCCGCCCGCTCCGTGGAAACTTTCCATACTACCACTGGGGGACGGACGGGGGTCCTACTAGAACTGAAGAGCAGACGTCCCCATATGTCCCCATATGGCAAACGTGTAGGTGTAGGAGGTGTGACTGTATATGATGTGGGGTCAGTGTGAGGTGTAGGAGGTGTGACTGTATATGATGTGAGGTGTAGGAGGTGTGACTGTATATGATGTGGGTCAGTGTGAGGTGGGGGGTTTGGTAAGGGGGTGGGGAAGGGGGTGTGACTGTATATGATGTGGGGTCAGTGTGAGGTGTAGGAGGTGTGACTGTATATGATGTGGTCAGTGTGAGGGTGTAGGAGGTGTGACTGTATATGATGTGGGGTCAGTGATGGTGTAGGAGGTGTGACTGTATATGATGTGGGGTCAGTGTGAGGTGTAGGAGGTGTGACTGTATATGATGGGGTCAGTGTGAGGTGTAGGAGGTGTGATGTATATGATGTGGGTCAGTGTGAGGTGTAGGAGGTGTGACTGTATATGTGTGGGGTCAGTGTGTGAGGTGTAGGAGGTGTGACTGTATATGGTGTGGGTCAGTGTGAGGTGTAGGAGGTGTGACTGTATATGATGTGGGGTCAGTGTGAGGTGTAGGAGCTGTGACTGTATATGATGTAGGGTCAGTGTGTGGTGTAGGAGGTGTGACTGTATATGATGGGGGGTCAGTGTGAGGTGTAGGAGGTGTGACTGTATATGAGTGGGGTCAGTGTGTGGTGTGAGGAGGTGTGACTGTATATGATGGTGGGGGTCAGTGTGTGGTGTAGGAGGTGTGACTGTATATGGTGTGGGGGTCAGTGTGTGGTGTAGGAGGTGTGACTGTATATGATGTGGGGTCAGTGTGAGTGTAGGAGGTGTGACTGTATATGATGTGGGGTCAGTGTGAGGGTGTAGGAGGTGTGACTATATGATGTGGGGTCAGTGTGTGGTGTAGGAGGTGTGACTGTATATGAATGTGGGGTCAGTGTGTGGTGTAGGAGGTGTGACTGTATATGATGTGGGGTCAGTGTGTGGTGTAGGAGGTGTGACTGTATATGATTAGGGTCAGTGTGTGGTGTAGGAGGTGTGACTGTATATGATGTGGGGTCAGTTGTGAGGTGTAGGAGGTGTGACTGTATATGGTGTGGGGTCAGTGTGTGGTGTCGGAGGTGTGACTGTATATGATGTGGGGTCAGTAGTGTGGTGTAGGAGGTGTGACTGTATATGATGTGGGGGTCAGTGTGTGAGGTGTAGGAGGCTGTGACTGTATATGATGTGGGGTCAGTGTGAGGTGTAGGAGGTGTGACTGTATATGATGTGGGGGGTCAGTGTGAGGTGTAGGAGGTGTGACTGTATATGATGAGGGGGGTCAGTGTGAGGTGTAGGAGGTGTGACTGTATATGGTGTGGGGTCAGTGTGTGGTGTAGGAGGTGTGACTGTATATGATGTGGGGTCAGTGTGTGGTGTAGGAGGTGTGACTATATGATGTGGGGTCAGTGTGAGGTGTAGGAGGTGTGACTGTATATGATGTGGGGGTCAGTGTGAGGTGTAGGATGGTGTGACTGTATATGATGTGGGGTCAGTGTGAGGTGTAGGAGGTGTGACTGTATATGGTGTGGGGTCAGTGTGTGGTGTAGGAGGTGTGACTGTATATGATGTGGGGTCAGTGTGAGGTGTAGGAGGTGTGACTGTATATGGTGTGGGGTCAGTGTGTGGTGTAGGAGGTGTGACGTATATGATGTGGGGTCAGTGTGTGGTGTAGGAGGTGTGACTGTATATGATGTGGGGTCAGTGTGTGGTGTAGGAGGTGTGACTGTATATGAGTGTGGGGTCAGTGTGTGGTGTAGGAGGTGTGACTGTATATGATGTGGGGTCAGTGTGTGGGTGTAGGAGGTGTGACTGTATATGATGATGGGGTCAGTGTGAGGTGTAGGAGGTGTGACTGTATATGATGTGGGGTCAGTGTGTGGTGTAGGAGGTGTGACTGTATATGATGTGGGAGTCAGTGTGAGGTGTAGGAGGTGTGACTGTATATGGTGTGGGGTCAGTGTGAGGTGTAGGAGGTGTGAACTGTATATGTGTGGGGTCAGTGTGAGGTGTAGGAGGTGTGACTGTATATGATGTGGGGTCAGTGTGAGGTGTAGGAGGTGTGACTGTATATGATGTGGGGGTCAGTGTGAGGTGTAGGAGGTGTGACTGTACATGATGTGGGGGTCAGTGTGAGGTGTAGGAGGTGTGACTGTATTTGATGTGGGGTCAGTGTGTGGTGTAGGAGGTGTGACTGTATATGATGTGGGGTCAGTGTGAGGTGTAGGAGGTGTGACTGTATATGATGTGGGGTCAGTGTGTGGTGTAGGAGGTGTGACTGTATATGATGTGGGGTCTGTGTGAGGTGTAGGAGGTGTGACTGTATATGATGTGGGGTCAGTGTGAGGTGTAGGAGGGTGTGACTGTATATGAGTGTGGGGTCAGTGTGAGGTGTAGGAGGTGTGACTGTATATGGATGGGGGGTCAGTGTGTGGTGTAGGAGGTGTGACTGTATATGATGTGGGGTCAGTGTGTGGTGTAGGAGGTGTGACTGTATATGATGTGGGGTCAGTGTGTGGTGTAGGAGGTGACTGTATATGATGTGGGGTCAGTGTGTGGTGTAGGAGGTGTGACTGTATATGATGGGGCAGTGTGAGGTGTAGGAGGTGTGACTGTATATGATGTGGGGTCAGTGTGTGGTGTAGGAGGTGTGACTGTATATGATGTGGGGTCAGTGTGAGGTGTAGGAGGTGTGACTGTATATGATGTGGGGTCAGTGTGTGGTGTAGGAGGTGTGACTGTATATGGTGTGGGGTCAGTGTGAGGTGTAGGAGGTGTGACTGTATATGATGTGGGTCAGTGTGAGGTGTAGGAGGTGTGACTGTATATGATGTGTGGTCAGTGTGAGGTGTAGGAACTGTGACTGTATAGGATGTGGGTCAGTGTGAGGTGTAGGAGGTGTGACTGTATATGATGTGGGGTCAGTGTGAGGTGTAGGAGGTGTGACTGTATATGATGTGGGGTCAGTGTGAGGTGTAGGAGGTGTGACTGTATATGATGTGGGGTCAGTGTGTGGTGTAGGAGGTGTGACTGTATATGATGTGGGGTCAGTGTGAGGTGTAGGAGGTGTGACTGTATATGATGTGGGGTCAGTGTGTGGTGTAGGAGGTGTGACTGTATATGATGTGGGGTCAGTGTGTGGTGTAGGAGGTGTGACTGTATATGATGTGGGGTCAGTGTGTGGTGTAGGAGGTGTGACTGTATATGATGTGGGGTCAGTGTGTGGTGTAGGAGGTGTGACTGTATATGATGTGGGGTCAGTGTGTGGTGTAGGAGGTGTGACTGTATATGATGTGGGGTCAGTGTGTGGTGTAGGAGGTGTGACTGTATATGATGTGGGGTCAGTGTGTGGTGTAGGAGGTGTGACTGTATATGATGTGGGGTCAGTGTGTGGTGTAGGAGGTGTGACTGTATATGATGTGGGGGTCAGTGTGAGGTGTAGGAGGTGTGACTGTATATGGTGTGGGGTCAGTGTGTGGTGTAGGAGGTGTGACTGTATATGATGTGGGGTCAGTGTGAGGTGTAGGAGGTGTGACTGTATATGATGTGGGGTCAGTGTGTGGTGTAGGAGGTGTGACTGTATATGATGTGGGGTCAGTGTGTGGTGTAGGAGGTGTGACTGTATATGATGTGGGTCAGTGTGAGGTGTAGGAGGTGTGACTGTATATGATGTGGGGTCAGTGTGAGGTGTAGGAGGTGTGACTGTATATGATGTGGGGTCAGTGTGAGGTGTAGGAGGTGTGACTGTATATGATGTGGGGTCAGTGTGTGGTGTAGGAGGTGTGACTGTATATGATGTGGGGTCAGTGTGAGGTGTAGGAGGTGTGACTGTATATGATGTGGGGTCAGTGTGTGGTGTAGGAGGTGTGACTGTATATGATGTGGGGTCAGTGTGTGGTGTAGGAGGTGTGACTGTATATGATGTGGGGTCAGTGTGTGGTGTAGGAGGTGTGACTGTATATGATGTGGGGTCAGTGTGTGGTGTAGGAGGTGTGACTGTATATGATGTGGGGTCAGTGTGAAGTGTAGGAGGTGTGACTGTATATGATGTGGGGTCAGTGTGTGGTGTAGGAGGTGTGACTGTATATGATGTGGGGTCAGTGTGAAGTGTAGGAGGTGTGACTGTATATGATGTGGGGTCAGTGTGTGGTGTAGGAGGTGTGACTGTATATGATGTGGGGTCAGTGTGTGGTGTAGGAGGTGTGACTGTATATGATGTGGGGGTCAGTGTGAAGTGTAGGAGGTGTGACTGTATATGATGTGGGGTCAGTGTGTGGTGTAGGAGGTGTGACTGTATATGATGTGGGGTCAGTGTGAAGTGTAGGAGGTGTGACTGTATATGATGTGGGGTCAGTGTGTGGTGTAGGAGGTGTGACTGTATATGATGTGGGGTCAGTGTGTGGTGTAGGAGGTGTGACTGTATATGATGTGGGGTCAGTGTGAAGTGTAGGAGGTGTGACTGTATATGATGTGGGGTCAGTGTGAGGTGTAGGAGGTGTGACTGTATATGATGTGGGGTCAGTGTGAAGTGTAGGAGGTGTGACTGTATATGATGTAGGGTCAGTGTGAGGTGTAGGAGGTGTGACTGTATATGGTGTGTGGTCAGTGTGTGGTGTAGGAGGTGTGACTGTATATGATGTGGGGTCAGTGTGTGGTGTAGGAGGTGTGACTGTATATGATGTGGGGTCAGTGTGTGGTGTAGGAGGTGTGACTGTATATGGTGTGGGGTCAGTGTGAGATGTAGGAGGTGTGACTGTATATGATGTGGGGTCAGTGTGTGGTGTAGGAGGTGTGACTGTATATGATGTGGGGTCAGTGTGAGGTGTAGGAGGTGTGACTGTATATGATGTGGGGTCAGTGTGAGGTGTAGGAGGTGTGACTGTATATGATGTGGGGTCAGTGTGAGGTGTAGGAGGTGTGACTGTATATGATGTGGGGTCAGTGTGAGGTGTAGGAGGTGTGACTGTATATGATGTGGGGTCAGTGTGTGGTGTAGGAGGTGTGACTGTATATGATGTGGGGTCAGTGTGTGGTGTAGGAGGTGTGACTGTATATGATGTGGGGTCAGTGTAAGGTGTAGGAGGTGTGACTGTATATGGTGTGGGGTCAGTGTGAGGTGTAGGAGGTGTGACTGTATATGGTGTGGGGTCAGTGTGTGGTGTAGGAGGTGTGACTGTATATGATGTGGGGTCAGTGTGTGGTGTAGGAGGTGTGACTGTATATGATGTGGGGTCAGTGTGAGGTGTAGGAGGTGTGACTGTATATGGTGTGGGGTCAGTGTGAGGTGTAGGAGGTGTGACTGTATATGGTGTGGGGTCAGTGTGAGGTGTAGGAGGTGTGACTGTATATGATGTGGGGTCAGTGTGAGGAGGTGTAGGAGGTGTGACTGTATATGATGTGGGGTCAGTGTGAGGTGTAGGAGGTGTGACTGTATATGATGTGGGGTCAGTGTGAGGTGTAGGAGGTGTGACTGTATATGACGTGGGGTCAGTGTGTGGTGTAGGAGGTGTGACTGTATATGATGTGGGGTCAGTGTGAGGTGTAGGAGGTGTGACTGTATATGACGTGGGGTCAGTGTGAGGTGTAGGAGGTGTGACTGTATATGATGTGGGGTCAGTGTGTGGTGTAGGAGGTGTGACTGTATATGATGTGGGGTCAGTGTGTGGTGTAGGAGGTGTGACTGTATATGATGTGGGGTCAGTGTGTGGTGTAGGAGGTGTGACTGTATATGATGTGGGGTCAGTGTGAGGTGTAGGAGGTGTGACTGTATATGATGTGGGGTCAGTGTGTGGTGTAGGAGGTGTGACTGTATATGATGTGGGGTCAGTGTGAGGTGTAGGAGGTGTGACTGTATATGATGTGGGGTCAGTGTGAGGTGTAGGAGGTGTGACTGTATATGATGTGGGGTCAGTGTGTGGTGTAGGAGGTGTGACTGTATATGATGTGGGGTCAGTGTGTGTGCGGTCACTCACAGCGAGCGTTCCTGTAGAGCAGAAAAGGGTCCTGGAGCTGGAAGTCCAGGTCCTTGGTGATGGGTTCAGTCAGGTTGTCCATGCTGAGACGGTTCATGATGGTGAAGCCGTGTTTGGGGGACGCCAGCCTGGAACACAAGACCTGACGTTCATACTCAGAGCTGTTACTCACAACACAGTTAAGAGTGATCCAGTTCCAACTCCTGGTCCACCTTAAACAGTGCAGCAGGAGCCAGAACGTACCTGCACCTCCATTTAAGGTGGAAACAGGAGAACTGGTGAAGGAGACGCTGAGCTGATGGTGCTGGTGGTCAGTAGGAGTGAGTATTGTAGTGTGTAAGGGTGATCTGGGGGTGAACACTGGTGGTCAGTAGGAGTGAGTATTGTAGTGTGTAAGGGTGATCTGGGGGTGAACACTGTTGGTCAGTAGGAGTGAGTATTGTAGTGTGTAAGGGTGATCTGGGGGTGAACACTGGTGATAGATTTAAAAGCGTACGTTACGGTAAGTGAACAGTGTAACGTTAATGATGAGAGGGGCGGAGTTGAGTGTGTGGTGCTGGTTGATCCACAGGACAGTAAAAGAAAACCAAACCACAGACGTTGTGGAGCTCCTCAGTATGGAGATCCACCAACACACCAGTTGTAAACTAAAACTAGCAGTGATGTGCTCATTAACCGAGAGCTGAAAAAACAGTTGGAGTTACAAAATAAGCAAAACTAACTAAAATAAAATAAATATATATATATTTTTATGTTTAGTAGCTTAGCAGTGGATCTCCTCGTCTGTTAGGCTTATTTAGGAGAAGCTGGACTCGACTCAGTCTACTGTTAATTTACCAAAACAAACAATTTAAATAGTTAATTCTACTTTTATGAAGCACCAACCATGACAGCATTTACAGTAATACCAACAAATAAAACTAAAACTAAATTAAAGATAAACTAAAACTATCACTAAAATTCAAACTAGCAGAGAGTTTGTTAACTGTAATAAAAATAAAAACAATTTCTTATTTTAAAACTAAATCTAAATTTATGTCCAGCAAAACTCTAAAGAACAATGAAACTAATGAAACTAAGAACAAAACCTTTAATTTTAGTTTTATCATTTTATACGAGTCTTCTCAAATAATATCACAGAAATCTGTATAATTACAATCTAAACCAGTTAAACCAGAACAAATACTTTTAAGTAATAAAAAGTAAAACTACAAATATTGATGAATATTAGAAATAACTGAAAATAAACTAATATTTAAAAATGAAATAAAAACAAAATTGTGTTAAAGTCATGTGCAAAAGTTAAACGTTTATTTTTTCTGAGTGTAAAAAAGTTAGTTCTGATCTTCTTTGATCTTCTACACGACCACCTTCCCATTAGAAAAACTAGCGCTTGATCCAATATGGCGGCTTTTAGATGGGGGCCATGTTCGGGACATAGCCTAAAAGATAGACCCCCTCACCCGTTACTTGCTGGGGTCTTCAGATACATCATCTTCCCTTTCAGTTCTGAAATAAAAGGGTGTCCTAAAACGTTTGACTCACTCGGTATAATATATATATATAATTAAGTTTATATATAAACAGTTTTCTGTAAATAAAATAAATAGAATTATTAGAATAAAATTACTACTAAGATTCACATATAACTGTACAGGTGTGTGTGTGAGGTTTCACTCGTTCCCCTTTAATTAAAGCCTCGGTTGCTATGATACGGCATCTGAGGGCTTTATTTTGCTGCATGGAATCCTCGTCCAGGTCCAGAGGTATTCGGCGAGCGCAGGAAGACGATTCATTTAGCGGCCCTTCTGAAGCGCCGCAGCTCGGCATGTTTAATAACAACACCGAAACAGACGAGCCGGTCAGATCCAGACGCTGCTACGCATACCTGTGTCGCGCGACTGCTTCCACTATCTTTCCCAGGCCGTACATCACGCCGGGACCGGCTGAATGTTTTCCTTCCTCTCCGCACTATAAAGCCGAATTCCACCCGTCCGTCAAATATTTTGCATAACGTTTGGTCTGGCGTGAAAACACTCACACCTCCGTTTACAGTGGTGGTGAATGGAACCAGACGTCCACCTCAACAAGCCCCTCACAGAAAGTTCTTACAGTAGATGTTATAAATACTAGGGGTGTAAGAAAATATTGAAATAAAGAATATCGCGATATTATGTTTAGCGATATAAATTATAAATTTTTCCCTTTGCTTGCAGTATCGCAATATACAGAATCGTGAGCGCTGTATCACGATACCTATTGTATCAACAGGTTCTTGCCAATACACAGCCCTAATAAATACAATGTCAGATGCTTTGATAAATTGAATTATAATAGTTTTAAGAAGATTTTGGTACTGAAACACGTCAAAATAGTTGTATTTTTTCACAGAAAGTTACAGTAGATGGTTATAAATACTAGGGGTGTAAGAAAATATTGAAATATAGAATATCATGATATTATGTTTAGTGATACCATATCGATTCTCAAAAAATTGAGTATCGATTATTAATGAACCGTTTACATGAACAGATTTCTGTCAGAGAGTGAATCATTGTGTGTTGTGTTTAAACCTTTGACCACTAGATGGCAGTGTTGTAATCCATTTTCAGCTCCACTCCAACATTAACAAGCAGCACAAGGGTGCAATGCTATTGTAAACATCAGCAAACCTGTTTATATAGTGGGGTGCTTTTAGAGTCGGACTTTGCTTGCAGTATTGTGATAAATTGTGATAAATTGAATCATTTGCGCTGTATCACGATACCTATTATATCACCAGGTTCTTGCCAATACACAGCCCTAATAAATACGCTGTCGGACACTTTGATAAAATGAATTACGATAGTTTTAGGAAGATCTGGTACTGAAACACAATAAATAATCATATTATTTTCTGATTTTTTAGATTGCCCAGCATCAACATTTATATAAACACTCAGAACATAAGTGTGGTATCACTGGTGGGTTTCATAGTAAATAAAATAGAAAAATAGAACATCCTTAGAAAAATATGGTGGAGCTAATATTTTGGAATATTTAATAGTGGTGATAATACTTGACCTGATCAGTAGATAACTGACTCACATCCTCAGAAGGATTTGGACCGACTTCTCTTTGAATTCTCTTTCAATGCGCTCACAGAAGTTCCTCCTCATGCTGGGTGCAATTACACATTTTCACCAAAGAGGTCTCCAAATCCCCAGATCTTACGTAGTGTTGCTTTAAAGTTGAGAAAACTTCGAATCGATTACAAAATCATGCTTATTAGTATATAAGTGCTGTGATGCGTAAAGGCTGATTTATACTCCGCCTGCGTGTGTTTGAAGCAGTATGACCGTCACTGCCCTCACACTTCTCTGCGTCAGCGCCGTTTACATGCCCCAGTAGAGGGCAGCGGCGGCGGGGGGAGGAGCTCGTAGTTCTTTATTTACTTTAAAACGAAGAAAAACAACTGTTTGTTTCGTCGCCGCGGAGATTCTATTTTAGGGAATTTCTAATGTACGTGAACCTCTCTTCAGAAAGTCCTGCCGCTTCTTCTTCATCGTGTTCATATGGAAGTGGTCGCGTCTTGCACCGCCCCCTATGGTCTCCAGCCGTATTGCTCCATCCCGTCCGTATCCATAAGCTTTCCGAAAACGAATGCATGTATGGAATAAACTCAGAGTACGGACAGAAAACTTCGTCTGTATCCGTATTTAACGCTGAGTAGTCACATGACCACGCATTGCTAACCGTTTCTTAATTGTCCACTGTAGAACCTAAGACTGTTCTAGATACCGGAAGAGCTTTAAACACATGGAGCTGCTTCTCAAACAACTCTCTGCCAAAATATATAGTCCACAAACTGAGTTCTAGTCTGTGAGGTGTACGTGTCCTTTGTGCCGAGTCAGAGATCACATGCGCTTAAGGTACCCTTTAATGTATATATATATATATATATATATATATATATATATATATATATATATATATATATATATATATATATATATATACATATATATATACATATACTACTGTTATTATAATTATACTATTATTAACTATTTATTATAATAGTGAGGTCATCCATAGGTTTCTATTGATCTTTGTTTTACTAAATAATACTTAATAATAAATAATACTACACCTACATATATATATTTTTTTTTTTTGGAGAACATGTGCTCAAGTGAGGACCAACAAAATGTCATCACTTTATCACATTTGCCAATACACAGCCCTAATAAATACAACGCTGGATACTTATATATATTAAATTATTATTATAATGTCTTTACCAAAAACTTCAGATTGTCCTTTACATTGGTTACAAATCCATAACAAATCCTAACACACTCAATTAGTCATTAGATTAACCGACTAATCGAAAAAATAATCGTTAGATTAATCGATTATGAAATTAATCGTTAGGTGCATCACATATACAGTCATACATGATATAACCAGCACTGAAGCGCTCCGACCACTGCAGCTCACATGAACCAGTAAGATAAAACTAGACTCTCTGTTTAAAAACAGATCTGAAGTTAAGAGCCAGATGAAACCTTGATGTCAGCATCACGTCTTACCTCGTATACACAAACAAAGTGCCCTCGACGTCCGTCTTCTCCTGCAAAACAGAGCACGCGGTCAGCAAACGTGCTTAGTGATTGGAAAGGTCCAACAACAATTACAACTAACAACGACAGAACAACGACCTGTTTAACCACTCGGGGGCGCATGTGCGAGATCTGGAACAGCCATAGTGAAATTGATCAGTGCTGCACGAGCTTCTGTGGTTTTTTAGATGGTGAAGAGGTTCTTTAGGTTGATGGTGTATGTGTGGTATAGGGTTCAGTATAGCACCAAACAACAGCAGAACCTTTCTGGTGCTATGTAGAACCATTTCCAGAAAGGGTTCTATACACTCTTAATAAGGATGGTTCTTCTAGGGTTCTTTAGTACAAAGAACTACTCACTCACTTCTTCACTTCACACAGATTATTACAGTCACAGTTTTTATCTGTCTGTCTGTCTTTCTGTGCATCTGTCTGTCCATCCATCCATCTATTTATTTATCTATCTTTCTGTCTATTTGTGTATCTGTCTGTCAGTCTATCTACATCCATCCATCCGTCTGTCTGCCTGTGCAACCATTCATCTGCCTATCTATCTACATGTCCATCCGTTCATTCATCTGTCTGTCTGTATATCCATCCATCCATCTGCCTATCTATCTATCTATATGTCTGTCCGTCCATTCGTCTATCTGTCTGTCTGTCTGTATGTCCGTCCGTCCATCCATCCATCTGCCTATCTATCTATCTATCTATCTATCTGTCCATTCGTCTATGTGCTTGTCTGTTTGTCTGCATGTCCATCCATCCGTCTATCTACATGTCCGTCCATCTGTCTGTCTATGTGTCTATCAGCTTTTCTACCAATCTGTGTTTGTCTGTCTGTCTGTCTCTGTCCATTCATCTCTCTCTCTATCTGTCTGTCTATGTATCTGCAAGAAAAATGACTCCAATACGGGTAAAAAAAAAAATTCAAATTAAAAACAGTATTGTTTGTTTACTGTAAAGACGTCTATGCCTTTAGTGACAGACAGAATCATTAGAAATATTATTGCCCCCAAACAAATAAAACATAAAAAACATGTTCTCTGCTTTGTTTCTTGGTGAGAAGTTTAAAGAGTTAAAGGAGCGATATGTAAGATGACACAACTTGCTGACATTATAAAACAATAGTGGTGCCATGTAGAACCAGTTTCTAAGGTTCTATATAATCTTAATAAGGATAGTTCTCCTAGGGTTCTTTAGAACCTTCCAGACCAACCTAAAGGACGATTTCACCATGCAAAGAAATATTTTAGCATGCAGAAGGTTCTATATGTAACCTAAGGTTGTAAACAGACCCACTATACTGACCACTGAACCACCTGTTTATGTTGTAGACATGGTGACCTCTGGCTTCCATCACCACCACTGTAACCAACATCTGAACCATCTCAAACCAAACTCCACACTAAATCTCTCTTATACATCTCAAATGCTGAATTCTGGGTAAATTCTCAAACTTCTGGTGGAGCTCCCCTGCCAGTCAGACTCACCCACTCGTTAGTTTCGCTGTTGAAGGTGTAAAGTGCTACTTGACTCGCTACGTCCACAATGTTGTTGATATAAGGGTCCTGTCTCTGCAGAGCGGCGAGACTCATGTCCAGGCCTTTGGCCGGCAGACAGGGGACCCCGCCGGACGCGGCCATGTCCTCTCGGAGCTCCGTTATTCGCTCAGTTTTCAGGTTTTGGGAAGTTTTGAGCGCCGCTGTTAGCCGCTAAGCTAAGCGGCTCCACTCTCTCAGCCTGCTGCGGGTTGGCTTCACCTCAGAGCGGCCGCGGCTGTGAAGAGAGAAGCGCCTCCACTCCGCGTTTATCCCGCAGATAAAACACTGACCAACAAACTGCAGCGGCGATTTAAAAGCTAATGAAACTGTTTAAACCAGAATAAACAGCTTTAATTCACCCACAGCATCTCGCCTCTAACTTCTCCCGCTTATTCTCCGGCTGTAGAAGGCGGCAGTGAGCGGACTGAGTGTCCACAGCGCCGCCGCGCGGCCGGAGCGCAGAGCGCTGATCCTGTTAGAGGAGCAACACAGCGTGAGCTCGCTCTCCTTCACTCTTTCACTCGTCAGTGTCTAGATTCACTTCTAATCCCGCTTATTACTCTCTCAGAGGTTTGATTAACAGAGTTACGTCAGTTTATATGTATATGCATTTTACTAGCCTCGCTATACAAGTCACTTTATCCGTGTTTTTAATAGAGCTGCGTCTATTTCTGCTAACTAGTCTCTGTATACGTGCTAATAGTCTCAACAAGATCTATCTATCTATCTATCTATCTATCTATCTATCTATCTATCTATCTATCTATCTATCTATCTATCCGTCTGTCTGTCCGTTCTATCTATCTATCTATCTATCTATCTATCTATCTATCTATCTATCTATCTATCTATCTATCGTCTGTTTGTCCGTTCATTTATCTATCTATCTATCTATCTATCTATCTATCTATCTATCTATCTATCTATCTATCTATCTATCGTCTGTTTGCCCGTTCATTTATCTATCTATCTATCTATCTATCTATCTATCTATCTATCTATCTATCTATCTATCTATCCGTCCGTCCGTCCGTCCGTCCGTCCGTCTATCTATCCATCCGTCTAAAACCAGCATTGTTTGTTAATGCTAAAGGTGTCTATGCTAAATTAATTATTATAAATATTAGTAATATTATTTACTAATAAACAAAACATACATACAAAAACAACATTTTTCATTGTTTATTACTTGGTGAGGACGTTAAAGGGTTAAAGGAGCAATGTGTAATATGACACAACTTGTTGAATTCACACCAAACAATAGGGGGCGGCATACTACCAGAAAATCCCCTCTCCTCCTTCTTCACTCCTTACCAGCCTTCTCTCCTTCAGAATGTTTAATATTTAAACCCGTCTCAGACAGTGATGTAGACCTTCCTCATATCTCAGACAGTGATGTAGACCTTCCTCATATCTCAGACAGTGATGTAGACCTTCCTCATATCTCAGACAGTGATGTAGACCTTCCTCATATCTCACAGTGATGTAGACCTTCCTCATATCTCACAGTGATGTAGACCTTCCTCATATCTCACAGTGATGTAGACCTTCCTCATATCTCAGACAGTGATGTAGACCTTCCTCATATCTCAGACAGTGATGTAGACCTTCCTCATATTTCACAGTGAAGTAGACCTTCCTCATACTTCACAGTGAAGTAGACCTTCCTCATATCTCAGACGGTGATGTAGACCTTCCTCATATCTCAGACAGTGATGTAGACCTTCCTCACATCTCAAACAGTGATGTAGACCTTCCTCATATCTCAGACGGTGATGTAGATCTTCCTCATATCTCAGACGATGATGTAGACCTTCCTCATATCTCAGACGGTGATGTAGACCTTCCTCATATCTCAGACGGTGATATAGACCTTCCTCATATCTCAGACGGTGATGTAGACCTTCCTCATATCTCAGACAGTGATGTAGACCTTCCTCATATCTCAGACAGTAATGTAGACGTTCCTCATATCTCACAGTGATGTAGACCTTCCTCATATCTCAGACAGTGACGTAGACCTTCCTCATATCTCACAGTGATGTAGACCTTCCTCATATCTCAGACAGTGAAGCAGACCCTCCTCATATCTCAGACAGTGACGTAGAACTTCCTCATATCACAGACAGTAATGTAGACCTTCCTCATATCTCAGACAGTGATGTAGACCTTCCTCATATCTCAGACAGTAAGGTAGACGTTCCTCATATCTCAGACAGTAATGTAGACCTTCCTCATATCTCAGACGGTGATATAGACCTTCCTCATATCTCAGACGGTGATGTAGACCTTCCTCATATCTCAGACAGTGATGTAGACTTTCCTCATATCTCAGACAGTAATGTAGACGTTCCTCATATCACAGTGATGTAGACCTTCCTCATATCTCAGACGGTGATATAGACCTTCCTCATATCTCAGACGGTGATGTAGACCTTCCTCATATCTCAGACAGTGATGTAGACTTTCCTCATATCTCAGACAGTAATGTAGACGTTCCTCATATCACAGTGATGTAGACCTTCCTCATATCTCAGACAGTGATGTAGACTTTCCTCATATCTCAGACGGTGATATAGACCTTCCTCATATCTCAGACAGTGATGTAGACTTTCCTCATATCTCAGACAGTAATGTAGACGTTCCTCATATCACAGTGATGTAGACCTTCCTCATATCTCAGACAGTGACGTAGACCTTCCTCATATCTCAGACAGTGACGCAGACGCTCCTCATATCTCAGACAGTGACGTAGACCTTCCTCATATCTCAGACAGTAATGTAGACCTTCGTTGGCGGTTGGTGGACCTCCATACCGAGGAGCTCCACAACATCTGTGGTTTACTGTCCTGTGGATCAACCAGCACCACACACTCAACTCCGCCCCTCTCGTCATTAACATTACGCTGTTTACTTACCGTAACATACTCTTTTAAATCTATCACCAGTGTTCACCCCCAGATCACCCTTACACACTACAATACTCACTCCTACTGACCACCAGTGTTAACCCCTAGATCACCCTTACACACTACAATACTCACTCCTACTGGCCACCAGTGTTCACCCCCAGATCACCCTTACACACTACAATACTCACTCCTACTGACCACCAGTGTTCACCCCCAGATCACCTTACACACTACAATACTCACTCCTACTGACCACCAGTGTTAAACCCCAGATCACCCTTACACACTACAATACTCACTCCTACTGACCACCAGTTTTCACCCCCAGATCACCCTTACACACTACAATACTCACTCCTACTGACCACCAGTGTTCACCCCCAGATCACCCTTACACACTACAACACTCACTCCTACTGACCACCAGCACCATCAGCTCAGCTTCTCCTTCACCAGTTCTCCTGTTTCCACCTTAAATGGAGGTGCAGGTACGTTCTGGCTCCTGCTGCGCTGTTTAAGGTGGACCAGGAAAACTGGTGAGCTGCTTCACCCTCGTGTGCTCGGTAGGAGTGAGTATTGTAGAGTGAACAGTTGGTCTGGGGGTGATGTGACTGGTCACTGGTGAGAGATTTAAACTACAGCTACAAGAAACTAGAACGGGAAGTTCAGTCTCTCGTCCTGACCGCATCTTTAAAGAACAGAGTAATAAAGTATACAGAGAATCAGAACTACAGTCTGTAAGTGGAGGTCCTGTATGGTCAGTGGAGCTGATCTACAGTATAGTGGGGGGCTGGGGGAGGAGTGTGTGGGGGGGCGGTTAAGAAGGGGCAGTGATGTCTCTAGAGGAATGGGACATTTTCCCAGGGCCAGGAGGAAAAGGCCGCTGCTAAACTCATACTTGGGCATTTGATGATGACAGATTCTACGTCGTCTCGTACAAATTCCCAGGCCCTGCCAGCCCCTTTATCAGCCCCCCACCCCCACGCTCCCCTCCGAGCAGGAGGAAATAAAGAAGAAGAAGAAGAAGAAGAGTGGGGAGGAGTTGGAGCTCAATGAAGCTGATGACTGATACTGCACCCACTCACAGTGCTCAGAGGGGCTCTGGGCACGACCGCATCCCCCCTCCAGGAAGAAAACAGACCTGAAAGTAAACAGATATAATAAACAGCCTGTGTTTGTTTGAACTGCGGCGGACGAAAAACAGAACGTAAACAAAGCCGCTCCTTCGCCAGAGTCTATCCGCTCGTTAGGTCTGATGTACGAGACGTTTCCGGGTCCAGACGTTCCTTCACAGCCCAAAAATCTAACAGCAGTGATGTAACACATATCTGGACGTGGTCCAGGTTTGGGTACTACAACTCTTAGAGCGTTTCCACACCTGTAGTTGTTTCTCTGGTCCGGATCAGTTAAGGAGTTTGTATTTAGAGTGTTTCCTCTTTGGTTAAGTTTGTTTTCACAGGCAAAAACCTAAAGCCACCAAAATGAGCCCCAACAAACCACGTGAGCACGTCGTCTCCTCTGATTGGTCAGAGCTATCTGGCGTGCAAGAAAGAAACACAGGGAGAAGATCTGGTTTTCCTAAACTACTGCACATTTCTTGTAGAGCGTATCACGGAGCAGAGACAGCATCTGTTCATAGCTGTAATAATAATCTGATAATATACCTGCACTACAGCCCACCTGCAGACCACCCAGCTCACTCCAAACATCAAGTAGACAACGTCCCTCACTGCTAGTCCAAGAGAGACCTCGCTTCATTGTCCTCGCCCTGTTAGCTGCTCCAGTTCTCCAGTTCTCTGTTTACGCCATCTGCTGCATCCCATAATGCAAAGCACACCTGGCTGCAGGAGATGTTTAGATCACACTTGTGGAGGACACCTAATACTTGGGTCGGATCGAGGTCGGATCACGCTCTCACCACAAATGAATCGCTCAGGAATCGCCGAGACCACCTCCTCTCGAGGGTCTCAGTGTGGTTGTTTTGGTCCACACCAGAGTGTGATTACTGTTTTCACACCTGCCCAAACAATCCACACCAAACGAACCAGAGTCTGTTTAACCGGACTCACTAGTGCTGGTGTGAAAACACCCTCAGGTTCTTCAGGTCAGATCCCTGTGGGCAACTGGACCCATAGGGACCCACAACCTCCAGGGGCAGGTTAAAGCGTCCATGGAGAGTGAACCACTTTCAGAAAGGTTCTGTATATGGAACCACTTTTGAAAACGTTCTGTATATGGAACCAGTACATTCTTCATATATCAATTTGAGGAACCACTTCAGGGTGCAGATGGTTCTCTGGGTGTTCATGCTGTAGTTTTGATTTTGTTGAGTAACATATCTGGGTGTGGTCCAGGCTTTGGTACTGGTTCTTTAGGTCAGATCTCTATGGGTAACTGGACCCATAACCTCCAGGGGCAGGTAAAAGCAGAAAGTGAACCACTTTCAGAAAGGTTCTCTATATGGAACCAGCATGTTCTACACATATTAATGTCTATAACCACTTCAGATGGTTCTCAGAGTGTTCATGGTGTAGCTTTGATATGGTTGGTAACACATATCTGGTCTGGTCTGAGCCACATGGGTAACTGGACCCACAACCACCTGTAGCTCCAGGGGCTTATTAAAGGGTCCCTGGAGAAAGAACCACTTTAAGACAGGTTCTATATACAGAACCAGCATGTTCTTCATATATTAGTCTGAAGAACCACTTCAGGGTGCAGATGGTTCTCCAAGTAATGATGGTGTAGTTTGGATTTTGTTGGGTAACACATATCTGGACGTGGTCAAGGCTTTGGCACCAGAACTCTTAGGTTCTTCAGGTCAGACCCTGATGGATAATTGAACCCATAGGGACCCTTGATCTCCAGGGTCAGGTTAAAGCATCCCTGGAGAGAGAGAACTACTTTCTGTATATGAAACCAGCACGTTCTTCATATATCAGTCTAAAGAACCACTTCAGATGCTTCTCCAACTGTTCAAAGTGTAGTTTTGATTTTGTTAAGTAACACATATCTGGACGTGGTCCAGGCTTTAGCACACAGGACACTACTGTCTGGATAGTTTTGGTTGGTGGACGATTCTCAGTCCAGCAGTGACACTGAGGTGTTTAAACACTCCAGCAGCAGCTCACTGCAGTGCTGAGAATGACCCGCCTCCCTAATAGTATCTGCTCTGTGGGGGTCCTGTGGGGGTCCTGATCATTAAAGAACAGAGTAATAAAGTATACAGAGAATCAGATGAACTACAGTCTGTAAGTGGAGCTCCTGTATGGTCAGTGTTTTAATGTTATGGCTGATCGGTGTATATTGTATTGGTGGTTCTGTTATAGCTGAACATTAGCTATCAGGTTTAATACACATACTAATCGTATACACTCCTAGTTAGACCAATTAATGATCTTAAAGATCTCCAGAACTTTACAGGAGAGAACAAAAACAGTCTGTACTGTCAGTGTAAGAGAATATAAAGAGTTAATTAGAACTGAATTTGGAGAATTTCTATTGGTCAGTTCATCATAAAACATTTACAGGATATAAGGAGCAGCTGTCGTGTTTAAGTGATATAGAAAAATAAACATTAACACCATGATTGAATAATGAATATGATACATTGTTCTGTTTGTCTCCCGGATAAGGATCAGCACTGGTATCAAATTTAACCCTCTAACGACTGTGTGGGCTGCAATGCATTCAGCCAGAGAACAAATATGTTCTACAGCTGTGGATGATCTGGTTCTGGGTTCTGGGTTATACTGGACTGGGTGGCAATGCTGGATGGTAACTGGACCCATAGGGACCCACGACCACCTGTAGATTCAGAGGCAGGTTAGATGTTACAGATGGTTTACTGCAGTCAGCTTATGTAGGTAGATACTTTATTGATCTCAGAGGGAAACTCAAGATCACATATACACAAACACACTAGTGAGCAGACACACTGGGGGCACTGAAACACTCATACATGCATAGACACTAGTGAACAGACACACTAGGGGGCAGTGAAGCACTCATATATACATACACACTAGTGAACAGACACACTAGGGGGCAGTGAAACACACCATATATACATACACTAGTAAACAGACACACTAGGGGGCAGTGAAACACTGACATACACACACACACACACACACACACACTAGTGTACAGACACACAAAGGGGGCAGTGGAACACTTACATATACACACACACTAGTGAACAGACACACTAGAAGGCGTTGAAACACTGACATATACACACACACACACACACACACACACACTAGTGTACAGACACACACACTAGTGTACATACAAGCTAGTGAACAGACACACTAGGGGGCAGTGTAACACTCACATATACATACACTAGTGAACAGACACACTGTGGGGCAGTGACACACTCATATATGCATAGACACTAGTGAAAAGACACACTAGGGGAGCAGTGAAACACTCCTATATGCATACAACCTAGTGAACAGACACAGTATGGGGCAGTGACACAGTCATATATACATACAAGCTAGTGAACAGACACGCTAGAGTCTTTGAAACACTTACATATACACACACACTAGTGAACATACACACAAGGTGGGCAGTAAAACACTCATATATGCATACTCAGTAATGAACAGACACACTGGGGGGCAGTGAAACACTCACATACACACACACTAGTGAACAGACACACTAGGGGGCAGTGAAACACTCACATATACATACATGGTAGTGAACAGACACACTAGGGGGCAGTGAAACACTCATATATGCATACACACTAGTGAACAGACACACTCGGTGGCAGTGAAACACTCACATGTTTCAGACACACAGACACACTAGGGGGCAGTGACACACTCACATAAAAATAAAAGCTAGTGAACAGAAACACTACACATGTACACACTCACATGTACACACACTCTAGTGAACAGACACACTAGGGGCAGTAAAACACTCACATATACACCCACACTAGTGAATAGAGACTAGGAGGTAGTGAAACACTCACATAAATATACACACTAGTGAACAGACACACTAGGGGGCAGTGAAACACTCACATATACATACACACTAGTGAACAGACACACTAGGGGGCAGTGAAACACTCACATAAATATACACGCTAGTGAACAGACACACTAGGGGGGCAGTGAAACACTCATATATGCATACACACTAGTGAACAGACACACTAGGGGGCAGTGAAACACTCACATATACATACACGCTAGTGAACAGACACACTAGGGGGGCAATGACACATTCATATATATATACATACAAGCTAGTGAACACACACATTAGGGGGGCAGTGGAACACTCCTATATGCATACACACTAGTGAACAGACACAGTATGGGGCAGTGACACACTCATATATACGTACAAGCTAGTGAACAGACACACTAGAGGCTTTGAAACACTTACATATACACACACACACACTAGTGAACAGACACACTAGGTGGGCAGTGAAACACTCATATATGCATACACACTAGTGAACAGACACACTAGGGGGCAGTGAAACACTCACATGTACATACACGCTAGTGAACAGACACACAAAGGGGGCAGTGAAACACTCACATATATACACACAAACACTAGTGAACAGACACACTAGGGGGCAGTGAAACACTCACATATACATACAAGGTAGTGAACAGACACTATGGGGCAGTGAAACACTCATATATACATACACTAGTGAACAGACACACGAGGGGGCAGTGAAACACTCATATATGCATATTCACTAATGAACGGACACAGTATGGGGCAGTGAAACACTCACATGTACACACACACACACACACACACTAGTGAACAGACACAGTATGGGGCAGTGAAACACTCATATATACATACAAGGTAATGAACAGACACACTATAAGGCAGTGACACACTCATATGTGCATACACACTAGTGAACAGGGACACTAGGGGGGCAGTGAAACACCCACATATACATACACACTAGTGAACAGGGACACTAGAGGGCAGTGAAACACTCCCATACACACACACACACACACACTAGTGAACAGACACAGTAGGGGGCAGTGAAACACTCATATATGTATACACACTAGTGAACAGACACACTAGGGGCAGTGAAACACTCATATATGCATACACACTAGTGAACAGACACACTAGGGGCAGTGAAACACTCACATATACATATGCGCTAGTGAACAGACACACTAGGGGGCAATGAAACACTCACATATACACACACACTAGTGAACAGACACACTAGGGGACAGTAAAACACTCACATATACACACAAACTAGTGAACAGACACACTAGGGCGCAGTGAAACATTCATATATACATACACTAGTGAACAGACACACTAAGGGGGCAGTGAAACACTCATATATGCATATTCACTAATGAACCGACACACTAGGGGACAGTAAAACACTCACATATACACACAAACTAGTGAACAGACACACTAGGGCGCAGTGAAACATTCATATATACATATGCGCTAGTGAACAGACACACTAAGGGGGCAGTGAAACACTCATATATGCATACTCACTAATGAACCGACACACTAGTGGACAGTGAAACACTCACATATACATATGCGCTAGTGAACAGACACACTAGGGGGCAGTAAAACACTCATATATGCATACACACTAGTGAACAGACACACTAGGGGCAGTGAAACACTCACATATACATATGCGCTAGTGAACAGACACACGAGGGGGCAGGGAAACACTCACATATACATAAGCGCTAGTGAACAGACACACTAGGGGGCAGTGAAACACTCATATATACACACACACTAGTGAACAGACACACTAGGGGACAGTGAAACACTCACATACACACACACACACTAGTGAACAGACACACTAGGGGACAGTAAAACACTCACATATACACACACAGTAGTGAACAGACACACTAGGGGGCAGTGAAACACTCCCACATACACACACACACACACAGTAGTGAACAGACACACTAGGGTTGCTGTTATTACTATCATTTAAGATACACTCATTCACCAGAGGAAGTGAAAAAGTAACTGAAACTGGTTCCTGGAGAGAGAACCACAGATACATGGAACCAGCATGTTCTTTATATATCAGTCTGAAGAACCACTTCAGGACGCAGATGGTTCTCCAAGTGTTCATGGTGTAGCTTAGATTTTGTTGGGTAACACATATCTGGAGGTGGTCTAGGCTTCGGCACTGGAACTCTTCAGGTCAGACCCCTGGGGGTAACTGGACCCATAGTGACCCATGACCACCTGTAGCTCCACTTTCAGAAAGGTTCAATATACAGAACCAGCAGGTTCTTCATATATCGATATGAAGAACCACTTCAGATGGTTCTCTAAGTGTTTATTGTGTAGTTTTGAGTAGTGTTGAGTAACACATATCTAGAGGTGGTCTAGGCTTCAGCACTGAAACTCAACACTAATAGAAAGGTTCTGCACATGGAACCAGCATAATCTTCATATATCAGTCTGAAGTTTCAGAAATTTTGATTTTGTTGAGTAACACATATCTGGACGTGGTGCAGGCTTTGGCACCCGAACTCTTAAGTTCTTCAGGTCAGGTACCTATGACTAACTATGACCACCTGTAGCTCCAGGGGCAGATGAAAGAGTCCCTGGAGAGAGAGAACCACTTTCAGACAGGTTCTATATACAGAATCAGAATGTTATCCATATATCAGTCTGAAGAACCACTTTCAGAAAGGTTCTACATATGCAACTAGCACAGATATCTGGAAGTGGTCCAGGCTTTTACCACAGGAACTCTAAGGTTCTTCAGGTCAAACATCTATGGCTAACTGGACCCATAGGGACCCATGACCAGCTCCAGAGGCAGATTAAAGGGTCTCTGCAGATAGAAACATTTTCATAAAGGTTCTGTATTTGGAACCAGTATGATTTTCATATATCAGTCTAAAGAACCCCTTCAGATTTCAGAGTGTTTGTGGTGTAGCGTATTTTGTTGTGTAACACATTTCTGCAGGTGGTCCAGCAGAGAGAACCACTTTCAGACAGGTTTTATATATAGAACCAGCATATTCTTCATATATCAGTCTGAAGAACCACTTTCAGAAATGTTCTATATATGAAACCAACACATTCTTCATATATCAGTCTGAAGAACCACTTTCAGAAATGTTCTATATATGAAACCAGCACATTCTTCATGTATCGGTCTGAAGAACCAATGCAGATGGTTCTCAGAGTGTTTGTGGTGCAGCATATTTTGTTCAGTTACACATATCTGCAGGTGGTCCAGGCTTTGGCACTGGAACTCTTATGTTCTTCAGGTCAGACCCCTATGGTTAACTGGACCCATAGGGACCCACGACCACCTGTGGGAAGATTAAAGTGTCCCTGAAGAGAGAACCACTCTTTAAAAGGTTCTGTATATGGAACCAGCATGTTCTTAATATATCAATATGAAGAACCACTTCAGATTGTTCTCTAAGTGTTCAAGGTGTAGTTTTGATTTTGTTGGGTAACACATATCTGTAGGTGGTCCAAGCTTTGGCACTAGAACTCTCAGGTTCTTCAGGGTCAGATCCCTATGGCTAAATAGACCTATAGAGACCCATGACCACCTGTAGCTCCCTGGGCAGATTAAAGGGTCCCTGGAGAGAGAACCACTTTCAGACAGGTTCTATATATGGAACCAGCATGTTCTTCATATATCAGTCTGAAGAACCACTTTCAGACAGGTTCTATATATAGAACCAGCACATTCTTCATATATCAGTCTGAAGAACCACTTTCAGACAGGTTCTATATATGAAACTAGCATGTTCTTCATATATCAGTCTAAAGAACCAATGCAGATGGTTCTCATAGTGTTTGTGGTGTCATATATTTTGTTGACTAACACATATCTGCAGTTGGTTCAGGCTTTGGCACCGGAACTCTTAGGTTCTTCAGGTCAGAGCCCTATGGGTTACTGGACCCACAGGGTCACATGACCACCTGTAGCTACAGGGGTTCTTTATACAGAACCAGCATGTTCTTCATATATCAGTCTGAAGAACCACTTTCAGGAAGGTTCTATGTATGGAACCAGGACAGATATGGGGAGGTGGTCCACCACCGAAACTCTGGATCTGGTCATTCATCTTAAGCAGCTCTGAGAGAGTCCTGCTTCTCCTGGTTCCTCTTCTTCTGTGATTTCTCCTCCTCCAGCACCTCCAGCACCTCCAGCTCCTCTCAGCATGTCTGGACCTTTTATTCTAGTTTTTTTTTTTGTAGCGCTGCAACATCTGGAAGCAGTCAGAGAGTCTACAAGGGAGGAGGAGAGGAGAGGAGAGGAGGGGGGCTTGGTTTGGTTCGTCAGCCCCCCTCCTTCCTCGCGCGCGCGCTCTCCTTCTCTCTCTCTCTCGCACGCGCTCCCTCTCTCTCTCTCTCTCTCTCTCTCCACACACAAGTATTGCTGCAGAGAGGCAGGCGAGCCGGAGCGCGCTCCGCAAAGCCACCGAGAAACTCCTGCGTGTTTCTGTTTTTCCTCCTCCTCCTCCTCCTCCTCCCTCCTCCTTCCTTCTCTCGCTCCGTTATGGACTCGGCACGAGCCACTCCGATTCCCTTCACCGGAGCAGCAGCAGCGGCGGCGGCGGCGGTGGCGACGGGCGCGCGGCACACATGGAATCGATCACAGGAGCAGATTTAACCCCGTGAGATCCGATCTGGAATACGGCTCAACCTTTCCTTCCCTCCATCCTCTTTCTTCTTTTTTCTCCTCCACCTCCTTCTCCTCCTCCTCCTCCTCTTCTTCTTCTCTTCTTCAACCGGTTTTTTTCCTCCTCGCGCTCGCCTTTTTTCGTGCCCCCCTCCGGTTTTTCTTTTTTTGTGTTTAACCCCCTGTCTGCTGCTGCATCCACCAGGAGGGGCGATCACTTCAAAGCAGCAGCAGCAGAAGAAGAAGAAGAAGAAGGGATTAAAAAAAAACAAAAAAAAGATTTCAGAGGAAAAGCAGCAGCAAGTGGGTGCTGAGTGGGGGGGGCGGCGGTGGCGGCGGCGGCGGTGCTGGTGCTGGTGAGAGGAGGTGGTGGTGGTGGTGGTGGTGGGGGGGTGTCGTGTTTCTTAGGCAAGGCCCGGATGTTCCAAGGATGCACTGGTTCGTTCTGCTAGGCGCCTCGAGCCTGTACCCGTTTGTGTTTTCCCACTCCATAACGGGGATCAGGTAATATTAACTCCAGCGCGAGGGAAAGGGAGGAAAACTCGCTCTCCTCTTTTTTTTCCCTTCATTTTTTCCCTCCCCCCCTCCCCGTTCCTCCTCCTCCTCCTCCTGTCCTCTCCCCCCTCCAACCCTTGCTCACATCCCTCCTCAACCCACCCACCCCTTTGATTTCTTTCCCATCTTGGGTTGTTTGCCCCCCCCCACCCCCCCACCACCACCACCTTCTATTTCTTTTTTTCTTTCTTTCTTTCTTTCTTCCCTTCTTTTTCTTTGATTTGTTTAAAGAAGACCCCTCCTTCGCCCACCTTCACCTTACGGATAACACACGGCTGGACTACATATATGGTCAATGAGAGCAAGAACATGTACATACCGGAGGAAACCCTTGAGAACCATCAAGGTAAGGGGTGCCATTTCTTTCGCCTCGCTGGCATTCGCGTGCACCATATGGCTTTGGTGGGGAGGGGAGATGATGATGATGATGGTGCTGGTGGTGATGAGGATGATGATGATTGGCTTCTCTCTCTATTTGTATTTATTTATTTATTTATTTATTTATTTATATTTTGGTGGTGCGCACGAAGCAGAAGCTGCACCGTCTCCGTACCCAACACATGTTCCCACCACCTCCCCCCCCAGAAATCTGGGGCATTACCAGTCCACGAAGAAGTCCCACCTCACTTCCATACGCAGAGGAGCCGTACCCCCCCCCCCCCCACTAACCCCCTCCACACACACACACACACACACACACACTCTAACTTCATCTGCCGAGCTCACCCCAAAACGCTAAGACTAACGCTGCAGCTCGTGCCAGCCAATCCCGTCCAGCGAAGCTTGATTCCCTTTTTTTATCCAGGTGTTGCGCGTGGCGCAGTAAGAGCCTCATCTCTCCGGGAGATGTGGGCCTGTCTCGCCCCGGTCCAAAGCCGGGTTTGCCCACCTTCCAGGTGGGGGGGCTGCAGCAGGCCGAGCCCCAAACCAGCCCCCAGCAGTTTTGTAGGTCAGGCGGTAGTCGAGCTGCAGCGCGGCAACTCATGCAGCACTTTCTAAACATGCTGCACACTCGGGCATCACACTCGTTCACTCCCGGAGGGGAAGTTCACCACATTTTCAACATCTCTGCACACTTTCACGTGAAGCGTGCGAGCCAGAGTCAAGTTTGCTGCTTAATAAGGATGTTATAAACAGCTTATAGTCATTTATAAGCAGTTATAACTGCTTGGACTCGCGTTCTAAGTATCTTCGAACAGGAGAACTTTGTTTACTTTGTTTACTTTGTTTACTGTGTTAATGTATAGAGGGAATTCGGAGCGTTTCTATTGGTCGGTTCACTGTGAAACTTTCGGCTGTGGTGTTCAGATGATGGTTGAAGCTCCCGTTGTGGTGTTTGCTGATATTACTTTGTCCTGTCCAGTCATGAGCTCTTTATGTTCTGCTTATTAATGCTCTGTGAAGTGTTTATTACATAGTAATAACCTTTATTAGATGCATTTCCGTGCAGTCGTATTTTAAAGTGGTGCCAGAGGGTCCTCAGAGCTCAGTTCCCAGAAAGTTGTTAAATGGGACATAGTTCTGAGTATTCAGGTCTACACCATGCAGGAGGTCCTCGGTGGAGAGGCCTGGTCACTGGTTTCTATCAGCAGATCTTCAGAGAGTCTCCACAGTGAACCATTTCACACCAAACCACTCGGAATGGCTCGGCTTCTGCCTCAACGCGTGGTTAGTACAAAAATTCTGGTGGAATTCCCCTTTAAAGGTGCCATAAAGGTTCTGTGGAGCTTCCAGTGGAGCCACTTCTGTAAAGTAGTCATACGAGTACTGCAGCAGAACCTTTAAAACAGTTTAAGGTTCTCTCCTAGAACCGTATATCCAGGCTAACGAGCGCGGAACAGTAATAATAGTACTGTGTGTGTGTGTGTGTTTGAGTGTGTGTAGTACTGTGTGTGTGTGTGTGCAGTACTGTGTGTGTGTGTGAGTGTGTGTGTGTGTGTGTAGTACTGTGTGTGTGTGTTTGAGTGTGTGTATGTAGTACTGTGTGTGTATGTTTGAGTGTGTGTAGTAGTGTGTGTTGTGTGTGTGTGTAGTACTGTGTGTGTGTGTGTGTGTGTGAGTGTGTGTGTGTAGGACTGTGTGTGTGTGTGTGAGTGTGTGTGTGTAGTACTGTGTGTGTCTATCTATCTATCTATCTATCTATCTATCTATCTATCTATCTATCTATCCCTCTCAACACAACTGCATTAATATCTATCTATCTATCTATCTATCTATCTATCTATCTATCTATCTATCTATCTATCTATCTATCTATCTATCTATCTATCCCTTTCAACATAACTTCATTAATATCTATCTATCTATCTATCTATCTATCTATCTATCTATCTATCTATCTATCTATCTATCTATCCCTTTCAACATAACTTCATTAATATCTATCTATCTATCTATCTATCTATCTATCTATCTATCTATCTATCTATCTATCTATCTATCTATCCCTTTCAACATAACTTCATTAATATCTATCTATCTATCTATCTATCTATCTATCTATCTATCTATCTATCTATCTATCTATCTATCTATCTATCTATCTATCTATCTATCCCTTTCAACATAACTTCATTAATATCTATCTATCTATCTATCTATCTATCTATCTATCTATCTATCTATCTATCTATCTATCTATCTATCCCTTTCAACATAACTTCATTAATATCTATCTATCTATCTATCTATCTATCTATCTATCTATCTATCTATCTATCTATCTATCTATCTATCTATCTATCCCTTTCAACATAACTTCATTAATATCTATCTATCTATCTATCTATCTATCTATCCCTTTCAACATAACTTCATTAATATCTATCTATCTATCTATCTATCTATCTATCTATCTATCTATCTATCTATCCCTTTCAACATAACTTCATTAATATCTATCTATCTATCTATCTATCTATCTATCTATCTATCTATCTATCTATCTATCTATCTATCTATCTATCTATCTATCTATCTATCCCTTTCAACATAACTTCATTAATATCTATCTATCTGTCTGTCTGTCTGTCTGTCTGTCTGTCTGTCTGTCTGTCTGTGCTTATGAAAAAATGTGTAGTTTGTCCACACAGTGAGGTTTGTGGTGTCCAGACAGGTAAATATCAACTGCAAATAAATCATTTAACTTTATTATTTATTAGCAGTGCAGAAATCTGAGTCCTGACTAAATACCACCTGAACTGCTTTTTGGACTGTAACGTGTTTTTTATCCAAAACTTCTACATTTCGGTTACCAGTACCCTGAAGCGCGGAGGGGGAGGAGGGGGAGGAGGGGGAGGGGGGGTGTTTCAGGACGTGTTCCGCAGCGACGCCCGAAGCGCTGCTGAATAAATAAGTGACCCTGGTTGCGGGCCTCATTAAACAGAGTAATCGAAGTGTCATAACATTGGCACATGCGCTGGAGGAGCGAGCGTCGTGTAGGTGGCCCGGCAGATGTTAGTGTTTGTGTTAGTGCAGATGCAGCCGCTGCCGCTGCTGCTGGAGAGTCCAGCCAATCAGGTAAACACTACTGCTGCCCGAGTAGCAGGTCAGCACACGGACGAGCAGGAGGGGGAGACCACAGTGGACGTGTTTTTAAGACCTGTGAGAGACGCCTGACCTTTAACCCCAGTCGTCTGGACAATACGTGCTCATAAAATCACTATATTCAATTAAATAACCTCCTATATATATATATATAAAACACTATATTCTTTATAATGTGTATATTAAATATTATAAATATGTAATAATTATATTATATAGGAAAAGTAATATTTATTAGTTCATATCTCATTAGATAAGTTTGAAAAAGTAAACATAATGAAGTATTGATTAATAAAACCAGATATTAACTATGATTAATACAGAACGTCCTCAATAAGAGGGCAGGAAATGGTTAAACAAACACACTAATGCACACACAAACACGAGTACTGTTGTTTGTATTAAAGTATTAATAGTGTTACTGAGTAAATAAACATTTACTGCCCACACGCTTGTCGTTTCATGCATCTAGTGTAGTTTAATTTAAATGAGCTCTGTTCTGATTGGCTGTTCTTAATAATAATAAAATACTAAAAACTCAATAATAATAATAATAATATTAATAACAACACTTAACAACACAAAGTAGCCCTAAATCATATATATATATATATATATATATATATATATATATATATATATATATATATATATATATATATATATATATTCTAATAGTAATAATATAATACTAAAAGCTAAGTAATAAAAATAATAATAAACACTTCATTTTTGGTTAAACAGATAAGTATATCTCAATTTTTAGATGTATAAATCTTAGTTAACTTCCAACATATAGGATATGAAAATGAGCTCTGTTCTGATTGGCTGTTTCTGAAAGCAGTCCAAGCTGAAACACTCCTTATAGCATGAATGTGAGTGGGCGGGGCTAAACTGCTGTAGGCTGAATAGACCAGTATATGCAAATGCATATAAATCAAAAATAGCTTTATATATATATATATATAAATAACATGCATATAAAATTATGCATTTCCATTTTTATTGATTTTTATTTTTCATTTAAACAAGACAGCTGCTCTGTAATCCAATACAAATGCTTCAAAATCACTTGGAAATATTTCTGTTTCCTTTGACTTACATTAAAGTTATTTGAACAGTGATGATATAGAATTAGGTGGGTGGGGCTAAACTGCTGTAGGCTAAATTAGGGAGTATAAGCAAAATGCATTGTTTCTTTGTGACATCACAAAAGCAGTGATGTAAATCAGAAGCAGACGCTGGACTGGGGAGCCAACAGTTTGTTTATATACTTATACTATGTTTATGTTTACACAGTAAACAGCAGCCGACGAAGACAGAACCTGACCTGACTGTGTGTTTGAGTCTAAACCTTCAGAAAATTAAGTATCTGTGTAAATCGCTGTGTTGTAGTTCTGTTAGAACGAGTCTTCATATCTACACTGGAGATCATCTTCCTACAGAAACTACAGTAGCTCAGAGACACACTGACTGTGGACTCACGTTCCTACACTGAAGCAGCAGCTTGAACTAGGTGGCGCTATAGCATAGACTTGAAGACGCAGAAAGATGATGGTGATGGTGTTTACAGTGGTGGTGATGATGTTTACAGTGGTGGTGGTGTTGATGATGTTTACAGTGGTGGTGATGTTTACAGTGGTGGTGGTGATGGTGTTTACAGTGGTGGTGGTGGTGTTTACAGTGGTGATGATGGTGTTTACAGTGGTGGTGATGGTGTTTACAGTGGTGATGATGGTGTTTACAGTGGTGGTGATGATGTTAACAGTGGTGGTGACGATGTTTACAGTGGTGGTGATGGTGTTTACAGTGGTGGTGATGGTGTTTACAGTGGTGGGGGTGATGTTTACAGTGGAGGTGATGTTTACAGTGGTGGTGGTGATAATGTTTACAGTGGTGGTGGTGATGTTTACAGTGGTGGGGGTGATGTTTACAGTGGTGGTGATGATGTTTACAGTGGTGGTGATGGTGTTTACAGTGGTGGGGATGTTTACAGTGGTGGGGGTGATGTTTACAGTGGTGGTGATGATGTTTACAGTGGTGGTGATGGTGTTTACATTGGTGGTGATGTTTACAGTGGTGGGGGTGATGTTTACAGTGGTGGTGATGATGTTTGCAGTGGTGGTGATGGTGTTTACAGTGGTGATGATTGTGTTTACAGTGGTGGTGATGGTTACAGTGGTGGTGATGGTGTTTACAGTGGTGGTGATGGTGTTTACAGTGGTGGTGATGGTGTTTACAGTGGTGATGATTGTGTTTACAGTGGTGGTGATGGTTACAGTGGTGGTGATGGTGTTTACAGTGGTGGTGATGGTGTTTACTGTGGTGGTGATTGTGTTTACAGTGGTGGTGATGGTGTTTACAGTGGTGGTGATGGTGTTTACTGTGGTGGTGATGGTGTTCGCAGTGGTGGTGATGGTGTTTACAGTGGTGGTGATGGTGTTTACAGTGGTGGTGATGGTGTTTACAGTGGTGGTGATGGTGTTTATATATAAGTATATATGTACATAAACAGGTGAACAGCTTCATAATCAGAAATATTAAATTTGTTAATTAATATTTACTCTCATGGATGTGATTATTAGCAGTTTGGTTGGGTATATATTTTCTGGGTTGATGTTTTTTACTGTAGTTCATGTTTGAAATATAAGGGGGTCTCTGACTTTTGCACAGTGAGCTAGCTCTATATGCCCTAATTGGCTTTAGTTGGCTGTAGTGACATCACAGCGGTGCGGCGGCAGCTGATATAGTGAAACATGTGGGGCAACAATGAGCCGGCGCATGCAATGCATGCAGCGTAAGTTGCGCCTTTATTGCAGTCACGTTGCAGGAGGGGTTCAGGAGCAGAAGCCGGTCCTCCGAGGCCTGAAGGAGAAAGCTGAGCTCACGGCGAGCAAGGTTACCCCGCGCGAGACGCTGATTATGGCTCGGGGCTTCGTGATTATCGGGAGGTTTTTATCGCGCTCCATCAAGTGTGGCCTCCTTCTCCGCCGTCGGGCTCCCTGCCAGGTGCACACGACAGGCAGTGCCGGTCATTAGGAGCATTAATTTGTTTATGATGGATCTCCGAGGGCCTAGCCAGGCTCCGGGACGGCGGCTGGAAATGACTCGGCTCCTGATTTCAGGCTCTCGGGGGCACGAGGCCCCTCGTCTAGCGGCCCATCATTCCTGCCCTGTACTCAGATACCCGGTCTCTTTCACAGCCAGTGTCCGGACCCCTGCCGGTTCAGGTTACAGCATGATAGATAGAGAGAGAAACGAGCTGGAAGGGGCCACGTGGGCCCCCTCGTAGGGTTGGGCGATATGGGAAAAAAATCTTACCCCGATAATTTTTTTCACATCAGTCGATATCGATATATATCACAATATAAATCAAATCACTCTTACCTTTTTACTTTCAGTGAGAATTGTAAAAAAAAAATGTATCCTCTGATTTATTTTCTATCATTACACTTTACACAACTGTATTTCAAATAAATTAAACACACACACACTTATATAGGGGGCAGTATTAGTACAAACATTTCTCACACAGACACTGTGTTAATCAGGCTGTTGCTGGTTCTTTAAGTTGGTTCTGAGTAAAGAACTCTGTTTATGTTCACTCATAGCGGAGAGTCGACTCTGTCTGCTCTAATGAGGAGCTGGTTTAGTGATTCTGTTTTCAGTAGAGATGATGTTTACAGTGGTGATGATGTTTACAGTGGTGTTGATGATGTTTACAGTGGTGATGATGTTTACAGTGGTGGTGATGGTGTTTACAGTGGTGATGATGTTTACAGTGGTGATGATGTTTACAGTGGTGGTGATGATGTTTACAGTGGTGATGATGTTTACAGTGGTGATGATGTTTACAGTGGTGGTGATGATGTTTACAGTGGTGATGATGTTTACAGTGGTGGTGATGGTGTTTACAGTGGTGATGATGTTTACAGTGGTGGGAGTGATGTTTACAGTGGAGGTGATGTTTACAGTGGTGGTGGTGATGTTTACAGTGGTGGTGATGTTGTTTACAGTGGTGGTGGTGATGTTGTTTACAGTGGTGGTGATGATGTTTACAGTGGTGGTGGTGATGTTTACAGTGGTGGTGATGTTGTTTACAGTGGTGGTGATGATGTTTACAGTGGTGATGATGTTTACAGTGGTAGTGATGGTGTTTACAGTGGTGAGGATGTTTACAGTGGTGGGAGTGATGTTTACAGTGGAGGTGATGTTTACAGTGGTGGTGGTGATGTTTACAGTGGTGGTGGTGGTGATGTTTACAGTGGTGGTGATGTTGTTTACAGTGGTGGTGGTGATGTTGTTTACAGTGGTGGTGATGATGTTTACAGTGGTGGTGGTGATGGTGTTTACAGTGGTGGCGATTGTGTTTACAGTGGTTGTGCTGATGTTTACAGTGGTGGTGATGGTGTTTACAGTGGTGATGATGTTTACAGTGGTGGGAGTGATGTTTACAGTGGAGGTGATGTTTACAGTGGTGGTGGTGATGTTTACAGTGGTGGTGATGTTGTTTACAGTGGTGGTGGTGATGTTGTTTACAGTGGTGGTGATGATGTTTACAGTGGTGGTGGTGATGTTTACAGTGGTGGTGATGTTGTTTACAGTGGTGGTGATGATGTTTACAGTGGTGATGATGTTTACAGTGGTAGTGATGGTGTTTACAGTGGTGATGATGTTTACAGTGGTGGGAGTGATGTTTACAGTGGAGGTGATGTTTACAGTGGTGGTGGTGATGTTTACAGTGGTGGTGATGTTGTTTACAGTGGTGGTGGTGGTGATGTTTACAGTGGTGGTGATGTTGTTTACAGTGGTGGTGGTGATGTTGTTTACAGTGGTGGTGATGATGTTTACAGTGGTGGTGGTGATGGTGTTTACAGTGGTGGCGATTGTGTTTACAGTGGTTATGCTGATGTTTACAGTGGTGGTGATGATGTTTACAGTGGTGGTGATGGTGTTTACAGTGGTGGTGATGGTGTTTACAGTGATGATGGTGTTGTTTACAGTGATTTTTATAGTTGTGCTGATTTTGTTTACAGTGGTAGTGATGATGTTTACAGTGGTGGGAGTGATGTTTACAGTGGAGGTGATGTTTACAGTGGTGGTGGTGATGTTTACAGTGGTGGTGATGTTGTTTACAGTGGTGGTGGTGATGTTTACAGTGGTGGTGATGTTGTTTACAGTGGTGGTGATGTTGTTTACAGTGGTGGTGATGATGTTTACAGTGGTGGTGGTGATGTTTACAGTGGTGGTGATGTTGTTTACAGTGGTGGTGATGATGTTTACAGTGGTGGTGGTGTTGGTGTTTACAGTGGTGGCGATTGTGTTTACAGTGGTTGTGCTGATGTTTACAGTGGTGGTGATGATGTTTACAGTGGTGGTGATGGTGTTTACAGTGGTGGTGATGGTGTTTACAGTGATGATGGTGTTGTTTACAGTGATTTTTATAGTTGTGCTGATTTTGTTTACAGTGGTGGTGATGATGTTTACAGTGGTGGTAATGGTGTTTACAGTGGTGGTGATTGTGTTTACAGCGATGATGTTGTTGTTTACAGTGATGTTTACAGTTGTGCTGATGTTGTTTACGGTGGTGGTGATGGTGTTTACAGTGGTGGTGT
This sequence comes from Megaleporinus macrocephalus, assembly GCA_021613375.1. NCBI lineage: Eukaryota > Metazoa > Chordata > Actinopteri > Characiformes > Anostomidae > Megaleporinus > Megaleporinus macrocephalus. Next base: position 1,892,751 of record CM038702.1, read on the forward strand.
TGTTGTTTACAGTGATGTTTACAGTTGTGCTGATGTTGTTTACAGTGGTAGTGATGTTCACAGTGATGGTGATGTTTACAGTGGTGTTTACAGGGATGGTGTTGTTTACAGTGGTGGTGATGGTGTTTACAGTGATGGTGGTGTTGTTTACAGTGTTGTTTACAATGATGATGGTTTTGTTTACAGTGGTGGTGATGGTGTTTACAGTGATGATGGTGTTGTTTATAGTGATGTTTACAGGGATGGTGTTGTTTACAGTGGTGGTGATGGTGTTTACAGTGATGATGGTGTTGTTTACAGTGGTGGTGATGGTGTTGTTTACAGTGATGGTGATGGTATTTACAGTGGTGGTGCTGATGGTGTTTACAGTGGTGATTATGTTGTTTACAGTGGTGGTGATGGTGTTTACACTGATGATGGTGTTGTTTACAGTGATGATGGTGTTGTTTACAGTGATGTTTACAGTTGTGCTGATGTTGTTTACAGTGGTAGTGATGTTCACAGTGATGGTGATGTTTACTGTGGTGTTTACAGGGATGGTGTTGTTTACAGTGGTGGTGATGGTGTTTACAGTGGTGGTGGTGATTGTGTTTACAGTGGTGGTGGTGATGTTTACAGTGGTGGTGATTGTGTTTACAGTGGTGGTGGTGATGTTTACAGTGGTGGTGATGTTGTTTACAGTGGTGGTGGTGATGTTGTTTACAGTGGTGGTGATGATGTTTACAGTGGTGGTGGTGATGGTGTTTACAGTGGTGGCGATTGTGTTTACAGTGGTTGTGCTGATGTTTACAGTGGTGGTGATGATGTTTACAGTGATAATGGTGTTGTTTACAGTGATTTTTATAGTTGTGCTGATTTTGTTTACAGTGGTGGTGATGATGTTTACAGTGGTGGTGATTGTGTTTACAGCGATGATGTTGTTGTTTACAGTGATGTTTACAGTTGTGCTGATGTTGTTTACGGTGGTGGTGATGGTGTTTACAGTGGTGGTGTTGTTGTTTACAGTGATGTTTACAGTTGTGCTGATGTTGTTTACAGTGGTAGTGATGTTCACAGTGATGGTGATGTTTACAGTGGTGTTTACAGGGATGGTGTTGTTTACAGTGGTGGTGATGGTGTTTACAGTGATGGTGGTGTTGTTTACAGTGTTGTTTACAATGATGATGGTTTTGTTTACAGTGGTGGTGATGGTGTTTACAGTGATGATGGTGTTGTTTATAGTGATGTTTACAGGGATGGTGTTGTTTACAGTGGTGGTGATGGTGTTTACAGTGATGATTATGTTGTTTACAGTGGTGGTGATGGTGTTTACAGTGATGATGGTGTTGTTTACAGTGATGATAGTGTTGTTTACAGTGATGTTTACAGTTGTGCTGATGTTGTTTACAGTGGTAGTGATGTTCACAGTGATGGTGATGTTTACTGTGGTGTTTACAGGGATGGTGTTGTTTACAGTGGTGGTGATGGTGTTTACAGTGGTGGTGGTGTTGTTTACAGTGTTGTTTACAATGATGATGGTTTTGTTTACTGTGGTGGTGATGGTGTTTACAGTGGTGATCATGTTGTTTACAGTGGTGGTGATGGTGTTTACAGTGATGATGGTGTTGTTTACAGTGATGTTTCCAGTGGTGCTGATGTTGTTTACAGTGGTTGTGATGTTTACAGTGGTGGTGATGATGTTTACAGTGGTGGTGATGGTGTTTACAGTGGTGGTGATGATGTTTACAGTGGTGGTGGTGATGTTTACAGTGGTGCTGATGTTGTTTCCAGTGGTGCTGATGGTAACCAGGGGTCTCCATGTCTACAGCACAAATATATACATTGTATTTACTATCAAACCCACCAGTGAAGCTACATGTGTTTTAAAGGGGACTATTTTTATAAGCTCTCTCCACGTTATGTATCCCTCCACCACAAACTATGTTTCCGGTCAAAACTTTCAGAGAACACCACCTCAGTGTGTGTGTGTATATATATATTAGCCGTGCGACCTTACACTACTAATGTACTAATGGTGAAGAACAGTGCCATCTCGTGGTTGCTGGTTTTAAACGTAACAGTAAATGAACCACCTTCGCAAATCTGTAAACTATAGATTAAAGTTCACTACCGTGTACATGAGAATCACAACACGAAATATTAGATATTCAATATTTCCTCACACCCCTAATCATAAACACAAACATCTACTGTAATAACTTTCTGTGAGGGAGCTTTTAGACGTCTGGTTCCATTCACCACCACTGTGAACAGTTTCTATAGAACCAAGAGTTTCACACAGAACCAAAATCAATGATAACATCGTGACGATTTAGTGATGTCACAAAAAGCAACACAATTAAACACAATTAGTTATAAGGAGCCGGTACTGCTTTTTAAATAGAATACACAGCAGCCAATCAGGACAGAACTCGTTAACATATATCAGCCTTAAACACAGAGTAACAGTAACAGTCTGTTTGATTATAAAAGATCAAAGAAAGCACATCACAGAGAGACGGAGGCTATCGGCTCTTTAACGGAGACGCCTTCATCTACGCTCAGAACTTTCCTTCACCAGCAATTCTTCAGGAGTGAGACTCACCTCGTCCTCTGTCCGGCGACGGCTCCGAGATCTGTGACAGGTGCCGCTGACCCTGAGCGAATCGACACGGAGCGGCCCGCTTTCGGAGAGAGAGAGAGAGAGAGAGAGAGAGAAAGAGAGAGAGAGAGAGAGAGAGAGAGAGAGAGAGAGAGAGAGAGAGAGAAAGAGAGAGAGAGAAAGAGAGAGAGAGAGAGAGAAAGAGAGAGAGAGAGAGAGAAAGAGAGAGAGAGAAAGAGAGAGAGAGAGAGAGAGAGAGAAAGAGAGAGAGAGAGAGAGAGAGAGAGAGAGAGAGAGAAAGAGAGAGAGAGAGAGAGAAAGAGAGAGAGAGAGAGAGAGAGAGAGAAGAGAGAGAGAGAGAGAGAGAGAGAGAGAGAGAAAGAGAGAGAGAGAGAGAGAAAGAGAGAGAGAGAGAGAGAGAGAAAGAGAGAGAGAGAGAGAGAAAGAGAGAGAGAGAAAGAGAGAGAGAGAGAGAGAGAGAGAAAGAGAGAGAGAGAGAGAGAGAGAGAGAGAGAAGAGAGAGAGAGAGAGAGAAAGAGAGAGAGAGAGAGAGAGAGAGAGAAAGAGAGAGAGAGAGAGAGAGAGAGAAAGAGAGAGAGAGAGAGAGAGAGAGAGAGAGGGAGGAAGGGGTCACGAGGGATGGAGTTCTAGAGAGAAAGCGAGTGAGAGAGAAAGAGTGAGCGCAGGAAGGCGTGAGGGGAGAGAAACGAGGTTATCCAATAATATCTGTGCCGCTCCAGCCTGGAAATCCACTGTGAGGCCTGAACGAGTGCAAAGAAAGAGATAAGAGCGCCGAGAGAGCTGCAGAGAATGGAGCTGTGTTAAAGGGGAACTCCACCAGTCTCTCAAAATTTCTCTACAATTCGGTTGCAAAGATGTAAACAGACAGATGAGGTTAGTAATGACAGACGAGTCAACACCAATCTTACCCAATGAAAGGGGACATCCATACAAATTTCAAATTTGCGCCTATATAAACTAAAAATATATGATATGAAATTATACGAAACTCAGAACTGTTTCAAGTGGTGGTGAATGGAACCAGACGTCCGGATCGGGAGAGAGAATGAAGATGCTTTAAAGGGGAACTCCACCAGTTCTTTCAATATTTTACAGTAATTTAGTTGCAGTGATGTAACCGGGAGAGATTAAATCACTAATAACAGCTGTGCCTTGTTGCATCATTTAACACAGATATTAAGGACTGAAAAGGGACACCAACTCAAATTCCAAAATTTGTACCTAATAAAACTGTTAAAATGCCAACAAAAACTTTCAGAGTGGTTTGATGTGGAACAATATGAAACTCAGAATAGTTTAAAGTGGTGGTGAATGGAACCACCACTTTATCGGGAGAGAGAATGGAGATGCTTTAAAGGGAAGCTCCACCAGGTCTTCCAAAATTTTATAACAATTCAGTTGCAAAGATGTAAACAGAAAAATTAAATCACTAATGACTTCCTTTAACACAAATCATAAGGACTGAAAGGAGACATCCACTTAAATTTCAAATTTGCTTATAATAAAATGACTTCCGTGAAACGACTTGACGTGAAACGATGTGAAACTGTTGGTGGTGAATGGAACCAGACGTCCGAATCTATAAAAGCTGCCTCATGGAGAGTGGTTACAAAGACGTGACCAGAGATAGTTCTGCTATAGTTTTGGTTAAAAGTAGCGGAGGGATACATGCAGGATGATGTGAAGTTAAACTAGTTCCATAGGAAAAAATATTATATTCAGATTTTCCAGATTTGATCATCATCACCCTTCCGCACAGACGTGTAGGTTCACAGGTGGGTTTGATAAAATAAATAAAATGTGTATATTTGTGTAGACATGGAGACCCCTGGCATCTCAACGCTGCATACTTTTTGGAAATGCGGTGGAGTTCCCCTGTAGCAGCCGCTGTGTTGACAGAAGCAGCCAGTCGTAGGCCTTGGATCCGAGTGATTAGCGTATGGGAGCTAATGACGGTGTTGCAGTGCAGCAAGCCGGCGAGATGCTTCAGCTGGTTTTGTTCTCCTTTCATCTGTAATGCAGTTCTTTTAATTCCCAGCGGGGCCGAAAGCGCTGCCGCTGCCGCTACGCCATGCAAAGACATCAGTTTGAGCTCTTTACTCTCACCCCCCCCCTGTCACCTGACTTTAAATGCCCCCCCCCACAGTGTCCTTAACTGTTCTCTAAAAATAGCGTCCGGTTCTTTAAAGCGCTGCTATTCGGAGTCTTTGTTTTCTGCTGGTCGTGTGATCTCGCTGCCACCTGTCTCTTCGTTAAAGACCGCGCTAAATTTCAGAAGCGCTGGAACCTGAGCGCACCCGCCAGCCGGCAGCCTGCGACGCGGTGGAGCTGTTGGCTGGTGTTTGTTGGTGGCATATGGCGTAAGTCCTCATTTAGCAGGACCTGCAGTGTTTACACAGGTTACGAACAGAAGAGCAGATCAGCAGAGAAGTGACGGATCTGCACAACGTAGCTTTAGCGCTGCAGCTACGACGCTAGTGCAGCTCAATAGTCGTGTTAAAGGTAAACTCTAACATTAAGAAGCTGCGGTTTATGTAGCTCTACCTGGTTGATGGTTATGTAGCTCTACCTGGTTGTTGGTTATGTAGCTCTACCTGGTTGTTGGTTATGTAGCTCTACCTGGTTGTTGGTTATGTAGCTCTACCTGGTTGTTGGTTATGTAGCTCTACCTGGTTGGGGTTTATGTGGCTCTACCTGGTTGTTGGTTATGTAGCTCTACCTGGTTGATGGTTATGTAGCTCTACCTGGTTGATGGTTATGTAGCTCTACCTGGTTGGGGTTTATGTGGCTCTACCTGGTTGTTGGTTATGTAGCTCTACCTGGTTGATGGTTATGTAGCTCTACCTGGTTGTTGGTTATGTAGCTCTACCTGGTTGGGGTTTATGTGGCTCTACCTGGTTGTTGGTTATGTAGCTCTACCTGGTTGGGGTTTATGTGGCCCTACCTGGTTGGGGTTTATGTAGCTCTACCTGGTTGTTGGTTATGTAGCTCTACCTGGTTGGGGTTTATGTGGCTCTACCTGGTTGTTGGTTATGTAGCTCTACCTGGTTGATGGTTATGTAGCTCTACCTGGTTGTTGGTTATGTAGCTCTACCTGGTTGGGGTTTATGTGGCTCTACCTGGTTGTTGGTTATGTAGCTCTACCTGGTTGGGGTTTATGTGGCCCTACCTGGTTGGGGTTTATGTGGCTCTACCTGGTTGTTGGTTATGTAGCTCTATCTAGTTGATGGTTATGTAGCTCTACCTGGCTGGGGTTTATGTGGCTCTACCTGGTTGGGGTTTATGTGGCTCTACCTGGTTGGGGTTTATGTATCTCTACCTGGTTGGGGTTTATGTGGCTCTACCTGGTTGGGGTTTATGTAACTCTACCTGGTTGGTGATTATGTAGCTCTACCTGGTTGGTATTTATGTAACTTTACCTGGTTAGGGTTTATGTAGCTCTACCTGGTTGGGGTTTATGTAACTCTACCTGGTTGGTGATTTTGTAGTTCTACCCGGTTGGTGGTTATGTAGCTCTTCCTGGTTGTTGGTTATGTAGCTCTACCTGGTTGATGGTTATGTAGCTCTACCTGGTTGTTGGTTATGTAGCTCTACCTGGTTGTTGGTTATGTAGCTCTACCTGGTTGTTGGTTATGTAGCTCTACCTGGTTGGGGTTTATGTGGCTCTACCTGGTTGTTGGTTATGTAGCTCTACCTGGTTGATGGTTATGTAGCTCTACCTGGTTGTTGGTTATGTAGCTCTACCTGGTTGGGGTTTATGTGGCTCTACCTGGTTGTTGGTTATGTAGCTCTACCTGGTTGGGGTTTATGTGGCCCTACCTGGTTGGGGTTTATGTGGCTCTACCTGGTTGTTGGTTATGTAGCTCTATCTAGTTGATGGTTATGTAGCTCTACCTGGCTGGGGTTTATGTGGCTCTACCTGGTTGGGGTTTATGTGGCTCTACCTGGTTGGGGTTTATGTATCTCTACCTGGTTGGGGTTTATGTGGCTCTACCTGGTTGGGGTTTATGTAACTCTACCTGGTTGGTGATTATGTAGCTCTACCTGGTTGGTATTTATGTAACTTTACCTGGTTAGGGTTTATGTAGCTCTACCTGGTTGGGGTTTATGTAACTCTACCTGGTTGGTGATTTTGTAGTTCTACCCGGTTGGTGGTTATGTAGCTCTTCCTGGTTGTTGGTTATGTAGCTCTACCTGGCTGGGGGTTATGTAGCTCTACCTGGCTGGGGGTTATGTAGCTCTACCTGATTGTTGGTTATGTATCTCTAGCTGGTTGGTGGTTATGTAGCTCTACCTGGTTGTTGGTTATGTAGCTCTACCTGGTTGGGGTTTATGTGGCACTACCTGGTTGGGGTTTATGTGGCTCTACCCGGTTGGGGGTTATGTAGCTCTACCTGGTTGGGGTTTATGTGGCTCTACCTGGTTGGGGTTTATGTAGCTCTACCTGGTTGATGGTTATGTAACTCTACCTGGTTGGGGTTTATGTTGCTCTATCTAGTTGGGGTTTATGTATCTCTACCTGGTTGGGGTTTATGTAGCTCTACCTGGTTGGGGTTTATGTGGCACTACCTGGTTGGGGTTTATGTGGCTCTACCCGGTTGGGGTTTATGTGGCTCTACCTGGTTGGGGTTTATGTGGCTCTACCTGGTTGGGGTTTATGTAGCTCTACCTGGTTGATGGTTATGTAACTCTACCTGGTTGGGGTTTATGTTGCTCTATCTAGTTGGGGTTTATGTATCTCTACCTGGTTGGGGTTTATGTAGCTCTACCTGGTTGGTATTTATGTGGCTGTACCTTGTTGGTAATTATTAAGCTCAATCCGGTTGGTGGTTATGTAGCTGTACCTGGTTGGTGGTTATGTAGCTGTACCTGGTTGGTATTTATGTAACTCTATCTGGTTGGTATTTATGTGGCTCTATCTGGTTGGTATTTATGTGGCTCTACCTGGTTGGGGTTTATGTGGCTCTACCTGGTTGGTATTCATGTAGCTCTACCTGGTTGGGGTTTATGTAGCTTTACCTGGTTGGTGATTTTGTAGTTCTACCCGGTTGGTGGTTATGTAGCTCTTCCTGGTTGTTGGTTATGTAGCTCTACCTGGCTGGGGGTTATGTAGCTCTACCTGATTGTTGGTTATGTATCTCTAGCTGGTTGGGGTTTATGTGGCTGTACCTGGTTGGGGGTTATGTAGCTCTACCTGGTTGATGGTTATGTAACTCTACCTGGTTGGGGTTTATGTTGCTCTATCTAGTTGGGGTTTATGTCACTCTACCGGGTTGGTATTTATGTGGCTGTACCTGGTTGGGGTTTATGTTGCTCTATCTAGTTGGGGTTTATGTCACTCTACCTGGTTGGGCTTTATGTAGCTCTACATGGTTGGGGGTTTATGTAGCTCTACCTGGTTGGTATTTATGTGGCTGTACCTGGTTGGGGTTTATGTTGCTCTATCTAGTTGGGGTTTATGTCACTCTACCTGGTTGGGGTTTATGTAGCTCTACATATTTGGGGTTTATGTAGCTCTACCTGGTTGGTATTTATGTGGCTGTACCTGGTTGGGGTTTATGTAGCTCTACCTGGTTGGTATTTATATGGCTGTACCTTGTTGGTGATTATTAAGCTCAATCCGGTTGGTGGTTATGTAGCTGTACCTGGTTGGGGTTTATGTTGCTCTATCTAGTTGGGGTTTATGTATCTCTACCTGGTTGGGGTTTATGTTGCTCTATCTAGTTGGGGTTTATGTAACTCTACCTGGTTGGGGTTTATGTTGCTCTATCTAGTTGGGGTTTATGTATCTCTACCTGGTTGGGGTTTATGTAGCTCTACCTGGTTGGTATTTATGTGGCTGTACCTTGTTGGTGATTATTTAGCTCTATCCGGTTGGTGGTTATGTAGCTCTACCTGGTTGGTGGTTATGTAGCTGTACCTGGTCAGTGGGTATGTAGTGGTTTTACCTGGTTCAGGTCTGTGACCAAAAATAAGGATCTTGTGAATACGTGGGTAAGTACAGGATAGAATGAAGATCGTCTGACAACTTGTAAAGTTTATATATGGAGGATTCTCCAGTGCACCCACTGATATAGCCTAAACCTCGCTTCCCAGAACTCTTTAAACGTTACTGCTTTCATGGCTGGATTGGCTCAGATCTCCAGACGGCAGTGCAGGAACAGGAAAAAGCCTTGGGGTAAACGGTGGCCGGTGGACCCCATTAGGAGTGTAGTTCAGCTTTTGGTACCTACAGAAACAGCAGCAGCCTGAAACGTTAGGATCTTTTAAAGACAGGACTGTGTACTAGATGTTTTGAATGTGGATTAAATGTGGATTCAATGTTTGAAGTGAACTTGTTTGTCATGTGCTGTTATTTCCCTCTACAGTCATTGCACAACCACATACGCACCATATGTTTTAAAGTTTAGAGCCAGTTTAGCCTCACGACACCACACATCACTGAGTCATTACACACCGACCAAGCTTTTGTAAAATGGCTCACAGCAGGGGAGCAATAAAACTGTGTGTGTGTGTCAGTGAGTGTGAGTGAGTGTGTGAGTGCGTGTGTGTGTGTGTGTGTGTGTGTGTGTGTGTGAGTGTGAGTGTGTGTGTGAGTGTGTTCTGCTTGATCATTTTTGCCTGAAAGTGTGTGTGCAGAAAGCTCACCAGCCCTCGTTCAGTCCATTAGCATTTACCCCCTTTCTGTACCAGACTGGCTTCTAGCTAGACCACCAAACAGTGTTACATATTCAAGACCTGATAGACCCCCAATTAACAAACATCAAATAAACAAACATCACTCACCACCGCCCTCTAAAGGAGTTATTAACAAACATCAAATAAACAAACATCACTCACCACCGCCCTCTAAAGGAGTTATTAACATCAAATAAACAAACATCACTCACCACCGCCCTCTAAAGGAGTTATTAACATCAAATAAACAAACATCACTCACCACCGCCCTCTAAAGGAGTTATTAACAAACATCAAATAAACAAACATCACTCACCACCGCCCTCTAAAGGAGTTATTAACAAACATCAAATAAACACACATCACTCACCACCGCCCTCTAAAGGAGTTATTAACATCAAATAAACAAACATCACTCACCACCGCCCTCTAAAGGAGTTATTAACAAACATCAAATAAACACACATCACTCACCACCGCCCTCTAAAGGAGTTATTAACAAACATCAAATAAACACACATCACTCACCACCGCCCTCTAAAGGAGTTATTAACAAACATCAAATAAACACACATCACTCACCACCGCCCTCTAAAGGAGTTATTAACAAACATCAAATAAACACACATCACTCACCACCGCCCTCTAAAGGAGTCATTAACAAACATCAAATAAACAAACATCACTCACCACCGCCCTCTAAAGGAGTTATTAACAAACATCAAATAAACACACATCACTCACCACCGCCCTCTAAAGGAGTTATTAACATCAAATAAACAAACATCACTCACCACCGCCCTCTAAAGGAGTTATTAACAAACATCAAATAAACAAACATCACTGACCACCGCCCTCTAAAGGAGTTATTAACAAACATCAAATAAACAAACATCACTTACCACCGCCCTCTAAAGGAGTTATTAACATCAAATAAACAAACATCACTCACCACCGCCCTCTAAAGGAGTTATTAACAAACATCAAATAAACACACATCACTCACCACCGCCCTCTAAAGGAGTTATTAACAAACATCAAATAAACAAACATCACTCACCACCGCCCTCTAAAGGAGTTATTAACATCAAATAAACAAACATCACTCACCACCGCCCTCTAAAGGAGTTATTAACAAACATCAAATAAACAAACATCACTTACCACCGCCCTCTAAAGGAGTTATTAACAAACATCAAATAAACAAACATCACTCAACACCGCCCTCTAAAGGAGTTATTAACAAACATCAAATAAACAAACATCACTCACCACCGCCCTCTAAAGGAGTTATTAACAAACATCAAATAAACAAACATCAACATTTCTAAGCATTTTAACTAGAAGCTGGTTAACAGCAGGGCTGTCCCTGTTGTGCAGTGTTAGTGTGTGTGTGTGTGTGTGTGTGTGTGTCTTGCCTGTGGTCAGTGTTACAGTGAGCTCCAACATGTGTGTGTCTGTGTGCATTAACAGCGTGCATGGCTGAGTAGCCTGTGGTGTGTGTGTGTGTGTGTGTGTGTGTGTGTGTGTGTGTGTGTGTGTGGTTAGCCGCTGGTGAGTGTTTGATGCTCAGTTACACAGTGTTAGTGAGCTGCATGTCACCCCCAGAGCACTGAGGGACGGACGGACGGAGAGATACAGGAGTGTTTATGTTAATTATGGATTCTAGAAGCAGCTGTCTGTGACACATTAACACTGCAGCCTGGCTGAATGACGGCTGGGCGCTAGTATCTGAATCCTGGAGACGAGCCGCGGTTACAGTCTCCGTGTGTGAGCGTGTTTTTTTAAAGCGTTGTATTAAACAGTGCTTGGTTGAAAAAATTAAAGATATAAATATAATAAACATAGAAACAAAGGAGTTCACCCCCCATCCACATCTCTGAACTCTAATCACTTTCATGGTCACAGGTGTATAAAAGCAGCTCCTAGTCCTGCAGACTGCTTCTACACACATTAGTAAAGAGTGTCTCTCTCAGGAGCTCAGTGAACTCCAGCGTGGTACCGTGATAGGACACCACCTGTGGAACGAGTCCAGTGGTGAAGTTTCCTCACTACTAAATATTCCACAGTGGACTGTCAGTGGTGGTAGAACAAAGTGGAAGTGATTGAGAACGACAGCAACTCCGCCACCAAGTGGTAGAACACGTACAATGACAGAGCGGGTCAGCGGATGCTGAGGAGCATAGTGCACAGAGGTCACCAACTTTCTACAGAGTCCATCACTACAGACCTCCAAACTTCATGTGGTCTTCAGATCAGCTCAAGAACAGAGCGTAGAGAGCTTCATGGAATGGGTCTCCATGGCCGAGCAGCTGCATCTAAGCCTTTAATCACCAAGCCCCAAGTGCCACTGGACTCTGGAGCAGTAGAGACGAGTTCTCTGGAGTGAACAATCACGCTTCTCCATCTGACAATCTGATGGACAAGTCTGGGTTTGGTGGTTGTCAGGAGAACGGTACTTCTCTGACTTCATTGTGCTGAGAGTAAAGTTTGGTGGAGGGGGGATTATAGTGTGGGGTTGTTTTTCAGGAGGTGGGCTCGGACCCTCAGTTCCAGTGAAATGAACTCTTAATGCTTCAGCAGACCAAGAGATTCTGGACAATTCCATGCTCCCAACTTTGTGGGGACAGTTTGGGGGACGGCCCCTTCCTGTTCTAACATGACTGCCCACCAGTGCACAGAGCAGCTCCATAAAGACATGGAGGAGGAGTTTGGTGTGAAAGATCTTGACTGGCCTGACCTCCTGACCTCAACCTGATAGAACACCTTTGGGATTAATTAGAGCGGAGACTGAGAGTCAGACATCCAACATCAGTGTCTGACCTCACAGATGTTCTTCTGGAAGAACGGTCCAACATTCCCATAAACACTCTCCTAAACCGTGTGGAGAGACTTCCCAGAAGAGCTGAAGCTGTTATAGCTGTGAAGGTTGTACCGACATCATATTAAACCCTATGGATTAAGAATGGGACGTGAGTGAAGACAGACAAGCGAATACTTTTGGAGTGTAGTGTGTGTTACCAGCAGATCATTCAGCATAGTTCAGATATGGATGCCGCTGTAGAGAAGCAGCTCGAGTGGGCTAGCAGGACGAGGGGAAACTGAGTGGCGGGCTGGGAAAACCTCTGAGCTCGTAACTCGTAACCAGTTAGCAGGGTTTAAAGTTCCAGAGCAGCTGGAGGTTTTCTTCATTCCTCTTTTCCTCGTGAGGCTAAAATTGGCTTCTTTTCTGAGCTTTCCCTTCCACCTTAACTGATACAGACGTGGACAGAGTGCCAGAAAAGGACTGGAGCTCCATTTAAGGTGGAACGAAAGCCAACGCCAGTGTTTTCCAGAACGTTCTCGGAAAAGTATTGTTCATTTTCATTCCTTCTCAGATTCAGCCCTTAATCAGGAACTGGTTTGTTCACACATCCAAGGTTTTGATCAGGACCACCACAGAGAAGATACTATCAGGAAGGTGGATCATTCTCAGCACTGCAGTGACACTGACATTGTGGTCGTGGTGTGTTAGTTAGTGTGTGTTGTGCTGGTGTGAGTGGATCAGACACAGCAGTGCTGCTGCTGCTGGAGTGTTTAAACACCTCCTCAGTGTCACTGCTGGACTGAGAATTGTCCACCAACCAAAACTATCCAGACAGCAGTGTCCTGTGGGCGGCGTCCTGTGTCCACTGATGATGAACTAGAGGAACACAAACTGTGCAGCAGCAGATGAGCTACTGTCTCTGACTTTACATCTACAAGGTGGACCAGCAAGTAGTAGGAGTGTCTAATAGAGTGGACAGTGAGTGGACACAGGGTTTAAACACTCCAGCAGCCTCCCTATGACCCACCTCCCTAATAGTATCTGCTCTGTGGTGGTCCTGTGGGGGTCCTGATCATTAAAGAACAGAGTAATAAAGTATACAGAGAATCAGATGATCTACAGTCTGTAGGTGGAGCTCCTGTATGGTCAGTGGAGCTGATACAGTGTGTGTATGTACCAGCGGCTACACAAAGAGGACGACAACAGATAGAGGTCATGTGCCAATCTATCTCAGATGCTTTAGAAATTAACTTCATACTCAAGACTTGCTGAGTCTGGACGTTCACCGTGTGATTAGATTAGACGATGCGGTGGACCAGATCTAGTAAATCTGATAACGATTGACGAACCCTCAATTTCTCTTCATGCTGGGCCTCCGCGAGTGTATCTATCTAGCCGTGTTCACGATAACGGTGGCGTCCTTTCTCCACCGGGTTCACGTGAAGAACATCTCCTTTGTGCTTCATCTGGAGAGGTAAAAGAAAACAAATCATTAACGCAGTGGAGGAAGCGAAGTGGAAGGAGGAAGGAGAACGAGCGGGCGCTGGAGAACACGTGAGCGCCCCTGTTTCTTTTTTTCTCACCCCCTCCGTAAAAAACGACAGGAGAGGAAGCGTGAGCATCTCCAAACTCATCATCTTATCTAGGCCAGGCCTGATGTGTTGGCTCTGAGCGGATATCAGATCACCTCCCTGCAGACCAGTCTCACTTTCCGTCCTAAAGCCGCTTTTAAACCCGGCGTATTAAAGCGCGCCGCCACACCGGGCCCCAGCGAGGCCCCCACGCCAGCCCGGCTAAGCTGCCTTTACCTTCAGCGAGGCGGGCCGCAGATATCAGGACGGCTTAGAAGGAGACCAGAAACGTCCAGGCCTGGGTTTTTATTTTTTTTGCCACCGAATCAGTAGTCAGTTTGACGGGCGCGTGAAGTCCAAGGTGAGGCGTTCGAGCGGCTCCTGTACGGAGACTCCGGAGACGACCCTGAGCTGAGGAACGTAGTCTTACCAGCGCGTCTGACCTTTTTCGGAAACGCCGGCCAGCTCTTCTGTCTGAGTATGTCATTGTGCGCAAGGTGACTCTTCACTCTCTCTCTCTCTCTCTCTCTCTCTCTCTCTCTCTCTCGCTCTCACTCTGGCTCTCTCTCGCCCTAGTTTACAGTGGTTCTGGGATTGCGGTGCATGTTTAATTCATTAGAGGAGAGTCTTGTCCAGCTTTCTGATCAAAGCTTCATGGGTCCGTCCATGCTTTAGAGTCTGGAGGCACCTTTGGCGCGTCTGCGGTCCTGTACGTATCACTCCGCACACAGCCGTACGCCAGTCTGACCTTGACCTGGTCCTTCATTGCTTACCTGTATGTGAGGAACTGTGTTGTGGTTTCCATCATTGTCTCATTTTGGAGGACTCTGTATTGATATGGATGGATAGTGTTGGTGTTGGTTTGTGGCTGATGTTCATTATTGCTGATTAGAACTGATAGACGATATTAATATTAATGGATACTTATTAAAATAGTCTAATATTTCCAGTTTTAGAAAGTTGAAAATTGTATCATTTGTAGTGATGCTGCACTGATGCGGGAGTTCTATGCCAGTACTTTGTGTCTGATGTGTTTTGTGTATATATCTGCCAACACAGATACAGAAACAGTAATGAATGTTAGATGTTAGGGCTAAATCTCTGAAACACATTTTACATTGTGTAAACATTTTATGATGAGTGGACCAATAGAAACGCTCCAAAATAGCTTAGAAAAAAATCTGGCTCCATTGACTTACACTGAAAGTCGCAACAGTTAAAGTTTTTTCCTGTAGAGCTGCCAGATACTTGTGTATATATATATATATATATATATATATATATATATATATATATATATATATATATATATATATATATATATAAACATTTTTAATGAGATTTAGAGGGTTTTTGGTGTGAAATGGTTCAGAGGGGAACCAGGGGTCTCCATGTCTACAACATAAACTAACACATTGTATTTACTATGAAACCCACCGGTGAAGCTACATGTGATTTCTGAGTTTATTTGAATATTGATGGTGGAAAATAATACAAATAGGACTCGCACAGTATTTTTACTTCAGTATGTTGAGCATTTTTTACTCTTTATCTTGTTAAGACGTTTTACCACTGGGTTCTTTATCAAAGATCTTTTCACTTGTAGCGATATTAAGGGTTTATATAGGGTCTTCATATCGTCACTGTCTCTTTATGATTTGAACTTTTCTGCATAATTTAAACTTAACAGTTCTGCTTTACATTGTTTCCAAATTTTATGATGAATGGACCAATAGAAATGCTCCAAGGTTCCATTGACTTACATTGAAAGTTGCAACAGCTTTTGTCCTCTCCTGTAAAGCTGTTGAATACTTGTTTTTTAGTCATGACACTATATATATATATATATATATATATATATATATATATATATATATATATATATATATATATATATATATTTATTTATTTATTTATTTTGAGAGTTTCTAGTGTGAAATGGTTCAGATGGTAACCAGGTTCACTATATATATATATATATATATATATATATATATATATATATATATATATATGAATGTTGGTGATGGTACAGTAGTGCCAATAGGACTCGCACAGTATGTTTACTTCAGTATGTTGGCTCTATGTTAAGCTTTGTTCACTCTACCCTGTTAACACCTTATAAAAGTTTATTAAAGGGTCTTCATATTATCACTGTCCAAAGTAAACCAAGTATTAATATTTTTTGGGTGATTTTTAATTTTCTACATAATTTAAACTCTACAGTTGTGCTTTACATTGTCTCCAAATTGGACCAATAAAAATGCTCCAAAAGTGCTTTAATCTAAACACATATCTATTAACTTGCATTGAAAGAGGAGGTTCCTTTGAAGTTGTTGTTTTGAAGATAAAGCGGTGACATCGTTGATCACGACCGCCGACTCATTACAATAATATCGTGAGATTGCGCGAGCCGGGTCGAGCAAGCGCTCCCGAGTGCTTCCCGGTTTCCGTTGCTTTGAATGCGAAGGGCCCCCCGACCTCGTCCTCCTGTTACACGGGCTTTGTCACGCTCACCCAGGCGAACCACTAACACTGAAATTAATGACACTTCACAATTTGCATAATTAATGAGGCATGCTCTCGGATTTTAATTACACGTCAGTAATGCGCTGGTAATTCATTCTATTCTTGTTTGGGGGTATTTAATCAGGGAGTTGTCGTTGCCTGTTGTGCTCTGTTGTGCGTGTGGAAGGGGTCGCCCACCCTGCCTGTCGGAGGTGTTACAGATGTGGCATCAATGCAGAGGACGCGTTGCATCACTTCTGAAATGCGACGCGAGCGAAAACGTCTGCTCAAAACATCGGTTCATATAGCTAACATTTATAAATATTATAATATCTAAATACGATTAAAGTAGAGACGCTTATGACCCGACAGTTTGTTGCCTAATATTTATATTATTAATATTATATTAATATTTGTCACATATATGCATGCATAAGACATATACTCCAACTTTAGCGCGTCTGCAGTCCTGTACGTATCACTCCGATCACACATACGGAAGCTTCACCTTGACCTGGTTCTTTTATGCTCACCTGTATGTGAGAAACTGTGTTATGGTTCCATCACTGTCTCACTCTGCAGAGCGCTGTATTCATTTGGTTGGTTAGAGTTCATGTTTGTTAGTGGCTGATATTGATTTGTATTATTTTTTCTGTATTTGATTTGATATTATTGGATGCTTATTAAAATAATGTTTTTCATTTTTAGAAAATTGCAAATCAGGATCAATCATTTTTAGGGATGCTGCACTGATACAGGATTTCTGCGCAAGTGCCAACATCCAGTATTTATGTGAGGAACTGTGTTATGGTTTTGGAGGACTCTATATTGTTGATGTTCATTTGTCTATTCATTGCTGATAAAAACCGATATATTAATATTATTGGATACTTATTAAAAATAGTCTAATATTTCCATTTTTAGAAAGTTGAAAATTTAAAATTCTATCATTTGTAGCGATGCTGCACTGATACGGGAGTTCTACGCCAAACAATTGGGGCTAAAACAACATTCAGTATTTATATTTTATGTATATATCTGCTGACACAGATACAGAAACAGTTATATGTTACAATTATTAATTTATGTAGTTATACAAATTCAGTAAATGCGGTTCTGTACATATATGTATATATATATATATATATATATATATATTTTTTTATTATATTATATTATATAATATTATGAGGTTATTCAACTGTTTATACACATTTATACTAGTTTATTGTAATTTTATCTACTGAAAGTTTCATTACATTAGCCTAAAAATATTAGATGTATAATTAAATATACATTTGCTAAGTTATCAATTTTGTAGTCTAGTAGTCAATATATCTAAAATAGTTCACTAATATGTGTAATATCTCTCACTATGAGACTGTTGTAAGAATATTATAAGATTATTTCAACTGTTTATTTACATTTATACTAGTTTATAGTCATTTTATCTACTGAACGTGTTTTATTATATTAGCAGATTTGACTTGTTTTAGGCATTATTTTATTAAATACACAAAATAATCTTCATTATTTCTCAGAATTAACACAATATTTTTACTTGCTAAGATATAATTGTTTTTAAGTCTATTTGCATTTATAGTTTTTATGTAGATTTTATAACTGCATAAAATTAAATATGCCTACAAATAAGTAATCTTGTATTATTCTTATTCTTAAGTCACATAGAGATAAATATTAGATGTATTAACTTAATATATATTTGCTAAGGTATAATTTTTGTAGCATAGTTGTCAATGTATGTAAAACAGTTAATGAATGTATGTAATATATCTCCTTATGAGTCTGTTGTAAGAATATTATAAGGTTATTCAACTTGTTATGTAAATGCATTTATACTAGTTTATTGTAAAAAAATAAATATACTGAAAGTGTTTCATTACATTAGCATAATAAGAAATATTAAATGTATTAACTAAAAATACATTTGCTATGGTATAAATTTTGTATCGTAGTTGTCAATATATAAAATAGTTCATTAATATATGTATTATTTGGCATTATTAGACTGTTGTATGAATATTATGAGAATATTTTACCTGTTTATATATATTTATACTATGTAAATTAATTACTTTTATTAGTTACTTAGCTTTCTTGTTTTCAGAAATAATGAAGGTAATTTGAAATATGCTTAAACAAGTATAACTGTATAGAAACATGTATATGATATACTTAAGTATCATAGTGAGACATGTTACATATATTCATTAACCTTTTTAGATATATTGACTACTATGCAACACAATAAAACTTTTATATATTTAGTTAATATATGTAATATTTCTCAGTATGAGACTGTTATAAGAATCTGTTGTAAGATTATATTACTTGTTTATACTCATTTATAAATAAATATATATATAAATTTTATATATATATATATATATATATATATATATATATATATATATATATATATATACTTGTAATTCGGCTTAAATCATGTATAACTGTGTAGAAACAGGTGTGTAATATTCGTACATCAGTCTCATAGTGAGAAATATCAGATATATTAACTACATATCATGATGTTATGCTTTCGCCATGTCGCCCACACATTATTCCTGGTGTATATTAAAAAGCTGGATGCGGTGGGGCACGGGGGGGCACGGGGGTCCGTCCTGCGCTCGGCTGTATGTATGTCTGAGCTCTGTGAGTGGGAGAAACGATCAGTTCTACGAGTCCTGTTTGTTTGAATGGCCGTTTTCTGAACATCTCCTGATATGGTGAGGGGAATGTTGTGTTTACGTTGTGACCTGTGATGAGACGTGAGTGTGAGGACGTCCTCCGGCGGGTGTGTGTGTGTGTGTGTGGGGGGGGGGGGGGGGGCGGTGACGTGGTTCACGTATTGCTGGTTTTAAGTTCGAATGCTAAGCTCACGTTGTTGACCTGGACTCTGATTAATCACCGTGCTGGGCGCTAGCAGGCCGCGCCGTGACTCACGGGCAAATGGGCCGTATAAATTCCTCAGGACTGAGCCAGTCGCACTTCATCTCCCAGAAGCCCTCACTGGTTGGTGAACAGGGCAGCGTCTCAACTGGGATCCTTGCAGATGGGATTTAAAGAGACTATAGCTTACATTCCCGTTCATGACTCACTTTTAAATGGCCATCCCACATCTGTTACCGTCCCTTTAACACTGATATAGGATACAAGATGCTGTACATTGCTGTGAGGATTTGATTGAGTGTTAGTGAGGTCAGGTACTGGTGTTGAACATTGCTGTGAGGATTTGATGGAGTGTTAGTGAGGTCAGGTACTGATGTTGAACATTGCTGTGAGGGTTTGATTGAGTGTTAGTGAGGTCAGGTACTGGTGTTGAACATTGCTGTGAGGATGTGATTGAGTGTTAGTGAGGTCAGGTACTGATGTTGAACATTGCTGTGAGGATCTGATTGAGTGTTAGTGAGGTCAGGTGCTGATGTTGAACATTGCTGTGAGGATTTCATTGAGTGTTAGTGGTGTATTGTTCCTTATTCCAAAAAGCAGCCCAGGCTGAAACGTTGCTTATAACTTCAGCTTAAGTGGGCGGGGCTAAACTACTGTAGGCTGAATAGGCAGATGTGTTGCTTTTTGTGACATCATAAAAACAACAAATGTTAATAAGTTACTGCTAAATTCATATATATATATATATATATATATATATATATATATATATATATATATATATATATATATATATATATATATATATATATATACATACACACACACTGTATCAGCTGTAGGGAGAGTAAATAGTATCCACCTGTAAATAGTAGATTCTGAAACATCTAAATCAACCTTTATGCTAGTCTATGAAAATTAAAGGGCCCATATTCTGCTTTTTATGTCTGTATTTGTGTTTAATTTCCCCCACGCGGTCCAGCTATCACATTTGTGTGCTTTAATGTCACTGTGTGTTTAATACTGTATGTAAATGACCTCTGTTCTGATTGGCTGTCTTATTATAGAAACACTGCTTATATAACTTCATTGTGAGTGGGTGCTGTTGGCTCAATAAAAATGGGCATATGTAAATATGTGGGCTTTTGTGACATCACTAAAACAGACAGGCTGCTGGTTTTTGTATGTATGAACTGGACTTTGGTTTTGCGGCGTCAACAGTGTTTACATGCTACATCAGACTGTATGCAAATATATTTAAATTAGATGAGGAAAGGCTGCGTTGGTTCGTGGGATGGGCCCTTTAAGCTCGACCGGCTAATGAATGTAAATATGGCAGGTGATTGACAGATTGGTGGTGATGGCTCCTCTGGCTTGTGTCTATCCATCGCTCCTCCTTTTATCATCCAATTGTCCCCCAAGTGTACCTCACATGCTGCTCTATCAATTATCTCTGTGTCTGTCTGCCTGGTGGAGTCGCTCCGCCCCCTGTCTGTCTCTCCTGACGCGTGTGCAGACAGCAGGCTGGCGGCTGATTAGTTAACGTGTGAAGCTCTCCTTCAAGGTCACGCCGCTAGATTGGATAACTCGGATAATCTAGATCCGTCTGTAGGAACAAAAACCTGAAGACTTCAGAGATGTTGGTGTCCACCTCGTCACTGAAGATGTGCTTCTAGAGTCAGACAGTATAACAGAGTATACAATCAGTACTGTGATCAGTTCTGTTCTGAGAACATTGCTGTGAGGATTTGATTGAGTGTTAGTGAGGTCAGGTACTGGTGTTGAACATTGCTGTGAGGATTTGATTGAGTGTTAGTGAGGTCAGGTACTGGTGTTGAACATTGCTGTGAGGATTTGATTGAGTGTTAGTGAGGTCAGGTACTGGTGTTGAACATTGCTGTGAGGATCTGATTGAGTGTTAGTGAGGTCAGGTACTGATGTTGAACATTGCTGTGAGGGTTTGATTGAGTGTTAGTGAGGTCAGGTACTGATGTTGAACATTGCTGTGAGGGTTTGATTGAGTGTTAGTGAGGTCAGGTACTGATGTTGAACATTGCTGTGAGGATTTGATTGAGTATTAGTGAGGTCAGGTACTGATGTTGAACATTGCTGTGAGGATCTGATTGAGTGTTAGTGAGGTCAGGTACTGATGTTGAACATTGTTGTGAGGATTTGATTGAGTGTTAGTGAGGTCAGGTACTGATGTTGAACATTGCTGTGAGGGTTTGATTGAGTGGTAGTGAGGTTAGGTACTGATGTTGAACATTGCTGTGAGGGTTTGATTGAGTGTTAGTGAGGTCAGGTACTGATGTTGAACATTGCTGTGAGGGTTTGATTGAGTGTTAGTGAGGTCAGGTACTGATGTTGAACATTGCTGTGAGGATTTGATTGAGTATTAGTGAGGTCAGGTACTGATGTTGAACATTGCTGTGAGGATCTGATTGAGTGTTAGTGAGGTCAGGTACTGATGTTGAACATTGTTGTGAGGATTTGATTGAGTGTTAGTGAGGTCAGGTACTGATGTTGAACATTGCTGTGAGGATCTGATTGAGTGTTAGTGAGGTCAGGTACTGATGTTGAACATTGCTGTGAGGATTTGATTGAGTGTTAGTGAGGTCAGGTACTGATGTTGAACATTGCTGTGAGGATCTGATTGAGTGTTAGTGAGGTCAGGTACTGATGTTGAACATTGCTGTGAGGATTTGATTGAGTGTTAGTGAGGTCAGGTACTGGTGTTGAACATTGCTGTGAGGATTTGATTGAGTGTTAGTGAGGTCAGGTACTGATGTTGAACATTGCTGTGAGGATTTGATTGAGTGTTAGTGAGGTCAGGTACTGGTGTTGAACATTGCTGTGAGGATTTGATTGAGTGTTAGTGAGGTCAGGTACTGATGTTGAACATTGCTGTGAGGATTTGATTGAGTGTTAGTGAGGTCAGGTACTGATGTTGAACATTGCTGTGAGGATTTGATTGAGTGTTAGTGAGGTCAGGTACTGGTGTTGAACATTGCTGTGAGGATTTGATTGAGTGTTAGTGAGGTCAGGTACTGATGTTGAACATTGCTGTGAGGATTTGATTGAGTGTTAGTGAGGTCAGGTACTGATGTTGAACATTGCTGTGAGGATTTGATTGAGTGTATTATACGAGAGTCTGAGTTTTATATATTGTATATGTTTGTATATGACAGGAAGAAGAATCAGCGCCTGCAAGACTACTGAAGGTTTAGTAGTTTGATTAATAACTGACCTGTAGAACAGTGCAGTGCAGCAGAATATAAAATATACATTATTAAAGACATGCAGACTTTATAACCTCTAGCTTATAAAAAGTAGAATTTCTCTAATAAGCAGTTTAAGAAAAGAGACTCACCGCCAGCTGAGCACATTTCATCTACCCGTCTAGTTTCTGTGTTTGTATGTACTCGAGAGTTCTGATCATATAGGGTGAAACTAAGAAACTAAGATTTGTTATTTTCTTTTTTCTGTGAAATGTTGCAATTTAAAACCCTTCTGTTCTGCTAAACCTATACTTTACCAAGTGAAAACATGTAATTTATATATATATATGTATTAGAGATGGACCGATCAGCGTTTTTGAGGCCGATTCCGATCGCCGATCACCTTTCAGCACAATTGGCCGATAGCTGATACCGATAGAGGGCGGGGCTATATGCCACAGCAGGGCTACATGTAGTTATTAGCGCAAGCAAGTCATTAAACATTATTACCATTTATAACCAGCTCATATGAAACAACATAATATTTATAACTAAATTGACAGTGAATAAACAAAGTACATCAAACAAATATCCCCAAAACTGTAATCATTACATTTAGATCTTAAATTACTGCTGCTGTTCTGTTCGTACCGGTCAGATCTGGTCTGTACGGGTTTCTGGGTTATTAGTTTAGTGTTAGCTGTGTGTGTAGCTCTGCTGTTTACTGATACTCACTGTGTTCAGCTGTGTGGTGTCTCTGAAGTACCGTATCTTATTAGTATTAGATTAGTATCAGATTAATATCAGATTAGTATTAGATTAGTATCAGATTAATATCAGATTAGTATTAGATTAGTATCAGATTAGTATGTTAAATATCTTTGGTTCCAACGAGACACACGGATGTTACAGATGTTACAGAACGTCCTGAATGAGTCTGAGTCACATACGGTAAACACTGCCAGACGGACATGTTTTCTATCAGCGCATGCCGTGAACGCTGTAAACTGTTCTCGTGTGGTATGTTTTTCCACCTAGTGGTTCAGAGAGGAACTGCAAAGACCTGGCCGGAAGGGTTTTTAACGAACTGCTAGCTGTAAATACAGAAATTAAGCTTATTTGGTTAATGCCATTGATCAGCTCTCGGGATCGGAGAACTTGGAGAAATATTGGCCCATCACCAATCACATATTTTGATTAAAAATCAGCCGATACTGATACATAGCCAATATATATATATATATATATATATATATATATATATATATATATATATATATATATATATATATATATATATATATATATATATATATAATACAAATCTTACATTATATATATATATATATATATCATTATGTAGCTGTTGTAAGAATATGATTAGACTATTTACCTCATTTGTAGACATTTCTAAATGATTTTGTAATTTTATTTAGTAATTTTAAAGAACTTAAAGTACAAAGTAAAATAGTTTCATCTACTAAAAATCTGTAAATATAAGTTTGCACTTATATACAAGATTAGAACTTTTGAATAGCTAGTAAATCTTATATAAAAGTCTCTTATTATATTGTCAGATCATTTTACTAGTTTTAAGCATTATTTCTAGAAAGAAGCTAATTTCTTTTATTCCAAAAAAGAAAATTAATTGACTGATATAATAAAACACTTTCACCTTTAGCTCTTCTCTTCTTCTCTTCACTCCTCTCTCCATTTCAAGACATGTACGAAAAGGACGAGCCAGAGTAATAAACATAATAACAGGATAACAGATGTATAACATAGAATTTTATAGAAAATATAGACTCAAAATATGTTTGTTTACAGCATTGTGCTGCACTAGCATAACTAAATAACCACATAGAATATCCACGCTAACCTAAATACACAAACTTCCCACAATTATAAAATAAAACTCTCCATACCTGAAATAAAAAGTAATAAACAGCCCTTAGCTCTGGATAGGCGGGTGTCTATTTTCTCTTCTCCACTCCTCTTTAATTTATATAGAAAGCATATAGAAAAGGGGGAATCATGAGTTAGCTTGCATGCTAGCGTAGAACAGTGTAGAACGGGGCAGCATTATCAGTGTGTATATATATTTATTAGCTTTAATACTAATTACTAGCTATGTACTGTATACCACAATTGTTGGTAATAAAATGGGGGACATATGTAGAGCAGTTTAGTGATTTACGATAATCTCAATCTATAGGATTATTTTAGATTAGATTGCATTGTCTGACACCTACCTCTCCATTTCTAGACATGTACAAAAAGGGAAGAGACAAACATATAGAGAAGAATTTTGTGGAATTCTAACACAAAAACATGTGTATTTTAGAACTCTACAGGTTACATAAACAGGTGGAATAATCTCAATATATATATATATATATTACATTTCATGCAATTCACAAAAAATACTGTCCATTTTACAATTAGTGTAAGTGTATCTGATGATTATTAAAGAATAAAAATGTTTGTATTAAAGTCTATTTTTGTATAGAGGCTTATTTTACTTATAGTCCTATTATCAGTAATTCTCAGTCCTCTGTCTAAATCTCCTGGTACGACCACCAATCCAAGTTAAGGATGTTATTGGACTAATTGGTTGTTAGGACACTCTTGCTCAATTGTGATCACAGCTGAAAAACATTCTACTAATAAGTGAGTATAAAAGGGAACAACATTCTAGGTTAGTTTAGTATCTGAAGATCAGCAGTTGATGGCTTGCTGACCGACTCACAATGACCAGAAAGAACCAACTTTCTTTAGAGACCCGTCAGTCCATTGTTGTGTTAAGGAAGAAGATACTCCATTAAAACAAGAACATTTCACTGTGATCCCAAACTTTTGAGTGGTAGTGTATATGTATATATTAAAAATACCCACAGCTCTTTACAATAAATTAAAATTGTATTATAATTGGTCTAATAGAAATGCTCCAACATTATGTGGAAAGAAATCTGTTTCCATTAACTTTCATTCAAAGTTGTGATATTTCTTTTGCTCCTATAAACGTAATAAATTTTCAGTCCATTTACTGACATATTTCAGATTCAGGTGTGTCCAGCGTCCTGGTCTCTGGACTGAGTTTTATGAAGCTCTGTGCTAAGAGGAGGTTGTTTGATTCCAGAAGTGGTTCATTTTAATCAATAGCGAGAGAACAGAGCGATCAATAGAGCGATTAATAAAGCAGAGTGGTCTTGAGTAGCCCCCCATGAGTCGTGTGGTATTGCAGCTACGACCAGCAGTGAAGTCATCATGTCTGCACGCTGGTGTGGAGAGCCGATAGCTTTAGCATGCCGGAGTCTCTCGTGGCCGCTTATCTCGGCAGGTTTGGTTTAGAGGCTGACTCTGTTCTGGCTCCGAGATCAGACGTATCTCTCATCTGTCTTCACTTTCAGCAGGTCTAATCAGCGGCGCGGCGCTTATCTCCCGCGTCAGACGCAGTAACGGCATCACCGTGTTTAGCGTTCTGCTACAGTGCTAGTATGCTAGTGGACTGTTAGTGCTGGGAAACTAGCGCGCTGGTGTGAAGTTCTCGAGAGCCTCGACTCAGACCTCGACTCAGACCTCGACTCAGACCTAGCAGGCTAGCCGAGCTTTCTCTGACTGCATCCTGGACCTCATTTAGCCATCTGGTTCTCATCAATGCTAATCACCCAGGACTCCCATAATTCCCTGTGACGGCGCATAACAGCGTACAAACACGAGCTGCTGGTGGACGCTGGCCAGCTGAGGAGGCAAAGCCTTGAGCCTCGTACTGCTGTCTGCTCTTATTTTCCATGTTCTGTCCCTGTGACTGGCTAGAACACTTTGAGGGTTCTCCTGCTTTCATTGGTTCTGATACAGACACTCAAGTTATCTAGAACACTGGGTGTTCTAGATAACTTCAGACTTTCTGAGCTACATGGAATATATGACATAATTCCCAGCAATTTGTTTTAATTTATATACACCAATACATTAATACTGACCGTACTACGCTAAACCCTAAACCCTACATTTACACTAAACCCTAAACCCTACATCTACACTAAACCCTAAACCCTACACGTACACTAAACCCTAAACCCTACACGTACACTAAACCCTAAACCCTACACGTACACTAAACCCTAAACCCTACACGTACACTAAACCCTAAACCCTACATCTACACTAAACCCTAAACCCTACACGTACACTAAACCCTAAACCCTACATCTACACTAAACCCTAAACCCTACACGTACACTAAACCCTAAACCCTACATCTACACTAAACCCTAAACCCTACACGTACACTAAACCCTAAACCATACATCTACAATAAACCCTAAACCCTACACGTACACTAAACCCTAAACCCTACACGTACACTAAACCCTAAACCCTACATCTACACTAAACCCTAAACCCTACACGTACACTAAACCCTAAACCCTACACATACACTAAACCCTAAACCCTACACGTACACTAAACCCTAAACCCTACATCTACACTAAACCCTAAACCCTACACGGACACTAAACCCTAAACCCTACACATACACTAAACCCTAAACCCTACACATACACTAAACCCTAAACCCTACACGTACACTAAACCCTAAACCCTACACATACACTAAACCCTAAACCCTACACATACACTAAACCCTAAACCCTACACGTACACTAAACCCTAAACCCTACACGTACACAAAACCCTAAACCCTACACGTACACTAAATTCTAAACCCCACACCAACACTAAACCCTAAACCCTACACGTACACTAAACTCTAAACCCCACACAAACAGTAAACCCTAACTCCTATATCTACACTAAAACCTAAACCCTACACGTACACTAAAGCGTAAACACTACTCATACACTAAACCCAAAACCTACACGTACACTAAACCCTAAACCCTACACATACACTAAACACTAACCACTGCATTTACACTAAACCCTAAACCCTACACGTACACTAAACCCTAACTCCTACATCTACACTAAACCCTAAACCCTACACGTACACTAAACACTAACCACTACATTTACACTAAACCCTAAACCCTACACGTACACTAAACCCTAAACCCAACATCTACACTAAACCCTAAACCCTACACGTACACTAAACCCTAACTCCTACATCTACACTAAACCCTAAACCCTACACGTACACTAAACACTAACCCCTACATTTACACTACACACTAACTCCTACATTTACACTAAACACTAACCCCTACATTTACACTAAACACTAACCCCTACACGTACACTAAACCCTAAACCCTACATCTACACTAAACCCTAAACCCAACACGTACACTAAACCCTAAACCCTACATCTACACTAAACCCTAAACCCTACACGTACACTAAACACTAACTCCTACATTTACACTTAACACTAACTCCTACATCTACACTAAACACTAACCCCTACATTTACACTAAACACTAACCTCTACATTTACACTAAACACTAACCTCTACATTTACACTAAACACTAACCCCTACATATACACTAAACACTAACCTCTACATTTACACTAAACACTAACCTCTACATTTACACTAAACACTAACCCCTACATATACACTAAACACTAACCCCTACATTTACACTAAACACTAACTCCTACATTTACACTAAACACTAACTCCTACATTTACACTAAACCCTAACTCCTACATTTACACTAAACACTAACTCCTACACTTACACTAAACACTAACTCCTACATTTACACTAAACACTAAGTCCTACATTTACACTAAACACTAAGTCCTACATCTACACTAAACACTAACCCCTACATCTACACTAAACCCTAACCCCTACATTTACACTAAACACTAACTCCTACATTTACACTAAACCCTAACCTCTACATTTACACTAAACACTAACCCCTACATTTACACTAAACCCTAACTTCTACATTTACACTAAACACTAACTCCTACATCTACACTAAACCCTAACCCCTACATCTACACTAAACACTAACCCCTACATTTACACTAAACCCTAACCCCTACATTTACACTAAACACTAAGTCCTACATTTACACTAAACACTAAGTCCTACATTTACACTAAACACTAAGTCCTACATCTACACTAAACACTAACCCCTACATTTACACTAAACACTAAGTCCTACATTTACACTAAACACTAAGTCCTACATCTACACTAAACACTAACCCCTACATTTACACTAAACACTAAGTCCTACATTTACACTAAACACTAAGTCCTACATCTACACTAAACACTAACCCCTACATCTACACTAAACACTAACCTCTACATTTACACTAAACACTAACCCCTACATTTACACTAAACACTAAGTCCTACATT
>CM038702.1:1926408-1938908 GCA_021613375.1 Megaleporinus macrocephalus
GACTTATTTCTAGATTTTTTTTCTTGTATTAAGTGATTTTAGTATTGATTTCACTATAGTGGGGGTAATAAGTAGTCTTATTTTAAGAAATGTCCCTAAAACGAGAGAAGTTACAGTGAGATCATTGCTAACATCACATAAAACAAGTAAAAACCTTTAGAAGTGAGTTAAATATTCTAAAATCTAAAATAAACAGTCCTAAAATAAGACATATAAGATGTGCTGTGACTTTTTGGTGAATTCGGCTTCACCTGTAATCGATTTGCGTTTAATGGCACGTCTGTGAAAGCTTTCTAGATCTGAAGGTTTTGTTTACCTGAAGTAAACAGCTCGAAAACGACCACATCTGTTGCCGGTCTGCAGTTGTTTCCGCCGCTGCGAGTACAATCACAGTCCGAACTTCCTCAGCTTATCACGGTCAGAATCAGTCCGATAGTTTGTCTCCTCGGAATTCTGCAGTGGGTCAACAGGCCTGCTGTCCAGCTATTTGTATCTTTAGATGAGTACAAATATATTCTGGTAGATTGAAAATCAATCTGCTAATATTCAGTTCGTCTGCTAACTGAGGTTCTGTTCATCACCATGAGAAAAACAACAGCATGTGGTGATTTGTTTAACCCTTTAAATGCCCAGAATCCACCTATAGGTTAACAACAATGGGTTTGCACTGCCATCCATCTGGTTACTTAATAATAAGCTGTCATATTAAAACCTGTACATTCAAAACAGGCTGCAGTTTAGTCTCCATATATTCCCTGTATGGAGTAAATATTTGGTTTTCCGTGATGAGTGCTTTTGTTGATGGAACAAAATTTCAGTGCCATTTATTTGAGATTCATTGGAACGAATATATATATATATATATATATATATATATATATATATATATATATATATATATATATATATATATATATATATATATATATTACACGCATCAAACTTACTTAATGTTGTAATTTTTAGTGCATAATCTATTTAAACATCTGAATTGTAGTTAATTTATTGAGTACCTTGTATCATAAAGTTGTAATTAAAATTTTATATGATTATTTTATGGATTTCTAGATCATTTACTTGTTCAAGTTATGCTTATTCCATTAGCATTTTACCTTTTTATGTTTTAATGTTTTAATGTTTTAATGTATACAAATCTATAAATAATTGTATAATATTCTTACAAGTTTCATAATGAAAAATATTACAGATGTTAACTACATTTAAGATGTTTTCATTTGCTATGATATCATTTTTTGGAGGCTTGACACCAAAAATTGGCAACACAAATATTTGTTGACAGTTTTTATTGATAACATTATTGACATTTTAGCTCTTAAGTACATTGCTCTAATTTTGGAAGCATGGATGCAGGTAAAACCATCTTAAATGCAGTTATATATGTAACCTTTTTCATTATGAGACTGTTTAAGAATATTATAAGATGATTCCACTTGTTTATATATATTTATACTAGATTGTAATCATTTGTCTGCTAAAAGTTACTTATTTCATGGTTACATTAGCAGATCATGCATTATTTCTTTAAATAAACAAAGTATTTGTATTATATCTTGAAATTGACACAATCTTTTCACCTGCTAAATATAATTGTTTGGAAGTGTAGACAGGTACAGTTTTTCAGTAGATAAAATTACTTTACTTTGCTGAAAAGTACTTTAAATATACTAGATAAAATGACTTAAAACTAATAAAACTGTCTATGAATAAGTTAAATAATCTAATAATATTTTTACAACCGTCACATAAGTTACAGTGATAAGATACATTTGGAGCATAGTAGTCAATATATTTAAAATACATATATTTTAAAACTCCTCATTATGAATGAATAGTATGAATGTTATAAGATTATTCCAGCTGTTTATATACATTTATATTAGTTTATAGTCCTTTTATCTGCTGAAATTTGACTAATTTTAGGCATTATTTCTTTTAATAAGTAAAATTATCTTTATTATTCCTTAGTTTGACAAGACCTTTTCACTTTCACTAAGATGTAATTGTTTTGAAGTGTATGCAGGTACTATTATATTTGTTTATGTACATTAACACTAGTTTATAGTAATTTTATTTACAGAAAGTGTAAAAGTTTATTTATTATTTCTTTAACTAAATAAAATTATCTTCATTATTTTTGAAACATTAACAATATCTTTTCACTTGGAGTGATATAATGGTTTTAGAAATACATACAAATACATTTACGTTTTTTCATTACATAAAATTACTTTTTTTGCTTAAAAGTACTTTAGAAGTACTAGATAATACAAGCTAAAGTTTCATTGACATAATATTAAAATAATATTAGAAAATTTTGTACATAGTAAATACATCTAGAATATCAATCTAGAATAGTTGATACATATATTCTAATATTTCTCATTATAAGTCTATTATTAAAATATTATGAGATTTTTCCACTTGTTTATGTACATTTAAAGTAGTTTATAGTCATTTTATTTACTGAAAGTGTCTTAGCAGACAATTGTTAGAGTTTTAGGCATTATTTCTTTAAATAAGTAAAATTATCTTTTTGAAACATTGACAAGATCTATTTATAATTGTTTTGAAGTATATACATTTACAGTTTTTCATTACATAAAAATACTTTATTTGCTTAAAAGTACTTTAGTACAAGCTAAAGTTTCATTTACATAACAATATTAGAATAATATTAGAACATTTTGTACATAGTAAATATATTAATATAGGAAATACATATATTCTAATATTTCTCATTATAAGTGATTATTTTACCTGTTTATATTTATTTATTAGTAGCTTATAGTCATTTTATCTTCTGAAAGTCTTTTATTTCATTAGTAGCTCATTTCTAGTTTAGAGATATAGTGAAGATAATTTTGCTTATTTTATAAAATCAATGCCTAAAAGTAGTAAAATGATCTTATTGAACATATTAAGTATATTTTAAATATTAAGTATATATTAACTATATCTGAGATGTTTTTACCCACTAAGATTTCAGTGTTTGCGGTGTAGATTCCCCTACAAGTCACCGTTAGCTCTGTTGTGTAAACACAGACTCATGCAGAACGTTTGATGGTGACGTTTGGAAAAATCTGCAGTGTATGGAGGAGAATGTTGCGTGAGAGGAAGCTTATCAGATCCAGGGTCAAATACTTGCCATATTGTCTACGCAGGACAGCTTTAAAGCCACCCTGTCTCGGCGTGTCGCGGTGTGCGTTTGGAAGGCGGCCACGGTCCCTGTATGACTGCCATTACACAGTAATGTGATCACTAAATCAACTCGGAGCTCTGAGGAGCCGATCGGCCGATAAGCCTCTGGAAACTCACTAAGTGCTGTTGGGGTTTGTGAACACTTGCACAGGGAGCAGGCGCTTGATCACTAACAGATCCAGAGTTATCTATCAATCACACTGACGTTCCTGCAGGACATTACGTAACACAAAAGAAGACAGAGAGTGGAATTCTGCAGATTCTTCAGAATTCCAGCATAGTGACATGGAAAACAATCCAAGTAGGATTTGGTGTGAGATGGTTCAGATGGTGTTTACAGTTGTGGTGATGGGAACCAGGGGTCACCGTGTCTACAACACAAACAGACACATTGTATTTACTACCAAACCCACTAGTGAAGCTACACGTGTCTTCTGAGTTGATAGCGTCCTGCATGGATAAAGTGGAGCTCCATCCATTCCATTCCTTTAAATTTAGTGGTGTAATGTAGTGGAGTTGATCAAAGTGAAACTCTGAAACAGAGTGTTCTAGATACAGTCAGAACTGTTCACAGTGGAGGTGAATGGAACCAGACGTCCACCTCTAAAAGCTCCTCACAGAAAGTTCTTACAGTAGATGTTATAAATACACTGTCTGATTCTGAGACGCTGTTTATGATAGTTTAGAGAAGATCTCAGTCTTAAACTCCATTCATGGTGGAGGGATACATGCAGGACGCTGTGAGGTTCAAATAGTCCCCAAAGAAAACCTAGTATTTTCAGATCTTCCACATTTTACCATCAGCATCCAGATCAACTCAGAATACACGTGTAGCTTCACTGGTGGGTTTCATAGTAAATACATGTGTAGATTTGTGTTGTAGACATGGAGAAACACCATCACTACCACTGTAAACACCATCACCACCACTGTAAACACCATCACCACCACTGTAAACACCATCACCACCACTGTAAACACCATCACCACCACTGTAAACATCATCACCACCACTGTAAACACCATCACCACCACTGTTAACATCATCACCACCACTGTAAACATCATCACCACTGTAAACACCACCACTGTAAACACCATCACCACCACTGTAAACATCATCACCACTGTAAACACCACCACTGTAAACACCATCACCACCACTGTAAACATCACCACCACTCTAGACAACATCACTACCACCACCACAGTAAACATCATCACCACTGTAAACATCACCACCGCCACTGTAAACATCATCACCACCACTCTAAACATCACCACCACTCTAAACAACATCACCACCACCACCACAGTAAACATCATCACCACTGTAAACATCACCACCGCCACTGTAAACATCATCACCACCACTGTAAACACCATCACCACTGTAAACAACATCACCACTGTAAACATCATCACCACCACTGTAAACAACTTCACCACTGTAAACAACATCACCACTGTAAACATCATCACCGCTGTAAACATCATCACCACCACTGTAAACAACATCACCACTGTAAACATCATCACCGCTGTAAACATCATCACCACCACTGTAAACATCATCACCACAGTAAACATCACCACCACAGTAACCATCATCACCACCACTGTAAACATCATCACCACCACTGTAAACATCGTCACCACCACTGTAACCATCACCTCAACCATTTCACACCAAAACACTCTTAATCTCTCTGTTTACACCTCAAACTTTGAACTGTAAGAGTTTTTTCAAGCTTTAGTTTCCCTTTAAGATCAAAACTGTCCCAAAACAGCTTCTCAGAATCAGACAGTGTATTTATAACATCTACTGTAATAACTTTAAAGGTGGACGTCTGGTTCCATTCATTATCACTGTAAACAGTTGTGCTAGTTTCTGTAGAACGCTTCACTCTGAACTACTCTGTTTACATCTTAACTGTTTAATTACACAGAAATCTTGAAACATTGGTGGAAGTTCCCTGTCATGGTTTTCCCTGGAGGTGTGCATCCAAGCCAAGAACCAAATTCACAAATTAAAATTGTGAATGAAATCTAGGGTTAGTGCGGAGTTGGTGTCTTATCAGGTTGAGTAAACTACTGAGTAGTAACATTACTGGTGACGTTCAGACACTGTATGTACTTCACCCTTCTTAAAAACCTCAAAGGACAATTTCAGCCAGACTCCATCTGCTCCAGCCATCTCGTTATTTATCAAGAAGCAAACAAAGGAGCTCGGCGTTAACTACAGCAGCACAGACTCGCTGACAGGTGTACATGTGTTATTTTAAATTCACAGATTGTAATACGGCGTAAATAAAGCAACAGGGAATAAAACCAAATTTCTCTTGGCATGAGCTTCACCATTAACACGCTGTCGGGAAACACGGGCCTCAGAAAACAGCATATTTTATCAGCAGACCCGAGCGCTATGCTTTCCGAGCTCGATGTAGAGTACAGGCCATGTTCGAGCGTAGGTCACTCGCCCAGTGAGAGAGCAGACCAAGTCACCAAATGGAGCTGTAGCTTTCGTGTGTGCAGTTTTGAAATCCACTCAAGAACTAACCCAGCATTAACCACACTGCTAACTCAGACAATATGAATCCAGTAAATACAATGTACATGAAAATATATATTCAGATATGCTGAAGATGCCCCGCCCCCAGTATAGTCTTTCTTCAGTATTTAGTATTCAATTGTTTGAAAACCATATATCTTCTTTTCTACATCATTTGAACTCATCTGCCCTTTAAATTGTGTATTAAATTGTATAATTGTATATTAAGTAATGTTTAAATTATATATAAGTAAATATATAATTGTATATTAAGTACCTTTAAAATGATACATAAGTAAATGTATAATTGTATCGTAAGTCACTTTTAAATTATATATAAGTAATTGCATATTTGTATTGTATGTAACTTAAATTATATATACGTAAATGTATTATTGTATATTAAGTAACTTTTAAATTATTTATAAGTAATTGTATAATTGTATATTAAGTATCTTTTAAATTATATTTAAGTAATTGTATAATTGTATATTAAGTATGATTTAAATTATATATAAGTAATTGTATAATTATATATTAAGTAACCCAGACGTTGTTCAATGCGGACCCAAACTGATAAACTACTGAGAATTATTTAATTTTGACTGTGTTTACTTTAAGAGGCGGAGTTTTTCTAGTCTTTACGGTATACAGGCTTTATAGCGCAGTAACTCAGAGACCAATCGTGTGCGCTGTAAGATCACCAAAGGCTCCTCAGCCAATCAGATCTGTGCAGACATGTCCATTTGTGAGTTAACAAGAAGACGCATGTTTTATTTACTTTCTCTATAAATAAACACTTTAAGATGCTCTTTTGTTCAAAAGCGTTCTGTTTTTTTTTAATGTAGCCCTTGTTTCTGGTTAACTCTTGTTTCAGTTCAGTATTTAAACAGTAAATATACTGAAATATACTGAAATATACTGAATGGTATGTGTGGTGTGTTGGTGTTTCAGTAGCTGATGGTATAAGATGATGATACTAGACTACTTCAGTAAACAGATACACCACTGAATCAGAACACACGCTAGAGATGATGACAGTTCGGACCGGCCTGAGGAGATCTCCTCTAACTGGACCTACTGACTCTAATTAAACACTCCTGCTACTATACAGTCTGTGTGCTTTTGCTGTACATGTATCATACACACATAATATGTAGTATAGATATAGTATAAATATGTAGTATATGTAGTATGTAGTGTGTAGTATAAATATAATCACACAGGTGTTTATATAGAAGTGAAGTCAGCAGTGTATTTGAGCTATATGTGCAGTATGTGTGTAGTGCTCTGGTGGTCATCTCTGCTGACGTCAGGGGAGCATGAGGTGAGACAGTGGTTGGAGGATGGGCTGCTGGGTGTGAGGTGTTCAGAGCCCTGATGACCTGAGGGTAGAAACTGTTCCATTATCTGGTGGTCCTTGATTTCACTCTCCTATATCATCAGATGGGTGAAGCGTGAAGAGGTTGTGTTTATAACATCATTAAGGTTAGGAGGTTAGGACACAGTTTTGCTCTGGAACTGTAAAGGTGGAAATTATTAATATTTAAAAATCTAAACGTGTCAGTAATAATATGAAGTGTAAACAAACACTTTTGTTGAATATGGAACTAATCAACCAACTGTTGGTTAGCTATCACAGCTAAGCTACCTGCCCATATTACTTTGCTTACTTAGTTTTAAGCAAAATAAAAGCATAAAAATAAGCAAAAGTATTTTCCAGTCAAATGAGCTACTTTCCGCGCTTTCTGTTTGAGAGATAATTTTGAAAATGTCAATATTGTAATTTACATTTTTCTACCTCATCTGAGCTCAGCTGCTGTCCTTTATACCTAGTGAGGTAATTTTATGATGATCTGACCAATAGAACATTTTAAAATTGCCTAAAGTTAAATCGGTTAAACCTACTCATTTCAGTTTTTCATTGTACTTAGCTTGTATTTAAAATAAAGCACATATAAAATAGAATACAATGCCTAAATTCAGTGTGTAACTCCTAATCAGCAAGTTTAAATATCTTGGATGTATTTAATATATGTAATATTTGTCATTATTTAAGTGTTATATGAATATATTATTAAATTATTTCACCTGATTACATTTTTACTAGTTTATAGTGACTTTATCTTATAAAAAAAGAAATTTACTTGTTTTAAGCAATATTTTTTAAAATAACCAAAATTATCAGCACTTCCAGTTTGAGAAATAATAAAAATAATTCTAGAAATTAAAACAGAAAATATTCATTTTTAAGATTTTGTAACCTATTTCTAGTGATTTTATTACATTTTCTCACTATATTAGCAAATAATTTCAGGAAACATGCTTATACTTATCAAATGTTCTGCCAGTGTAGTGAGAGAAATACATTTAGGGCATTTAGCAGACACTCTTATCCAGAGAATATATATCTTTAGCTAGTACAAACAGTCCAAACTACCTTTCAGCTCAAACACTGCCAGAAACGAAGGCCAGTGCGAGAATGAAGACAACCAAATACTGGGTTAGATACAGTACCTACATACAGTAAGTGCAGTACCTAGAAATACTTAGTATAACAGAAGTACCTGGAGAGAATAGAATAAAATATAGTTACATACAGTACAAGTGCAGTTATAAGCATCCGTATAAATAGTGTTACTAAAATTGTTTAAAAAGTTATAACAAGCTTATAATGCAAAATATAAGACATCAACTAGAAATAAGTTCATTTCACTTAGCTAGACACTATTTTTGCAGTACAGGTCCAGATATTTTATTGATAGCCGCCAGAAAGTTTTTGCGAAACATTACAGAAAAAGTGTTCCATCATCGAAATCATTGGCCTTTAAGTAATAAAGGCTAGCGCACTGCTCCTGTCCTCCTTCAGGTCCAGTAAATGTGGATAAAGTCCTGACACAAGTGGAATATAGCCGTGCTGAGGGCGTCTGAGAGCCTGGCGTACGAATAGCGGCGCTGTATTAGTCGGCCAGTGTTATGGTAATACAGAGTTTGGCTGGAAAGTGATTTGTCCTGCAGGACGAGTGAAATGGCAATTTTCCAAGCAGGAGTAGAATGTCTCTCTCTCCCTCTGGTTCGTTCGCTCTCCCTCCTTTCCCCTCATACAGATTTGCTGTTGGAATTGCGGGGAGGGGAAGGGAAGTAGAGCACATCATGACAGATGGAAGAGCGGGAGATGAATAATATAAGTGAGTGGAAACAGGCCCGTCTGTCTGTCAGCGCTGGGCTGCTAAAACATGCCTAACAAACAAAGCCTGGCTCTGTAGCATTCTTTAAAACTCATCAGTAATTAGCTGCCTCTCGTCTCAGAGACAGAGCGAGCGAGCCAAAGAGAGAGAGAGAGAGGCATATGAGGGGGACAGAAGAGCACACGGGCGTGATATGACATCAACACACTCTGCAGGAAGGAGTGCTGAAGATACAGCGACGCTACATTTTCAATTTTAACTTTTAAATGAGGTTATACAGTACGGCCCTATGGTCTAACAAATTTAAACATACATCTAAATATTAATATTAATATTAACATTAAATGTAGTTAATATTTATAATATTTCTCATTATGAGAAAGTTGTAGGAATATAATACAATGTTTCCACCTGTTTATATAAATTTGTACTAGTTTTAAGTAGTTTTATTAACTAAAAGTGTCTTTTTCTATCAGCAGACCATTTTGCAAAATAAAAGTATAAAGTATAATAAAAGTATCTTCATTATTTTCAGTAAAATATGGTACTTGCAGCACTTTCAGTTTGAGAAATAATTTTGGAAATTTCAATATTGCGAATTTCTTTTTTTTACATCATTTGCACTCAACTGCTGTCCTTTACATTGTCTAAGAATTTTATGATGATCTGGCCAATAGAAATTGCTTTAAATAGAAATAGTTTTTAAAATAAAGTACAAATAAAATAAAACAAAATGCTTTTATCATCATTGTACAAAAGATTGAACAGATTAAGGTTGTTACTCCTGATCAGCAAGTATAAGCATCATACAGTAGTTAACATTTTTTTAAATTATAAGATTATTTTACATATTTACTGTATGTATATACTGTATGTATGTATTTACTGTATATATACTGTATAAATATATATATATATATATATATATATATATATATATATATATATATATGCTAGCTTGTAGTGATCTACTGAAAGTGTTTTATTATATTAGCATATCATTTTACTCGTTTTAAGCATTCTTTTTAAATAAGCAATATTTTCAGCATTTTCACTTTTATTACGTGTTTAAATAAAGCACATAAAGAATAAAATATAATAGAATAGAAAGACTTTATTGGAATTGTACAAAATATACAGAATATAATGAATAACAGAATTAAGAATGCTGCTAAAACAGAAAACAAACAAAACCTCAAAGTAAATGTAAAAATTGATACAAAAACGTAAAAGTAATATAGAAAATTTAGAATTTAAATAGACTATTATAATAAAATGTCATAATAATACAAGATAATTTATGAATAAATGGTGCTCTTACTAAATAAGCTATTAATCCTAAAAAGCCTCAACAGTGGCATTTGCATCATGTACGTATATTTCAGTGTTTTACTGATTTTAAAACTCAATATTTGTGGAATTTCTAGAGCTGAGAGAAACAGACTGTTATAACGTGATCAGAATGAGTCCTTGATTCAGTGATACATTTTCGAGGTGAAAAGTTTGAGAAATGATAATTACTATTCTGATAGTATATACAAGATATACTATTCTATTTCTATTTCTGTATTATATACTGCCGTAAAAGCATAAAACTAAATATAAAAGTAAACAAAGTAGTGCATTTATAATAATCTTTAAACCTCTGCGACCTGTTCAGCCTCCTCCGGTTGCAGCCTCTGGCTGAACATGAGCTGTGCAGCCGCCTCACTTCCTAAATACTGGTATCATCAGAGCAGCTATTATTAGGATCAATTACTGAGAGGTTTTTTTCTTCTTCAGCAGAAATTCCTCCTCCTGTATGACTTACACTGAGTTATAAACGTGATGTCAGTTCATGCAGGACGCCGGACCCTCAGTGTGGCGTTAATTTCTTAGAGAGAATCGATTAAATATTGTAAAATACAAGTAAAATAGTAGTATTATATATCAATATATCAATAAAATATAATATATCAATATAAACAGCAGTATAATAGAAGGTTTGGTAGATTTTAGGTACTGCATTTCAATTTACATTCACATTCATGTCCACAGGTAGGTGAAGGTAGTGTTACAGTTTACCTGTACACAGGTAGGTGAAGGTAGTGTTATAGTTTACCTGTACACAGGTAGGTGAAGGTAGTGTTACAGTTTACCTGTACACAGGTAGGTGAAGGTAGTGTTACAGTTTACCTGTACACAGGTAGGTGAAGGTAGTGTTACAGTTTACCTGTACACAGGTAGGTGAAGGTAGTGTTACAGTTTACCTGTACACAGGTAGGTGAAGGTAGTGTTACAGTTTACCTGTACACAGGTAGGTGAAGGTAGTGTTACAGTTTACCTGTACACAGGTAGGTGAAGGTAGTGTTACAGTTTACCTGTATACAGGTAGGTGAAGGTAGTGTTACAGTTTATCTGTACACAGGTAGGTGAAGGTAGTGTTACAGTTTACCTGTACACAGGTAGGTGAAGGTAGTGTTACAGTTTACCTGTATACAGGTAGGTGAAGGTAGTGTTACAGTTTACCTGTATACAGGTAGGTGAAGGTAGTGTTACAGTTTATCTGTACACAGGTAGGTGAAGGTAGTGTTACAGTTTACCTGTACACAGGTAGGTGAAGGTAGTGTTACAGTTTACCTGTATACAGGTAGGTGAAGGTAGTGTTACAGTTTACCTGTATACAGGTAGGTGAAGGTAGTGTTACAGTTTATCTGTACACAGGTAGGTGAAGGTAGTGTTACAGTTTACCTGTACACAGGTAGGTGAAGGTAGTGTTACAGTTTACCTGTACACAGGTAGGTGAAGGTAGTGTTACAGTTTACCTGTACACAGGTAGGTGAGTTTGTACAGCATGAAGTGTTCAGTACATTAATACAGAATTCAGGAGATGTGCCTTAATGTGCTGCAGCTAACGTAAAAAATGACTGTTTGAAGTTTGTTTCCATGGAGAACATTTGCGAGCCGTGACTTTTACAGCTAGGCCTTCAGTTCGGGCCACAAATGGTGGTAAACATGGGAAGAATAGCTTCTGCTAGCACCTCTATGGGACTCTAGTGGCTCTATGTTAAACATTTCCCAATAACAACATTCAGCAGATACACTTTGCTTCAGGTTTCCAGTTCCACCTTAAATGATACTGGAATTACATTCTAGCTCCAGAGCTGTTATAATACTTGCTGCACAATTTAAGGTGGAACAGGAACATTTAAAAAAATCAGCTGGTCAAAAAGAAGCTGAAGTTCAGCCTCGTAGTTTTAATGCTGGTAGTATTTTGGATTGAGGAGATTTAAACTATTAAAATATTCCACCTGGATGTTTATGTATGAGCTACAGTAGAACATTTCAACAGGGGTTCTTCTTTCTTTGTCTTCCATTCTGTGTGATAGCGCCACCTAGTTCTAGCTAAATCAAAACGTGATTGGCCGACTGCACCATCCAGCTCCTCAAGGCCTGACCAATAGGAGAGCTTGATTTGCTGCATCTACCTGCATACCCTGCAAAGACCTGATAAGACTTATAATAATAATCATAGGGTGTTAAAATCTGTTATGAGAAATGAA
>CM038702.1:1943908-1956408 GCA_021613375.1 Megaleporinus macrocephalus
GTTTAAGTGTTAGTAGTGTTTAAATGTTGGTGGTGATTTGAATGTTGGTGGTGTTTAAATGTTAGTAGTGTTTAAATGTTGGTGGTGTTTAAGTGTTAGTAGTGTTTAAATGTTGGTGGTGTTTAAATGTTAGTAGTGTTTAAATGTTGGTGGTGTTTAAGTGTTAGTAGTGTTTAAATGTTGGTGGTGTTTAAATGTTAGTAGTGTTTAAATGTTGGTGTTGATTTAAATGTTGTTGGTGATTAAGTGTTAGTAGTGTTAAAATGTTGGTGGTGTTTAAGTGTTAGTACTATTTAAATGTTGGTGGTGATTAAGTGTTAGTAGTGTTTAAATGTTGTTGGTGTTTAAGTGTTAGTAGTGTTTAAATGTTGGTGGTGATTAAGTGTTAGTAGTGTTTAAATGTTGTTGGTGTTTAAGTGTTAGTAGTGTTTAAATGGTCGTGATTAAGTGTTAGTAGTGTTTAAATGTTGGTGGTGTTTAAATGTTAGTAGTGTTTAAATGTTGGTGGTGATTTGAATGTTGGTGGTGTTTAAGTGTTAGTAGTGTTTAAATCTTAGTGGTGATTTGGATGTTGGTGGTGTTTAAGTGTTAGTAGTGTTTAAATGTTGGTGGTGATATGAATGTTGGTGGTGTTTAAATGTTAGTAGTGTTTAAATGTTGGTGGTGATTTGAATGTTGGTGGTGTTTAAGTAATTACTAATTAACTGACTGTGACTAAGGGGCTGTTTTATGGGAAATGATTTTGATTTTGTGCAGTGTTTTGTATCTTTAGCTGATCATGTGGTCAAGAACGCCTGATCCATGGT
Source organism: Megaleporinus macrocephalus (assembly GCA_021613375.1). NCBI lineage: Eukaryota > Metazoa > Chordata > Actinopteri > Characiformes > Anostomidae > Megaleporinus > Megaleporinus macrocephalus. The sequence goes on from CM038702.1 coordinate 1,944,715, forward strand.
GTAGACGGTAAGCTGGCAGTATTTCCAGTCTGCCTGCTCTGTAATGGTATCTACTCATGTTGTCTCTGGACAGTCCCTGCTTCTGCTGCATCTAATCAATAGCCAAAACATCATTGTTCTCCTGAGGACGGAGCTGTGGTCACTCTTTGGGCCTAATTGATTGTCCTAGTATGTAATGAAAAGCTCTTTGCAGCACACGAGTGTGACCGCTCTGCATAAATTAACGATTAGGAAGTAAACAGATTCGTTAAGAGAGGTTCTGTGTGAAACTCTCTGTTCTAGATACAGTCAGAACCGTTCACAGTGGTGGTGAATGGAACCAGACGTCCACCTCTAAAAGCTCCTCACAGAAAGTTCTTACAGTAGATGTTATAAATACACTGTCTGATTCTGAGACACTGTTTATGATAGTTTAGAGAAGATCTCAGTCTTAAACTCCATTCATGGTGGAGGGATACATGCAGGACGCTGTGAGGTTCAAATAGTCCCCAAAGAAAACCTAGTATTTTCAGATCTTCCACATTTTACCATCAACATTCAGTGGGAAATTTAACGAATTAGTTGATTAAATGAATTGCTTTTCTGATGTCATAGAAAACAACACATTCACATATTAACCTACAGCGGTTTAGCCCCGCCCACTCACATTGAAAGAGTGTTTCAGCCTGGACTGCTTTCAGACAGAGTTGATTTCCTTACAGCACAGTGTGAAAAGTTTATTCACTTTTAGGAACATTATTATATATAAAAGCTATTTTATCCAGACAGTAAGTTTTTATTTACTCAGTAAACACTTTTATTAACACAATATTAATCAGTATTAATAGAGTAAGTAGAGCTTTTACCCTTTATTATTAAATATTAAACAGTATTAATAGAGTAAGTAGAGCTTTTGCACTTTATTATTAAATATTAATCAGTATTAATAGAGTAAGTAGTGCTTTTACACTTTATTATTAAATATTAATCAGTATTAATAGAGTAAGTAGTGCTTTTACACTTTATTATTAAATATTAATCAGTATTAAAAGAGTAAGTAGAGCTTTTACACTTTATTATTAAATATTAAACAGTATTAATAGAGTAAGTAGAGCTTTTACACTTTATTATTAAATATTAATCAGTATTAAAAGAGTAAGTAGAGTTTTTACCCTTTATTATTAAATATTAATCAGTATTAAAAGAGTAAGTAGAGCTTTTACACTTTATTATTAAATATTAAACAGTATTAATAGAGTAAGTAGAGCTTTTACACTTTATTATTAAATATTAAACAGTATTAATAGAGTAAGTAGAGCTTTTGCACTTTATTATTAAATATTAATCAGTATTAATAGAGTAAGTAGTGCTTTTACACTTTATTATTAAATATTAATCAGTATTAATAGAGTAAGTAGTGCTTTTACACTTTATTATTAAATATTAATCAGTATTAAAAGAGTAAGTAGAGCTTTTACACTTTATTATTAAATATTAAACAGTATTAATAGAGTAAGTAGAGCTTTTACACTTTATTATTAAATATTAATCAGTATTAAAAGAGTAAGTAGAGCTTTTACACTTTATTATTAAATATTAATCAGTATTAAAAGAGTAAGTAGAGCTTTTACACTTTATTATTAAATATTAAACAGTATTAATAGAGTAAGTAGAGCTTTTACACTTTATTATTAAATATTAAACAGTATTAATAGAGTAAATAGTGCTTTTACACTTTATTATTAAATATTAATCAGTATTAATAGAGTAGGCATGGCTGGATTACTGACCGGGCCAGTGGGGCCAGCGCCCAGGGGCCCTTGACATTTTGCGATGCCTATCAACATTTATGATACAATATATTTAGATTTCCGAGGGCCCTCCATTTTAAGGATCCTGTGACTTTTAGGGACTTTGACCCTCTTGGTGGCCCTAGCCATGCTTTTGGGGCCCCTATCCATGCTTTTGGGGGTCCTAGCCATGCTTTTGGGTCCTAGCCATGCCTTTGGGGGTCCTAGCCATGTTTAGGGGGCCCTAGCCATGCTTTTGGGGCCCCTAGCCATGCATTTGGGGGCCCTAGCCATGTCTTGGGGGCCCCTTATAAAAAGAAACGAGGCGTTGTGGCACTGCTCTGACTTCGACTTCTGGCTATTGGGGGTCCTAGGAAAGAGGGGGGCATAATTTTAGAGGGCCCTGGTTATGAGAGCCCCTACCAGGGGCCATAGAGAAGAGCAGGGCATACCATTAGAGGGTCCTTGATCATGAGGGTCACCGTCCTTGAGAGTGAGTAGTGCTTTTCATACGTCAGTGTGTTTATTAACTCTTTCTAAGCTTCTCCTAAACAACCCAGTATTATTATCAGTTCTGATCTAATACCTGCTTTGACTGCTCAGTACTTCATTAAGATAAATCAAGAACTGAACACATTCATACAATGTCTGGGGCGTCCAGGAGAAATCTAGAACCTACCTTTGTTCTTCAAACTGGAGCTCAAGATCTAATCTACTTCTCTCACAATAACATATTCATGTTACTTTGTTTTGTATGTCTGATTATTTACATCTGTTCTAATCAGATCTGCTGATCTTACTAGTGAACACAGTGTTTTTACTGATGATGTCCATCTTGCTCAGAAAAGCGCTGTGTGTAACAGTAAATGCCACTAAGCTGCCCACACGGTGTTTCACAGTAAGACTCCCAGCTTTAAGTGTTGCGGGATGTGTTTTCATTCCCCGAACTATCACTCCATCCATCCTCACATCTTCCAGCAGGGTGAGAGTAAACATGTGGAGCCCAGTGCGGCGAGGACCTGATCCATTTAAAGAAATAGGCCTCAGTACGTGTGGAGCAGGTCTGGTTAATGCTGGCCGCTCACTCCGTCACTCTCGGGCTGAGTTGTGTTTAAGTGCCAGTCGTTTATGAGAAATGACAGGAATGGGCTGCGCGGTGAGGAGAGCCACGACACCTCCTCACACACGGCAACCACAAACACACACCAGCCCTCACACGCCGTAACCCCACCTCACACATCAGGTTCGTCCCTCAGTGACCCCAGGCGCACATATATACACTACCCTGCCAAAAGTATTCGCTCGTCTGTCTTCACTTGCTTATGAACTGGAGTGACGTCCTATTCTTAATCCATAGGGTTTAATATGATGTCGGTCCAACCTTCACAGCTATAACAGCTTCAGCTCTTCTGGGAAGTCTCTCCACACGGTTTAGGAGAGTGTTTATGGGAATGTTGGACCGTTCTTCCAGAAGAACATCTGTGAGGTCAGACACTGACGTCAGGAGGTCAGGCCAGTCAAGATCTTCTACACCAAACTCCTCCTCCATGTCTTTATGGAGCTGCTCTGTGCACTGGTGGAGAGCCATGTTGGAACAGGAAGGGGCCGTCCCCAAAACTGTCCCCACAAAGTTGGGAGCATGGAATTGTTCAGAGTCTCTTGGTCTGGTGAAACATTAAGAGTTCCTTTCACTGGAACTGAGGGTCCGAGCCCTCCTCCTGAAAAACACCCCCGCACCATAATCCCCCCTCCACCAAAGTTTACACTCAGCACAATGCAGTCAGACCAGTGCTGTCTCCTGGTAACCACCAAACCCAGACTTGTCCATCTGATTGGACCCAGACAGAGAAGTATGATTGGCCGCTCCAGAGAACACGTCTCCGCTGCTCTAGAGTCCAGTGTTAGCGTGCTTTACTCCACTGCATCCGATGCTCTGCATTGTTCTTGGTGATGTGATGCTTGGATGCAGCTGCTCGGCCATGGAGACCCATTCCATGAAGCTCTCTACGCTCTGTTCTTGAGCTGATCTGAAGACCACATGAAGGTTGGAGGTCTGTAGTGATGGACTCTGTAGAAAGTTGGTGATCTCTGTGCTCTATGCTCCTCAGCATCCGCTGACCCGCTCTGTCATTGTACGTGTTCTACCACTTGGTGGCGAAGTTGCTGTCGTTCTCAATCACTTCCACTTTGTTCTAACACCACTGACAGTCCACTGTGGAATATTTAGTAGTGAGGAAACTTCACCACTGGACTTGTTCCACAGGTGGCGTCCTATCACGGTACCACGCTGGAGTTCACTGAGCTCCTGAGAGACCCACTCTTTACTAATGTGTGTAGAAGCAGTCTGCAGGACTAGGAGCTGCTTTTATACACCTGTGACCATGAAAGTGATTGGAACACCTGAGTTCAGTGATGTGGATGGGGGGAATATATTGGATATATTGAATATATTGGGCAACACAGTGTGTAATATGTTAATTAGTACATAACAGGAGTCCAAGTGATGGTAGTCTTAGTTTTCATACACAGTGACTAAATGTTTATTGATTATTTCTTTATGTTGTTTATAAAAGCCACTTGTCATGTTGATGCTCCACGTCGTTCCTAATATAAACCTGTAAAGCTGCAAATGCGTTTTAGAAGAGCTGCTGTAAGTAGTATTAAGTGCAGGTGAACGAATGTTAGCTTGTTGCTAACATTACCCTAGAAATCACATTTAGGCGCTAGTGGAAATTAGCATTGTTGTCGGTTATTTGGTTAGAAAAAGCTATTGAGTGAACATTTGAGCTTTAAAGATGAAACACTGCAATATTTTCACAACATATATTGGAAATTATTATGAAATGATTGGTTACCGAACAGCAGTCTGCGTTTGATTGGCAATGTTGGGTATATGTACTCATTTTGTGGAGACATTATACACTGTGATAATTAGTAATTCATTACTATTACTTAGTATTTACTGAAATGTATTTTGTTGTCAACAGTTTTATAAAAGAAATGAGTCACTCAAGGTCATGTGTTATAGTGACTGTATTACTGGTAATACCATGGTAAAGCACACTTTCTATTAATTTTTATTATTTTATGTGATTTTACAAACTTAAAACAAGCAAAATATAAATCAAATGAAGTTTTAAAAAGAAATATGTTATAATAACTACATTTAAGAAGTTTTGACCTGCTAAGATATTTACTTTTTTACTTGTGTTAAGTTATTTTGTCTATGGAAAGTTCCTAATATAAACACTGTAAAGTTGCCAATGCGTTTTAGAAGAGCTGTTGTAAGCAGTATTAAGTGCAGGTAAGCAAAAGTTAGCTTGTTGCTAACATTACCCTAGAAATCACATTTAGGTGCTACTGGAAATTAGCATTGTTGTCGGTTATTTGGTTAGAAGAAGCTATTGAGTGAAGATTAAAGCTTTAAAGATATTTTTATAACAGATATTCAGAAATATGATAAGGAACCGAACAGCAGTCTGTTGGCAATGTTGAGTATATGTACTCATTTTCTGGTGGAGACATTATTCACTCTGATAATTAGTAATTAATTACAAAGTATTTACTGCAGTGTATTTTTTTGTGATATACATCCCTCAAGGTCATGTGTTATAGTGACTGTATTATTGGTAATACCATGGCAAAGCACACTTTCTATTAAATTTTATTGTTTTATGCGATTTAACAAACTTAAAACAAGGAAAATATAAATTGAATGAAGTTGTAAAAAGAAATATGTTATAATAACTGCATTTAAGAAGTTTTCGTATTAATTTTTACTTGTGTTAAGCTATTTTGTATATGGAAAGTGTTTTATTGTCTCCAGAAACAATAAAGACAAATGTGCTAATTTCAGAAAATATGTTTAAAATGAGTAAAATTATTTGCTAAACTGCAAGAAATTGTATCTTGGCAAGTAAAACGATCTTATATCTAGTTGATATATCTTATATGTCTCCTTTTATGGTTGCAAAAGTACTGTAAAGCTATATAACTTATGTATAGCCATTATTTACTTGTCTTTAGTGAAGTTAATAAGCTAAATTATCTCACTATACTGGCAGATCATTCTGCCTATTTTAAGAAACATGCTTAAAATAATCCAGAAAATTTGGCTTAATAAAATCACTTAAAACAAGCAAGAAATTATTAGAAATAAGTTCAAATAACCTTAAAAGAAGCATACAACAATCTTAAAGATACTAAAGAAACTAAATATAAGATGATTTCACTTCCCAAGATATTTTTTTGTGTGAACACTTAAAATTAAATAAAATTACTTATAAAAGTAAAACTAAAAGTTGAGAAATAAGTGTAATATTCTTATAATATTCTTACCAAAGTCACATAATGTTACATGAATATAAATATCACATGATTTAGCTACTTTACTTGCTAAGATATCATGTTTTACTGTGCACACATGATCGTTTTAGAAAAGAAATTAAGTGTTGGAGTGTTTAGGATGTCCAGAAGGTGTAGAACTGGTTCTTATGTGGAGTTGAGATGATGGAGATGGAGAAGATGAGTAAGTGTTGTTCTGTAGGAGTTTCTGTATCGAGACTAAACACTGAAGATCTCCGAGTTAGGATGCGTCTGTAATACGAGGAGACCCCAGCTAAGAGGGGCTTGTAGACGCAGAGCACTTACACTGCATGGGTAGTTCTAGTCACTTGATTATCTTAAACAAATGGCTGCCCGGTCTCGTCTCTGTCGCTGCCCTTACGTAGTTCTCGGTCAGAGCGGTTTGGCCTCCTTCCTGGTATGTGCCTCAGCGTAATCATACTGTCATTTTCTCGAGAGTGAGGTCAGGGAAGGGTCAGGGCGTGTGATTCTATAGGACTGTGCTGCTGTGTCCGTCCTGCGGTGCTCAGACTGGGAGCTGCTCTGAGAAGTCCTCAGTTATAGACTGGAGTGGAGTACTGGGGCGGCATCCTCACTGCAGGGGCTTTACATACATCCTCTTTAAGTACTGACCATAACGATGTGGTAGATCAGGAACTTCATAAACAACAGAGGAAGGCAAGGTAGCCTAAATCAGTACTCCAGTAAAAGTACTGAAATTTAAGTACTGAGTAACTTGCAGTGGAGCTTCTTAGTAAATCTAGTATAAAAAGTATTACAGAATAGTATGTAATACTCAGCATTGTACAAACCCAGCAGTACTTAAATAAATGTACTGAGTAACTGTAACTAGATAATATGCACCTCTGTATTTAATACAATAATATACTGAAGTACATGCACTGAGTAACTGTAACTAGTTACTACTCACCTCTGTATTTAATACAATAATATACTGAAGTACATGTACTGAGTAACTGTAACTAGTTACTACTCACCTCTGTATTTAATACAGTAATATACTGAAATACATGCACTGAGTAACTGTAACTAGTTACTACTCGCCTCTGTATTTAATACAATAATATACTGAAGTACATGTACTGAGTAACTGTAACTAGTTACTACTCACCTCTGTATTTAATACAGTAATATACTGAAGTACATGTACTGAGTAACTGTAACTAGTTACTACTCACCTCTGTATTTAATACAGTAATATACTGAAATACATGCACTGAGTAACTGTAACTAGTTACTACTCACCTCTGTATTTAATACAATAATATACTGAAGTACATGCACTGAGTAACTGTAACTAGTTACTACCCACCTCTGTATTTAATACAATAATATACTGAAGTACATGTACTGAGTAACTGTAACTAGTTACTACTCACCTCTGTATTTAATACAGTAATATACTGAAGTCTGAAGTACATGTACTGAGTAACTGTAACTAGATAATATCCACCTCTGTATTTAATACCATAATATACTGAAGTACATGTACTGTGTAACTGTAAATAGATAATACCCACATCTGTATTTAATACAGTAATATACTGAAGTACATGTACTGAGTAAGTGTAACTGGTTACTACTCACCTCTGTATTTAGTACAGTAATATACTGAAGTACATGTACTGAGTAAGTGTAACTGGTTACTACTCACCTCTGTATTTAGTACAATAATATACTGAAGTACATGTACGGAGGAGTCAGGGTTAAGAGTAACTAACAGGCTGTGTAAACAGGGCTGTAGACTGTTCAGAAGTTGTTCTGAGTACTGACGTTGACTTTTCCGTCTCCGTGTGGATTAAGAAGCCGTCCAGCGGCCGCTCAGAGCCGAGTCGTACTTTAATTCTCTGTTGGCGAAACTTCAGAGGTTTTTCGTCTCTCTGGAATTTTCATGTTGACAAACAGAATCAGCTCGTCTCTGACATGTGCAGGACTGTGTCTTTCCTCAGACGACTGGAAACAGGAAGGAGAGAGAACCAGTCACGGACAGGTCAGAGTAATATACGAGTATTATGGTATGGTTGATATCGTGCCTGTCCAGAAACAAACTGGTATCAGGAGACGACACGAGCGCTCTTTAATTTCAGAGACTTTTCAAAACTTCTCCATTGTTCAGGATTCAGAACGTAAACAGAGAGACTGACTGCTAAACTATTCAGCCGTCTGGTTTCCATCTCCACCACTGTGAGCAGCTCTGATTCAGTGGTGGTGGTGGTGGTGGTGTGTTAGTGTGTGTTGTGCTGGTGTGAGTGGATCAGACACAGAAGTGTCACTGCTGGCCTGAGAGTCGTCCACCAACCAAAACTATCCAGACAGCAGTGTCCTGTGGGCGGCGTCCTGTGTCCACTGATGAAGAACTAGAGGAACACAAACTGTGCAGCAGCAGATGAGCTACTGTCTCTGACTTTACATCTACAAGGTGGACCAGCAAGTAGTAGGAGTGTCTAATAGAGTGGACAGTGAGTGGACACAGTGTTTAAACACTCAGTGTCTGATCTACTCACACCAGCCTGATCTTTAAAGAACAGAGTAATAAAGTATACAGAGAATCAGATGAACTACAGTCTGTAAGTGGAGGTCCTGTATGGTCAGTGGAGCTGATACAGTGGACAGTGAGTGGAGGTCCTGTATGGTCAGTGGAGCTCATACAGTGGACAGTGAGTGGAGGTCCTGTATGGTCAGTGGAGCTCATATAGTGGACAGTGAGTGGAGGTCCTGTATGGTCAGTGGAGCTGATACAGTGGACAGTGAGTGGAGGTCCTGTATGGTCAGTGGAGCTCATACAGTGGACAGTGAGTGGAGGTCCTGTATGGTCAGTGGAGCTGATACAGTGGACAGTGAGTGGAGGTCCTGTATGGTCAGTGGAGCTGATACAGTGGACAGTGAGTGGAGGTCCTGTATGGGCAGTGGAGCTGATACAGTGGACAGTGAGTGGGGGTCCTGTATGGTCAGTGGAGCTGATACACTGGACAGTGAGTGGAGGTCCTGTATGGTCAGTGGAGCTGATACAGTGGACAGTGAGTGTAGGTCCTGTATGGTCAGTGGAGCTGATACAGTGGACAGTGAGTGGAGGTCCTGTATGGTCAGTGGAGCTGATACAGTGGACAGTGAGTGGAGGTCCTGTATGGTCAGTGGAGCTGATACAGTGGACAGTGAGTGGAGGTCCTGTATGGTCAGTGGAGCTGATACAGTGGACAGTGAGTGGAGGTCCTGTATGGTCAGTGGAGCTGATACAGTGGACAGTGAGTGGAGGTCCTGTATGGGCAGTGGAGCTGATACAGTGGACAGTGAGTGGAGGTCCTGTATGGTCAGTGGAGCTCATACAGTGGACAGTGAGTGGAGGTCCTGTATGGTCAGTGGAGCTGATACAGTGGTAGTGTTATGTTTAATATATATATATATATATATATATATATATATATATACACAGCTCTATGGGCCGAGTTCTACAGTGGAACCTGAATGAATACTTGGGCCCCACCTCAGACCTCCGGCCTCCTCCTCTCCCTCTTTATGCTTTATTATTATTATTATTATTATTATTATTTATCTTGTTTTTCTTCTTATTTGTCTGTTAAAGGAGCTTAAAGGAGAGCAAACAGTCGGTTCAGCTTCATCTACTGTTACTGGATCTGCTGAGATGAGAGAAAGAACGTGAGCAACTGAGGCGCTTTAGCTCTGGCGCTGAGCGGCGAGTACATTTCGGAGTTAGTTTATGTCCAAATATATCCGTTGGCTCTCGGTAAAGGTCTTAAGTAATACCCTGAGGGGAGCGCTGCGTGGTGTTGTGTTCGAGTTGCTCGCGTGTGATTGTGAGAGCTTTTTGTCGAAGCTTATCAGTTCAGTGTCGAAATCTAAATCCGATTATTCTCACCGTCCGGGGAGAGATGAGTAACCGCCCCCACCTCACAACTGACCACGACTGGACCTCAAATAGACCACAGTCTCTCTGCGTCACCAGCGTTCGTGCCGGCTAGAGCCACATCTGCTGCGACCGCCGGTGATGATAGGTTCAGGGAGCTGTTTACACTTTACATTAAAGGGGAATTTCACCATGTTTGACGTACATGTATAATAAGAAGGTTAAGGATCCGTTCACAGTGGAGGTGAATGGAACCAGACGTCCACCTCTAAAAGCTCCTCACAGAAAGTTCTTACAGTAGATGTAATAAATACACTGTCTGATTCTGAGACGCTGTTTATGATAGTTTAGAGAAGATCTCAGTCTTAAACTCCATTCATGGTGGAGGGATACATGCAGGACGCTGTGAGGTTCAAATAGTCCCCAAAGAAAACCTAGTATTTTCAGATCTTCCACATTTTACCATCATCAACAACTCGTTCACTATATATACTGTAAAGAGGAACTAAAGTCGTCTGCATGATTAATTAGTTTAGATGTAAACAAAGCCATTCCGAGCGCTTTGATGTTAAAGAGATACATACTGAATCAGAAGTGTTTACAGTGGAGTTGATGGTAACCAGACGTCTGAGGAGTTTCATGTCTCTAAAAGCTCCAAAGGTTTTACATGATATGATTTACATCAGTGATTTTGATGCCTGAGTCTGAGTTTTATTATAGTTTAGAGCCTGAAATGTATTTTATGTTATGTATTTATGGCGGAGGGATTCATACAGACTAAATAGTGCCAAAAGAAAACATATTATTACCAGATTTTCCAGAATTTACCATCAATATCCAAATCATCTCATCTGTAGGTTCACTGATGGGTATGGTAGTAAATAAAATGTTTGTGTTGCAGACATGGAGACCCCTGGTTCCCATCACCACCACAAAATCCGTTCATGGTGGAGGGATACATGCAGGACGTTAAAGGAAATATGTAGTTTATTATTATTAAAAAATCCTCCGGCGGCCAAAATCCCATGCTTGGGGTCGGGCATGGTGACTCCTGAGGGTCCCAGTCTACTGGTCGGTGCTTTTCTATGGAGATTATACGAGCGGGCTGCTTGTGTCAGCAGTGGGTGACCTTACCGTAGCTGTATTCACTCGGTTGGGGTGTCTGGATACTTTTGGACACACAGCATGTTTTTTTAGTCCTCACTGTGTGATTGACACATCACTGAAAGCATGTCTAGTGCTTAACATGTGTCTCCATGTTTGTTAATTTTTGTTTTTCAACATATTTTAAATAAATTGTTTAGAAAAATTCTGGTTCCATAGACTTACATTGAAAATACATACTGGTTGTCTTGTGCTCCGGTTTGCCAAAACCTGAAATCAGACTCACCCCCCTCGACACTGCTGACCACGTGAGCAGGTGTGCTTTATCTACAGGTAAATCACAGCTGTGTAAACAGCCGCACACATACGTCACCGTCAGCGTCCCTAACACGCTTGTTTCCACCGACAGCTCTAGTGCTGATAGTATCTGTGATACCATTTACACTCTTCACACAATCTTCAACCACTACATACCATATCAGCGTTTCACTCTTTACCTTCATTACAGCTTCTGTTCTTCTCAGACTCACTTTCAGTTCACACTCTCTTTCAGTTCAGACTTACTTTCAGTTCACACTCACTCTCAGTTCAGAC
>CM038702.1:1961408-2001408 GCA_021613375.1 Megaleporinus macrocephalus
CCTCTGAGGGTGGGAGTTGTTTATCTGTTCTCTGAAGCTGAAAACGTGGATCGTTAATAAGATGTAGATTAATTAATCATTCGTTCTGTTAGTAGTTAAGCTGGGCTTTACTGATGGAGCTGAAGCTCTACATGGATCTCCATGTAAAGCAGGTGTGTTAGGACGTTGTCCTCGTGCTCGTTTAGGCTGGACAATAACGAGTTTGTGTTTAATCTTGATGCTGTTTTGTGTTCAGACTGACCAGTCCAGTCTTTGTTGTTGCCATAGAGACTGGCATGAAAAAGAAAGTGTGAACCGTCCAGCAGTGAGGTGTTTTCTGACGGAGTTCTTCAGAGGCTTGCTGGAACAGAAGGCTGGTCACTAATCACTGCTGTGTTTTCAGTGGGAGGTTCTGATGAATCGGTCAGTGCTGGACGATGATCAGCCGATTGAGGTGCAGGTCAAGAACTAATTATTAGAAATACTAATTATGTATGTTTTCTTATATAGCTTAATTATTCATTAGCACTGCCTATCTATCTATCTATCTATCTATCTATCTATCTATCTATCTATCTATCTATCTATCTATCTATCTATCTATCTATCTATCTATCTATCTGTTTGTTGGTCTATCTATCTATCTATCTATCTATCATACACATCTTCACCAGAGAGGTCTCCAAATCCCCAAACATTACACCGTGCAGCTTCACATCCCGTATCAATCAGATCAATCAATCACTCCAATTATTTTTAAATAGATCTTCTCAGAGCGTGTGTTTATATACACTTCATAGTCTGACAATCAGATCTAGTCAGTAATCTGTCACGTGTGTAATCAGATAATGGGTGACTCAAAGCTCCTTCCCACTGACCATACTGTTCTTTAATGATCAGGACCCCCACAGGACCACCACAGAGCAGATACTATTAGGGAGGTGGGTCATTGTCAGCACTGGTGGTGGTGTGTTAGTTAGTGTGTGTTGTGCTGGTGTGAGTGGATCAGACACAGCAGATCACACACTAACACACCTACCTCCCTAATAGTACCTGCTCTGTGGTGGTCCAGTATAAATGTATATATATATATATATATATATATATATATATATATATATATATATATATATATATATATATATATATATATGAAAAGTATCAGATATTAGTAGCTGAACTGTCGGTGCGTCCCTGAGCCAATGAGCTCTGCTTGTATGTGGGGGTCCGTATTGAAACCACCGCAGTGAGATAGAGCTGGATCTCTTGCTCGCTGTGGTCAGCGCTGAGAGCGCACTGTGATGCAGCGCCTGAACTGGACGAGCCGCTGTGCCGCGCCGGGTCAGCGCTGGTTCTGCGTGTTAGTGTGTTCGTCACGATACTGAGGCTGAGATGTCCATGACAAGCCGAGCATGACTGGCCCGCCGTCTCTGATTGGCTGGGCCGGGTTGTAGTGATGTCATGCAGCAGATGGTGGTATGGCACTTCCCTGAGCTGGTGGATGGCACCTTCACTGGGCCTACGCCTACTCAACATATGTACACACACCCCCCTAAAGCCGAGCATGCCGAGCGTTTCTGCCCGTGAGGCCTGATCAGGAGGATTCAGATACAGTAAACCAGCACCATGACAACATCCACATATCTGCAGACCTGCATGCCTAGAAATATGATTCGCATTTAAGCAGGTACTCATAGGAATCTAACATAAAATTTTTTATAAGTAGTTTTTAAAAGGCCAAACAATAAACACAGACCTGACCAATCAATAGCAAACCCAGCACTGCCTTTCAGAGAGGATGATACACAGGGAGGGCTTCATACAGTCTATAAACACACTCTCACGGTTAGACAGCAGTATTAATATGAGCATCAACATCACCAACTGCATGTACATTCCAAACAATTAACTTTTTTTTTAAATCCAATAACTGAGTTTAATCACTTTCATTGTGACAGCCTTTCCACTTACAGTGCGGCGCAACAGTCCGAGAGTCATTTCAGCCATTAGGGTTACTCATTTGGAAGAGGTTGCATAAAATATATAAGGATATGTAGTCATATGCCAATAAATAGAAGGATATATGGTGATATACAGTTATATATAAGGCTATATAGTCATATATGTTTATATATAAGGATGTATAGTTATATATGGACATATATTAAAACATGCAATCAGATATGGTCATCATAAGGATATATAGTCATTCTGGTCATATATGAGGACATATAGTAATCTATGGTCATATATAAGGATATATAGCCATGCATGGTTATATGTAAGTATATATAGTTAAATATTGTCATATATAAGGCTGTATAGTCATATATGGTCATACATAAGTATATATAGTCATGTATGGTCATATATAAGGTATTTATATTCATTTATGAAGGTATATGAGGGTATATAGTCATATGTATGGTCATATATAAGGATATATAGTCATGTATGGTCATATATAAGGATATAAAGTACATATAAGTATATATAGTCATGTATGGTCATGTATAAGGAGATATACTCATAGATGATCATATATAAGGAGATATACTCATGTATGGTCATATATAAGGTATTTATATTCATGTATGAAGGTATATGAGGGTATATAGTCATGTGTATGGTCATATATAAGGATATATACACATGTATGGTCATATATAAGGCATTTATATTCATGTATGGTCATATATAAGGATATATAGTCATGTATGATCATATATAAGGTATTTGTATTCATGTATGATCATATATAAAGATATATAGTATATATAAGGATATATATATATATATATATATATATATATATCTCCAAAATAGTAACTTTACAGGAGAGAACAAAAACCTTCTTTACTTTCAGTGTAAGTTAAAGGAACCAGAATTATATCCAAGCTATTTTGGAGCATTTCTATTGGTCGGTTCATCGTTAAACTTTCATACAGTGTAAACGGCAGCTGTCGTGTTCAAATGATGTAGCAAAATAAAAATCAATAAAAATGGAGATGCACGTTTTTCCCTGGATAGCGGCGATATGCGGCCCCGTACCGGAGCCTGTAGGTGTAGACGTGCGCTGATGCTGGCGGTGTGAGTACGGAGGTGTTGTAATTACTGGATTTAAGAATAGAGTTTGTTTAGTGAAGATAAATGTTGCGGTTAAAGAATGGAGACTAAGCCTGGGCGAGGACGAGCGGGGCCATTAGTTATAAGCTGAATAGAGCTGCCTGCGCGGCTTGTTTGAGGAGATGTATACTGATAGGCCTGTGTGTATTCAAATGCATAATTTACTCGCGCTCGCTCTCCCTCTGTGCGTGAGGCCCCGAGTGCATTTATGCGTTTGTGTAGCGTTTGCTCTTTACTGTTATTGCTTTGTTCCTCTTCTTGACCCGTGTTTATTAAAGTAGAAGAAATCTAATGGCTCACTTTCAGTGGGTTTTATGTCTCTTGCGTTCTCGCGTGTGTGTAGAAAATGACGAAGAACAGTCTGATGCCATCCCTCCATCCCTCCATCCCTCCATCCATCATCTTCCGCTTTATTCTACTAGTCAGGGTCACGGGGGGGCTGGAGTCAATCCCCATGTCATCGGGTGCACCATGGACAGGTCGCCAGTCCATCACATGGCCAACACACACTCACACTCACACCTACAGGCAGTTTAGTGTGAGCGATCAACCTAACATGCTCCCAAGCAATCCCACTTCTGACACCACTGTTGCGCTGGTGTAGAGTAAGACACAGTGGAGGCCTTGATTGTGCTGCGAGCCAACTACTCCACCTGTTTGTGTATTTTTACTTGTAAGTAATCAAAGTAGTGAAAGTGTTTACATTCACCATCACGTCCCTTAAACCGACATATAATAACATAAACAAGATAAACAGTCCCTTCTTAGGAGGGTGCACCTCCCATAATCCTCGTAGTGTGGCTGTTTGCATGGCTGTGGCCTCGTGAGCTTTCAGAGGCCAGCACCTCCACCAAGGCTCCTCCCCACAGTGAGCCACATCCCAAGCCTCCTTCCATTAGGCCCATTAATGTCCCTTCCTCCACTGTCTTCCCCAGCATTGTCCCTGTCGTCTCAGTCTTTCAGCTGCTGTCTGTGTTTGGCCAATGTAGACTGTTGAGGGGCTGCATCCCACTTCTGACACCACTGCTGCGCCAGGGTAGAGTGAGTCACAGGGGAGGCCTAAATTGGCCTAAATTGTGCTGAAAGTATTTTATTGCATTAGTAGATCATTTTACTAGTTTTAGCCATTATTTCCTGAAATAAGCAAAATATCTTTATATTATTTCTCCAAACAAGAACGTCTCTGCCAACAGAATTAGATACTTCCAGTACATACAATCACCTCATACTGAGAAACGTTAGTGAGAAATTCTAAATATTAACTCACTGAGACATCGTTTCTGTGCAGTGTGTGTAAACAGGAATATGTTGACACGTTTACCTCCCCGAGCTCCTCCAGCCGAGCTCATCCTGAGACAGCGCGGCGTCTTTATCGTTGCTGCCGTGTGCAGGCGAGGACTGTGAGGCAGACAGCCGTAAGAGAACAATAAGAGACGTATCAGATCAGCGAGACAGGGCTACAGTTCCACCGCGCGACATCACACAGCCAAACTGACAGACGCCCTTATTATTATTAGTCGCTTTGGCAGCGTTATAACAGAGCAGGAGCTGCGGTCTGCAGGACTCAGAGGAGGTGACCGCGCCTCCGTCATGTTCAGCGGAGCGGTGAAGGCCGAGAGGAACGCAGCTGCACGGCAGCCTATAGCGTCTGAGTGACGAACATGCTGAACGTGTCTGTTGAGTCATCAAAGAGTGAACATACAGGCTGTGATGTGGGAATAAACTCTGAGTGGTGTCACGGAGCGCTATAGGTGTGTGTAGCCCATGTGGGGAGTAACTGAATACATTTACTCAGTCAGATCTGTTCACAGTGGAGGTGAATGGAACCAGACGTCCACCTCTAGAAGCTCCTCACAGAAAGTTCTTACAGTAGATGTTATAAATACACTGTCTGATTCTGAGACGCTGTTTATGATAGTTTAGAGAAGATCTCAGTCTCAAACTCCATTCATGGTGGAGGGATACATGCAGGACGCTGTGAGGTTCAAATAGTCCCCAAAGAAAACCTAGTATTTTCAGATCTTCCACATTTTACCATCAACATCCAGATAAACTCAGAAGACACGTGTAGCTTCACTGGTGGGTTTCATAATAAATACAATGTGTAGATTAGTGTTGTAGACATGGAGACCCCTGGTTACCATCACCACCACTGTAAACACCATCACCACCACTGTAAACACCATCACCACCACTGTAAACATCATCACCACCACTTTAAACAACATCACCGCTACTGTAAACATCACCACCACTGTAAACACCATCACCACCACTGTAAACACCATCACCACCACTGTAAACACCATAACTATCACTGTAAACACCATCACTACCAACATTCCTACAGAAACTACCACCGCCATGTTTCTACAGCAGCCCAGAACAGACACACACACTGACTGTAGAGAGAGTTTCACACTAGGTGGCGTTACCCCAGTATCTTTACTGTTATCTGCTGCTCTCTCTCCTCTCTATGTGAACCTTCTATATCCAGAATGCTGCTGAGGGGTAACGTCCTCTGAACTCTGGAAACACGTGTTTAATTAATTTTACTGCATTTCAGTCTGTCTGCTGAAATCTGAACACGATGTTAAAAAAAACTGGAATAAAGTGTTTTGTTCCCATGGCAACAATGTGTACGTTTACTGGCATGTACAAACATGGTGGCTGCACGTATGCGTGCTGGTGTGCCCACATGAAAAGCAGGTGTGGGGTCTTCTCTGCTTGACAGAGTGAAAAATCTACACATATGGCCAGAGGCAAACAAGAGAGAGAGAGACAGAGAGAGAGAGCGAGAGAGAGAGAGAGACAGAAAGAGGGAGACAGAGAGAGAGAGAGAGAGAGAGATAGACAGAGAGAGAGAGAGAGAGACAGAGACAGAAAGAGGGAGACAGAGAGATAGAGAGAGAGAGAGATAGACAGAGAGAGAGAGAGAGAGACAGAGACAGAAAGAGGGAGACAGAGAGAGAATATTAGATGAATGCTTGTTTCTTTGCTGGGTTCTGTTTGTTATTAAAGTATCAGTGTGTAAGAGTTAGTGAGGGTCTATTATTAAATTAAATATAAATTATTAAACTAAGTTCTCATTAGTGTATAATTACCTGTAACTACAAACCCTTGTGTTCTCGTTATCTTAGAGCGAGTCTTCATATTTACATACCAGCAACTCAGCTTCTAACAGAAACTACCACCACCATGTTTCTACAGCAGCTCAGCTTCTAACAGAAACTACCACCACCATGTTTCTACAGCAGCTCAGCTTCTAACAGAAACTACCACCACCATGTTTCTACAGCAGCTCAGCTTCTAACAGAAACTACCACCACCATGTTTCTACAGCAGCTCAGCTTCTAACAGAAACTACCACCACCATGTTTCTACAGCAGCTCAGCTTCTAACAGAAACTACCACCACCATGTTTCTACAGCAGCTCAGAACAGACTCACTCTCTGTATAGTGACTAAAGCAGCAGTGAACGCTCACACTAGGGGACAGTGAGCACACTTGCCTGGAGTGGTGAGCAGCCCTATTCATAATACCGGGGAGCAGTTGGGGGTTAGGTGCACCTTCTGGTCACAAGGCTGGTTCATCCAGTTCACGACTGCAGTGTGTAAAAGTCAAAGAGCAGAAGAGCGGAGTCCGGCTCTGACCGCCTTAACCGCGGGCTGCGCTCCAAATCTGCTGAACGCGCACTCCATAGCGCTCGTGAAAAGGGTGGCGCTGTAGTGCACAGTGTGCTCTGGGAGTGTTTTCCCAGCGTTGCACTTCACTTAACAGCCAATCAGCCTCCTTTTATACAGACTGCTGAATGTTTACCTCCTCTGGAGCGCCGCGTATCTGATGATTCATTATTATTCACCGGGGCGTCCGACTCGCTTGGCCTTTTCTTTTCATCTGACTTGTTTGGCCCCGAGTACGGATGACAAATCACCGGCGGCGCGTCGTCAGGACTGACCGCCAGCGCTCTTAAACAGCGAGATGGTGATCCGAGCGTGGCTGAGGGTCAGAGTGCAGGTGGCGGGAAACGGGAAGGCGGGAGTGATAGTGGTGTTTGAGGGGCTCTCGGAATGCCGGCCTCTGTAGTTCAGTCATGTGGACTCAGGTCAGTGGCAGTCAAAGTGTGAGAGATCAGACTGAATTTAAGGAAATTAGACTGAATTGTGGGAGATCAGACTGAATTGCGGGACTTCTGACTGAATTGTAGAAGATTAAAATTAATTGTGGGAGATCAGAATAAATTGCGGGAGATTAGAATGAATTATGGGAGATCAGACTGAATTATGGGAGATTGGATTGGATTGCAGGAGATCAGACTGAACTGCAAGAGATCAGACTGAATTACAGGAGATGAGGCTTAGTTACAGGGGATCAGACTGGATTGTGGGAGATTAGATTGAATTACGGGAGATGGGACTGAATTATGGGTGATGGGGCTGAATTACGAGAGATTTGGCTGAATTATGGGAGATCAGACTGGATTGCAGGAGATCGGACTGAATTGCGAAAGAGTTGGTAGCATGATGATCTGACCGGGGTTGAGGTGGTCGTCCAGCCAGGTCCTGCTGCGGACACGCCACTCTGTAGTCCAGCTGCCAGCACGCGGGGCCTATAATGCAAAACAGGCTTTTATTAGAGAGAAAAGAGTGAGTCACTGGTGAGCGGGGCCACTGGGACCGGCGGCCTCACAATATTTCATTCCTGCTTTCATTCAGTCTAGAACAGTTCCACAACGCAAGCCTGCAGAGATCCTCACAGCTTTCTAAAAACAGACAGTCTAGAACAGTTCCACAACGCAAGCCTGCAGAGATCCTCACAGCTTTCTAAAAACAGACAGTCTAGAACAGTTCCACAACGCAAGCCTGCAGAGATCCTCACAGCTTTCTGAAAACAGTCTAGAACAGTTCCACAACGCAAGCCTGCAGAGATCCTCACAGCTTTCTGAAAACAGACAGTCGTACGGCTGCACTGGAGAAAACAAGAAGCTGATCTAGTGCAGATCCCCTAATGAGAACCTTACAGAACAGCCATACACATGCTGGGGCTACACATATATACTAACTAGGGTGGAAACAAGCTCAGTGTGAATTGGTCAAAGAGAAGTGGGCCCCTCAATGGTAACCCAACAAGGAGTCCAAAGATATAACCCAACAAGGGACCAAAGTTAAAACACAACAGGAATCCAAAGTTATAACCCAACTGGAGTCCAAAGTTATAACCCAACTGGAGTCCAAAGTTATAACCCAACTGGAGTCCAAAGATACCCAATTCTATTTCGTATTACAGTATTGTGCACTTGGGGACCTTATTATATATTTTTTTCAGACAGAAAGTTTTTATTTACTCAGTAAACACTTTAGTGTTAAATATTAGTATAAGTATTAGTATTAATAGAGTAAGTAGATCTTTTACACTTTATTATTAAATATTAATCAGTATTAATAGAGTAAGTAGAGCTTTTACACTTTATTATTAAATATTAATCAGTATTAATAGAGTTAGTAGTGCTTTTACACTTTATTATTAAATATTAATCAGTATTAATAGAGTAAGTAGAGCTTTTATACTTTATTATTAAATATTAGTCAGTATTAATAGAGTTAGTAGTGCTTTTACACTTTATTATTAAATATTAATCAGTATTAATAGAGTAAGTAGAGCTTTTACACTTTATTATTAAATATTAATCAGTATTAATAGAGTAAGTAGAGCTTTTACACTTTATTATTAAATATTAATCAGTATTAATAGAGTAAGTAGTGCTTTTTCATACGTCAGTGTGTTTATTTAACTCTTTCCAAGCTTCTCCTAAACAACCCAGTATTATTATCAGTTCTCATCTAATACCTGCTTTGACTGCTCAGTACTTCATTAAGATAAATCAAGATTTGCTGCTGAAGGAACTGAACACATTCATACAATGTCTGGGGCGTCCAGGAGAAATCTGGAACCTAACTTTGTTCTTCAAACTGGATCAAGATCTGATCTACTTCTCTCACAATAACATATTCATGTTACTTTGTATTGTATGTCTAATTATTTACATGTGCTCTAATTAGATCTGCTGTTCTTACTGGTGAACACACATTTATATATATATTAAGACTCATCATGTGTTTGCGCTGTTGGTGGTTGAGTGGAGTCCACAAACAGTGAAAGCCCCACCTGACATCCTCACCAGCACTCAGACTGGTGTTGCATGTTGGGTTCATAGCGCCACAGGCTACGGTTCCTGTGTAGGTGTCCAGAAGCACCGACTGTACCATCAATCTTCATTCATCAGACTCTTTATATGGAAATCTCCGCTGAAGCACTCGTAGATCAACATTTGAGAAGGTGTCACTTTTGATGAGTCAGGAGTTGTTGATGTGTATCTGTGCGTGTTCTGTATTTTGAGTGTGTTCATACTTGCGTGTGTGTTTGTGCAGCGACCAGATTCAAATTGGGATTGGATAAGGAGCTTAAGGGGAAATTCCACCAATTTTACTAAATTTCAGAATAGTTCAGAGTTTGAGATTTAAACAGAGAGATGGTTCAGAGTGTTCAGGTGGTGTTTACAGTGGTGGTGATGGTGTTTACAGTGGTGGTGATGATGTTTACAGTGGTGGTGGTGATGGTGTTTACAGTGGTGATGGTGTTTACAGTGGTGGTGATGGTGTTTACAGTGGTGGTGATGATGTTTACAGTGGTGGTGGTGATGGTGTTTACAGTGGTGATGGTGTTTACAGTGGTGGTGATGGTGTTTACAGTGGTGGTGATGATGTTTACAGTGGTGGTGGTGATGGTGTTTACAGTGGTGGTGATGATGTTTACAGTGGTGGTGGTGATGGTGTTTACAGTGGTGGTGATGGTGTTTACAGTGGTGGTGGTATTTACAGTGGTGGTGGTATTGTTTACAGTGGTGATGGTGTTTACAGTGGTGGTGATGGTGTTTACAGTGGTGGTGATGGCGTTTACAGTGGTGGTGATGGTGTTTACAGTGGTGGTGGTGATGGTGTTTAAAGTGGTGGTGATGGCGTTTACAGTGGTGGTGGTGATGGTGTTTAAAGTGGTGGTGATGGCGTTTACAGTGGTGGTGAAGGTGTTTACAGTGGTGGTGGTATTTACAGTGGTGGTGATGGTGTTTACAGTGGTGGTGATGGTGTTTACAGTGGTGGTGATGGTAACCAGGGATCTCCATGTCTACAACACAAATCTACACATGTATTTACTATGAAACCCACCAGTGAAGCTACACGTGTCTTCTGAGTTTATCTGGATGTTGATGGTAAAATGTGGAAGATCTGAAAATACTAGGTTTTCTTTGGGGACTATTTGAACCTCACAGCGTCCTGCATGTATCCCTCCACCATGAATGGAGTTTAAGACTGAGATCTTCTCTAAACTATCATAAACAGCGTCTCAGAATCAGACAGTGTATTTATAACATCTACTGTAAGAACTTTCTGTGAGGAGCTTTTAGAGGTGGACGTCTGGTTCCAGGAACCAAAAGTATGAAGAATCTTTTACTTCAGGAAGAAAGTTGTATGAACGCAGTGCTCTAGGCGTGTACACAGTTATCGCTTGATAGTGGCAGTATTGTGATACAGATATCACAAAATATTGAAATATGTAAATGAGGCTGTTATCAACCACATAACTGACTATGAACGCAAAATAATGATCGTCAGGGCTCCCAGCCAACCAGAGTGATCTCTATACGGCCCTCCCTCCGGCAGGCGAAGAAAGAAGTCCTCAGTAAATAAGAGTTATTGGAGTGAGAAATGGTGAAAGGTGTTAGTGAGGAGTGTATAAAGTCTGACTCAGTCTCTTCGGATCATCTGCTGTTTTTATTTTGTTCCTGAAGCTGAGAAGGTTTTAGAAAAACAAACTCTCAGCTCAGTGACAAAACTACTAACGATTACATATACAGGCTGATTTACACTGTGTGGCTACAACAGCCTTATATATTTACTACAGGCAGTATACTACGAGACACTGACCAGACTCCAGTTCAGACGCTATCATTTCAATGCAGTGTAAGTGTTGGGGATTAGTGTTTAGTGTAAATGTAGGGGTTAGGGTTTAGTGTAAATGTAGACGTTAGTGTTTAGTGTAAATGTAGGGGTTAGGGTTTAGTGTAAATGTACGGGTTAGTGTTTAGAGTAAATGTAGGAGTTAGTGTTAAGAGTAAATGTAGGAGTTAGGGTTTAGTGTAAATGTAGGGGTTAGGGTTTAGTGTAAATGTAGGCGTTAATGTTTAGTGTAAATGTAGGAGTTAGGGTTTAGTGTAAATGTAGATGTTAGTGTTTAGTGTAAATGTAGACGTTAGTGTTTAGTGTAAATGTAGGAGTTAGTGTTTAGTGTAGATGTAGGAGTTAGGGTTTAGTGTAAATGTACGGGTTAGTGTTTAGAGTAAATGTAGGAGTTAGTGTTAAGAGTAAATGTAGGAGTTAGGGTTTAGTGTAAATATAGGGGTTAGTGTTTAGTGTAAATGTAGAGGTTAGTGTTTAGTGTAAATGTAGAGGTTAGTGTTTAGTGTAAATGTAGAGGTTAGTGTTTAGTGTAAATGTAAAGGTTAGGTGGGTTTAGTGTAAATGTAGAGGTTAGTGTTTAGTGTAAATGTAGAGGTTAGTGTTTAGTGTAAATGTAGGGGTTAGAGTTTAGTCTAAATGTAGAGGTTAGTGTTTAGTGTAAATGTAGGAGTTAGTGTTTAGTGTAAATATAGAGGTTAGTGTTTAGTGTAAATGTAAAGGTTAGTGTTTAGTGTAAATGTAGGAGTTAGTGTTTAGTGTAAATGTAGGGGTTAGTGTTTAGTGTAAATGTAGGAGTTAGTGTTTAGTGTAAATGTAGACGTTAGTGTTTAGTGTAAATGTAAAGGTTAGGTGGGTTTAGTGTATATGTAGAGGTTAGTGTTTAGTGTATATGTAGAGGTTAGTGTTTAGTGTAAATGTAGAGGTTAGTGTTTAGTGTAAATGTAGGAGTTAGTGTTTTGTGTAAATGTAGAGGTTAGTGTTTAGTGTAAATGTAAAGGTTAGGTGGGTTTAGTGTAAATGTAGAGGGTAGTGTTTAGTGTAAATGTAAAGGTTAGGTGGGTTTAGTGTAAATGTAGGAGTTAATGTTTGGTGTAAATGTAGACGTTAGTGTTTAGTGTAAATGTAGGAGTTAGTGTTTAGTGTAAATGTAGAGGTTAGTGTTTAGTGTAAATGTAAAGGTTAGGTGGGTTTAGTGTAAATGTAAAGGTTAGGTGGGTTTAGTGTATATGTAGAGGTTAGTGTTTTGTGTAAATGTAGAGGTTAGTGTTTAGTGTAAATGTAGGAGTTAGTGTTTAGTGTAAATGTAGAGGTTCGTGTTTAGTGTAAATGTAGGAGTTAGTGTTTAGTGTAAATGTAGAGGTTAGTGTTTAGTGTAAATGTAGGAGTTAGTGTTTAGTGTAAATGTAGAGGTTAGTGTTTAGTGTAAATGTAGAGGTTAGTGTTTAGTGTAAATGTAGGAGTTAGTGTTTAGTGTAAATGTTGAGGTTAGTGTTTAGTGTAAATGTAGAGGTTAGTGTTTAGTGTAAATGTAGAGGTTGGTGTTTAGTGTAAATGTAGGGGTTAGTGTTTAGTGTAAATGTAGAAGTTAAGGTTTAGTGTAAATGTAGGGGTTAGTGTTTAGTGTAAATGTAGAGGTTAGTGTTTAGTGTAAATGTAGAGGTTAGTGTTTAGTGTAAATGTAGGAGTTAGTGTTTAGTGTAAATGTAAAGGTTAGGTGGGTGTAGTGTAAATGTAGAGGTTAGTGTTTAGTGTAAATGTAAAGGTTAGGTGGGTTTAGTGTAAATGTAGAGGTTAGTGTTTAGTGTAAATGTAGAGGTTAGCGTTTAGTGTAAATGTAGGGGTTAGTGTTTAGTCTAAATGTAGAGGTTAGTGTTTAGTGTAAATGTAGGAGTTAATGTTTAGTGTAAATGTAGAGGTTAGTGTTTAGTGTAAATGTAGAGGTTAGTGTTTAGTGTAAATGTAGGAGTTAGTGTTTAGTGTAAATGTAGGAGTTAGTGTTTAATGTAAATGTAGACGTTAGTGTTTAGTGTAAATGTAAAGGTTAGGTGGGTTTAGTGTAAATGTAAAGGTTAGGTGGGTTTAGTGTAAATGTAGGGGTTAGTGTTTAGTCTAAATGTAGAGGTTAGTGTTTAGTGTAAATGTAGGAGTTAATGTTTAGTGTAAATGTAGAGGTTAGTGTTTAGTGTAAATGTAGAGGTTAGTGTTTTGTGTAAATGTAGAGGTTAGTGTTTAGTGTAAATGTAGGAGTTAGTGTTTAGTGTAAATGTAGAGGTTAGTGTTTAGTGTAAATGTAGGAGTTAGTGTTTAGTGTAAATGTAGAGGTTAGTGTTTAGTGTAAATGTAGGAGTTAGTGTTTAGTGTAAATGTAGAGGTTAGTGTTTAGTGTAAATGTAGAGGTTAGTGTTTAGTGTATATGTAGGAGTTAGTGTTTAGTGTAAATGTAGGGGTTAGTGTTTAGTGTAAATGTAGGAGTTAGTGTTTAGTGTAAATGTAGGGGTTAGTGTTTAGTGTAAATGTAAAGGTTAGGTGGGTTTAGTGTAAATGTAAAGGTTAGTTGGGTTTAGTGTATATGTAGAGGTTAGTGTTTTGTGTAAATGTAGAGGTTAGTGTTTAGTGTAAATGTAGGAGTTAGTGTTTAGTGTAAATGTAGAGGTTAGTGTTTAGTGTAAATGTAGGAGTTAGTGTTTAGTGTAAATGTAGAGGTTAGTGTTTAGTGTAAATGTAGGAGTTAGTGTTTAGTGTAAATGTAGAGGTTAGTGTTTAGTGTAAATGTAGAGGTTAGTGTTTAGTGTAAATGTAGGAGTTAGTGTTTAGTGTAAATGTAGAGGTTAGTGTTTAGTGTAAATGTAGAGGTTAGTGTTTAGTGTAAATGTAGGAGTTAGTGTTTAGTGTAAATGTAGGGGTTAGTGTTTAGTGTAAATGTAGGAGTTAGTGTTTAGTGTAAATGTAGGGGTTAGTGTTTAGTGTAAATGTAAAGGTTAGGTGGGTTTAGTGTATATGTAGAGGTTAGTGTTTAGTGTAAATATAGGAGTTAGTGTTTAGTGTAAATGTTGAGGTTAGTGTTTAGTGTAAATGTAGAGGTTAGTGTTTAGTGTAAATGTAGGAGTTAGTGTTTAGTGTAAATGTAGGGGTTAGTGTTTAGTGTAAATGTAGGACTTAGTGTTTAGTGTAAATGTAGGAGTTAGGGTTTAGTGTAAATGTAGAGGTTAGTGTTTAGTGTAATTGTATAAGTTAGGGTTTAGTGTAAATGTAGAGGTTAGTGTTTAGTGTAAATGTAAAGGTTAGTGTTTAGTGTAAATGTAGAGGTTAGCGTTTAGTGTAAATGTAGAGGTTATTGTTTAGTGTAAATATAAAGGTTAGTGTTTAGTGTAAATGTAAAGGTTAGGTGAGTTTAGTGTAAATGTAAAGGTTAGTGTTTAGTGTAAATGTAAAGGTTAGGTGGGTTTAGTGTAAATGTAAAGGTTAGTGTTTAGTGTAAATGTAAAGGTTAGTGTTTAGTGTAAATGTAAAGGTTAGGTGGGTTTAGTGTAAATGTAAAGGTTGGTGTTTAGTGTAAATGTAAAGGTTAGTGTTTAGTGTAAATGTAAAGGTTAGTGTTTAGTGTAAATGTAAAGGTTAGGTGGGTTCAGTGTAAATGTAAAGGTTAGGTGGGTTTAGTGTAAATGTAAAGGTTAGTGTTTAGTGTAAATGTAAAGGTTAGTGTTTAGTGTAAATGTAAAGGTTAGGTGGGTTTAGTGTAAATGTAAAGGTTGGTGTTTAGTGTAAATGTAAAGGTTGGTGTTTAGTGTAAATGTAAAGGTTAGTGTTTAGTGTAAATGTAAAGGTTAGTGTTTAGTGTAAATGTAAAGGTTAGTGTTTAGTGTAAATGTAAAGGTTAGTGTTTAGTGTAAATGTAAAGGTTAGCTGAGTTTAGTGTATATGTAGAGGCTGCAGCTCTCTGTGGTGGGAGGGACGTGCAGTTTCATTCAACCCGTTAAACAATGAGAGAAACAGGCTGTGGGTACGCGGGCTGACCGGCTGACCTCTGATTCAGCAGACAGACGCTGCAGTGAATAAGTGATGTGATTACATTACTGCTTATACGCAGACGTGCTCTCGTATACTCACATGGCGTACAGTGATTGAGTCAGCTGGCAGTGCTACAGTTGGCTCTATGGCCGCTGACCCTCCCTGGTGGTTCCACTACGATATGGTAGCGCCAAGCTAGCGGGGTTAGCTCAGCGCTATAGTGGATTTTGATGTCAGTTCTAATGTAAACAGAGACGTAAACAAGCATATGCAGCTGATTTCACTTTCTCAGCAGAAAGTAGAATTACTGATCCTCCAGTTTGGTTTCGGCTGGTGCAGCAATAACACGACAGCTGCCGTTTACATTGTGTGATAATTTCTTGATGAGTGGACCAATAGAAAAGCTCCAAAATAGATCAGAAAAAAATCTGGTTCTATTGACTTACATTAAAAGTGAAGACAGTTTTTGTGCTCTCCTGTAAAGTTGCTACTTTGCAGACAGCTCTTCAGGTACAAAGTGGTACTACAGTGACTCACTATCACCTCTTCAGGTACAAAGTGGTACTACAGTGACTCACTATCACCTCTTCAGGTACAAAGTGGTACTACAGTGACTCACTATCACCTCTTCAGGTACAAAGTGGTATCACAGTGACTCACTATCACCTCTTTAGGTACAAAGTGGTTTCACATTGACTCACTATCACCTCTTCAGGTACAAAGTGGTACTACATTGACTCACTATCACCTCTTCAGATACAAAGTGGTACTACAGTAACTCACTATCACCTCTTTAGGTACAAAGTGGTACTACAGTGACTCACTATCACCTCTTTAGGTACAAAGTGGTACTACAGTGACTCACTATCACCTCTTCAGGTTCAAAGTGGTACTACAGTGACTCACTATCACCTCTTCAGGTGTAAAGTAATTACTCAGGCAGTTAAAATATATATTCATATAAAAATAACTTTAAGACTAATATTCTTACAACCCTATATTTAATCTAATATTTTTTTACAGTGTAGTTCCAGCAGAAATGACAGTGTTTACTATAATGTTGGAACTTGTATACCTAAAGCCTCATTCTGCAGTGCCCCCTAGTGGCCATTCAATTAGCAGAATGTTTATTGTAATATACTGAAATCAGATGACTTAGGACTCTGGTCGGTTGCTGTGTGAGATGTTGAGCTGCTAGTGAGCAATGGGGGGTGAACGGTGGGGAAGGGGTGAAACCCCCTGCTGTGAAAAACAATTTGCACTTCTCCACAAATAAACACACAGCATTTAAAGCCACTAATGGACATTGCTGCTGCTTATTTCTGCACCTCTAATTGTAGCCTTGAATCAAAATCTCATAATTGAGGTTTAACGAAGAGAGGAAGTGTGTCTCCTCTCTTCTCATGTCGGCTTTAATTCAATTAAATTCTGATCAGCTTTTCGGAGTTTAACCTCCAAAGAATCGTTGATGTCAGTCCTACATGCTGCTCCCACTAATCCAGACTATGTGTTATTTAATGTGTTGAGGCGTTTATTAGAGAGAGAGAGAGAGAGAGAGCATGTGTCAGTACTGCGTTTTACTACAGTAATCTAATCTGCTGCTCTCTGCTTGGAGACGGGATTGAGTGGCAGCGCTCGGCTGAAGCTTCCACTCCTCTGTCTACTGTTCAGCACAGGCGGGTTATATACAGACACACAGACAGGAAACTGTGTTTATCTAGTTTCTATTATAATGTCCAGTATCTGCTGGTAATAATGGTGGGAAAAACGTGCCTGGAATTTATCCAGGAATGCAAGATCTTTATCGATTGTTGCCGATACAAAAACTTATAAAGGACAAAGACAGCAATCTATATTCATAAAGGCGTATGTGGATCCATAGAACTCGGCAAGGAGTGGAGTAAAGATCTGGATATGTTAAATACTTATTTTTGACGTATTTCATTCAGTTACTGCCATATTTCACTCAGTTATTTGGTATATTTTACATATTTACTTGCATATATACACGGTTATTGCTGTATTTAACATATTTACTTGCATATATACACGGTTATTGCTATATTTAACATATTTACTTGCATATATACACGGTTATTGCTATATTTAACATATTTACTTGCATATATACACGGTTATTGCTATATTTAACATATTTACTTGCATATATACACGGTTATTGCTGTATTTAACATATTTACTTGCATATATACACGGTTATTGCTATATTTAACATATTTACTTGCATATATACACGGTTATTGCTATATTTAACATATTTACTTGCATATATACACGGTTATTGCTATATTTAACATATTTACTTGCATATATACACGGTTATTGCTATATTTAACATATTTACTTGCATATATACACGGTTATTGCTGTATTTAACATATTTACTTGCATATATACACGGTTATTGCTATATTTAACATATTTACTTGCATATATACACGGTTATTGCTGTATTTAACATATTTACTTGCATATATACACGGTTATTGCTATATTTAACATATTTACTTGCATATATACACGGTTATTGCTGTATTTAACATATTTACTTGCATATATACACGGTTATTGCTATATTTAACATATTTACTTGCATATATACACGGTTATTGCTGTATTTAACATATTTACTTGCATATATACACGGTTATTGCTATATTTAACATATTTACTTGCATATATACACGGTTATTGCTATATTTAACATATTTACTTGCATATATACACAGTTATTGCTATATTTAACATATTTACTTGCATATATACACAGTTATTGCTATATTTAACATATTTACTTGCATATATACACGGTTATTGCTATATTTAACATATTTACTTGCATATATACACAGTTATTGCTATATTTAACATATTTACTTGCATATATACACGGTTATTGCTATATTTAACATATTTACTTGCATATATACACAGTTATTGCTATATTTAACATATTTACTTGCATATATACACGGTTATTGCTATATTTAACATATTTACTTGCATATATACACGGTTATTGCTGTATTTAACATATTTACTTGCATATATACACGGTTATTGCTATATTTAACATATTTACTTGCATATATACACAGTTATTGCTATATTTAACATATTTACTTGCATATATACACAGTTATTGCTATATTTAACATATTTACTTGCATATATACACGGTTATTGCTGTATTTAACATATTTACTTGCATATATACACGGTTATTGCTATATTTAACATATTTACTTGCATATATACACGGTTATTGCTGTATTTAACATATTTACTTGCATATATACACAGTTATTGCTATATTTAACATATTTACTTGCATATATACACGGTTATTGCTATATTTAACATATTTACTTGCATATATACACGGTTATTGCTGTATTTAACATATTTACTTGCATATATACACAGTTATTGCCATATTTAACATATTTACTTGCATATATACACGGTTATTGCTATATTTAATGCAGTTATTGCCATATCGAACTCAGCTATTGGCATATATACTCAGTTATTGGCATATTTAATGCAGGTGTTGGCATATTTTACATATTTACACACATATTCAATGTAGTGATTGGCATATTTCACTCAGTTATTTGCATATTAGATCTGCATATGTTAAATACTTCTCTTGCCATATTTTCTGCATATTTAACATATTAACATGCATATATACTCATTTATTGGCTTATTTCATTCAGTTATTGTCATATTTAACATTTTTACTTGCATATATACTCAGTTCTTGGCATATGTAATTCAGTTATTGGCATTATTAATTCAGTTATTGACATATTTTACTCTGTTACTGGCATATTTTACTCTGTTACTGGCATATTTAACATATTTGCCAGCTTTTTTCACTCAATTTGTAGCATATTGGACATATTTACTGGCTTATTTCACCCAGTTATTAGCATATTTACGTAGTTATTGGCATATTTAACATAGTTTTTGTAATTTTGATTCAGTTATTGTTATATGTAATTTTGTTATTGGGATATTTAACACTCTAACTCTCAATAGTAGCTCATTCACAGCATCATTTATTTTCTTTATTCACCATCTGGAAAACAGTTCTGCTGCTTGTGTTGAATTAGAGCTGCATCTGAACACATAACTGAAACGTCCTTTCCAACAATTTTATCCTTTTTTTGTCACATAATTTTATATTTTTCTAAACTGCTTTTCCACTGTGTCACAGATACACACATTTTATTGTATGTGAGAAGCTACACGTGTCCTCTGAGTTTATCTGGATGTTGATGGTAAAATGTGGAAGATCTGAAAATACTAGGTTTTCTTTGGGGACTATTTGAACCTCACAGCATCCTGCATGTATCCCTCCACCATGAATGGAGTTTAAGACTGAGATCTTCTCTAAATTATCATAAACAGCGTCTCAGAATCAGACAGTGCATTTATAACATCTACTGTAAGAACTTTCTGTGAGGAGCTTTTAGAGGTGGATGTCTGGTTCCATTCACCTCCACTGTGAACTGTATGTGCACATTAATGACTGAATTACAGAAATTACCTCTGAAGTGATGAAGTTAATTAAGATCTGGCTTCAGGAGTTGAAGGAGTTGGAGCTTCAGTGACTGTTTACGTTTACAGGTGCAGATGTGCTGCTATCGCTGTCCTCTCGTCTGATCTTCTTCTCCTCTTTCCTCCTGCAGGCTCCAACTACTCCAGCCCGTCTCTGGCTCCTGTGGCCAGTTTGAATGAGCAGGAGCATGGTGGAGGTGGTGGTGGCGGAGGTGGAGGTGGCGGAGGTGGAGGTGGTGTGGTAGGCTTGGCTCCGGAGCACATCCCCACGCCGGGCGCCGCTCTCAGCTGGCAGGCGGCCATCGACGCGGCACGGCAGGCCAAGCTGATGGGCAACGCCGGGGCCCCCATCTCCACGGCCAGCTCCACCCAGCGCAAGCGGCAGCACTACAGCAAGCCCAAGAAGCAGGCGAGCACTGCGGCCACGCGGCCCCCGCGGGCCCTGCTCTGCCTCACCCTCAAAAACCCCATCCGCAGAGCCTGCATCAGCATAGTGGAGTGGAAGTATCCTTTCAGTCACCTCATGGGAGAAGGTCATGGTGGGGGTGGGGGGGCTCTGTGATCATATAATTGATCTTGAGTAAAGAATATATATATATATATATTGAGCCCATAAATATTTACACAAGCTCTGCTCTGATTGGCTGGTTTACAGTGAGGCGCTGCAGTGATGATCACACAGAAGCAACACAGACCAAATAAAATGAGCCTCTGTGTAAATAAGCTCCGCCCACATACTATTTAGTGAGCTATGCTAGTTACTTGGAGCTGATAGTCGGTAACGTTACCTATACCAGCTACTCTCTTTGATCTGGACATCAAACACAAAGTAGATGAAAGGTGTCTCTGTGAAACTTTCAGTTGAAGATGATCTGCTTCAACCAGCACACAGTGATCCACTCACACAGCATGGCTGCTACTTCCAGTCACTGTTGGAGGTTGTGGTGCTAATAAAGGTGGAGCTGCTCGTCTCTTCAGTCTCTTCAGTGTTGAACGCTGAGCTGAAGCTGCTCCATGGTGTCCGAGTGTTGGAGAAACTGTCCGGAGTGAAACGTACAGACTGCAGAGTTAAAGTTGTTCAGGATTCTGTTAAAGATGTTGGAAGTTCAGCAGCTGGTTTTGGGAATTCTCCGTTCCACCTTAAACGCTGCTGCGGTTCCATTCTGGCGTCTGTAGGAGCTGCAGTGTTTAAGGTGGAATATTAGATGAAGAATGTGGAGAAGAGGAACTTCAGGCTGGTTTAAAGATCAACATGTAGCTCTGACAGTTGGGTTGTTTGTTGGGAAGGAATGAAAAGTGGCGACGTTCCCTTCACAGCCTGGAACCCTGGATTTCTCCACCACCGTTCTGGTTGCTGGTTGGTGTTGTGGTTGTGTGTAAATGTTCTGGTTGCTGGTTGGTGTTGTGGTTGTGTGTAAATGTTCTGGTTGCTGGTTGGTGTTGTGGTTGTGTGTAAATGTTCTGGTTGGTGTTGTGGTTGTGTGTAAATGTTCTGGTTGCTGGTTGGTGTTGTGGTTGTGTGTAAATGTTCTGGTTGCTGGTTGGTGTTGTGGTTGTGTGTAAATGTTCTGGTTGCTGGTTGGTGTTGTGGTTGTGTGTAAATGTTCTGGTTGCTGGTTGGTGTTGTGGTTGTGTGTAAATGTTCTGGTTGGTGTTGTGGTTGTGTGTAAATGTTCTGGTTGCTGGTTGGTGTTGTGGTTGTGTGTAAATGTTCTGGTTGCTGGTTGTTGTTGTGGTTGTGTGTAAATGTTCTGGTTGCTGGTTGGTGTTGTGGTTGTGTGTAAATGTTCTGGTTGGTGTTGTGGTTTTGTGTAAATGTTCTGGTTGCTGGTTGGTGTTGTGGTTGTGTGTAAATGTTCTGGTTGCTGGTTGTTGTTGTGGTTGTGTGTAAATGTTCTGGTTGCTGGTTGGTGTTGTGGTTTTGTGTAAATGTTCTGGTTGCTGGTTGGTGTTGTGGTTGTGTGTAAATGTTCTGGTTGCTGGTTGGTGTTGTGGTTGTGTGTAAATGTTCTGGTTGCTGGTTGTTGTTGTGGTTGTGTGTAAATGTTCTGGTTGCTGGTTGGTGTTGTGGTTTTGTGTAAATGTTCTGGTTGCTGGTTGGTGTTGTGTTTGTGTGTAAATGTTCTGGTTGCTGGTTGGTGTTGTGGTTGTGTGTAAATGTTCTGGTTGGTGTTGTGGTTGTGTGTAAATGTTCTGGTTGCTGGTTGGTGTTGTGGTTGTGTGTAAATGTTCTGGTTGCTGGTTGGTGTTGTGGTTGTGTGTAAATGTTCTGGTTGCTGGTTGGTTTGTGGTGTTGGGTTGTGTAAATGTTCTGGTTGCTGGTTGGTGTTGTGGTTGTGTGTAAATGTTCTGGTTGCTGGTTGGTGTTGTGGTTGTGTGTAAATGTTCTGGTGTTGTGTTGTGGTTGTGTGTAAATGTTCTGGTTGCTGGTTGGTGTTGTGGTTGTGTGTAAATGTTCTGGTTGCTGGTTGGGTGTTGTGGTTGTGTGTAAATGTTCTGGTTGCTGGTTGGTGTTGTGGTTGTGTGTAAATGTTGTGGTTGGTGTTGTGGTTGTGTGTAAATGTTCTGGTTGCTGGTTGGTGTTGTGGTTGTGTGTAAATGTTCTGGTTGCTGGTTGGTGTTGTGGTTGTGTGTAAATGTTCTGGTTGCTGGTTGGTGTTGTGGTTGTGTGTAAATGTTCTGGTTGCTGGTTGGTGTTGTGGTTGTGTGTAAATGTTCTGGTTGCTGGTTGGTGTTGTGGTTGTGTGTAAATGTTCTGGTTGCTGGTTGGTGTTGTGGTTGTGTGTAAATGTTCTGGTTGCTGGTGGTGTTGTGGTTGTGTGTAAATGTTCTGGTTGCTGGTTGGTGTTGTGGTTGTGTGTAAAT
This sequence comes from Megaleporinus macrocephalus, assembly GCA_021613375.1. Taxonomy (NCBI): domain Eukaryota; kingdom Metazoa; phylum Chordata; class Actinopteri; order Characiformes; family Anostomidae; genus Megaleporinus; species Megaleporinus macrocephalus. Next base: position 1,983,992 of record CM038702.1, read on the forward strand.
GTTCTGGTTGGTGTTGTGGTTGTGTGTAAATGTTCTGGTTGCTGGTTGGTGTTGTGGTTGTGTGTAAATGTTCTGGTTGCTGGTTGTTGTTGTGGTTGTGTGTAAATGTTCTGGTTGCTGGTTGGTGTTGTGGTTGTGTGTAAATGTTCTGGTTGGTGTTGTGGTTTTGTGTAAATGTTCTGGTTGCTGGTTGGTGTTGTGGTTGTTGTGTAAATGTTCTGGTTGCTGGTGTTGTGTGGTTGTGTGTAAATGTTCTGGTTGCTGGTTGGTGTTGTGGTTGTGTGTAAATGTTCTGGTTGCTGGTTGGTGTCTGTGGTTGTTTGTAAATGTTCCGGTTGCTGGTTGGTGTTGTGGTTGTGTGTAAATGTTCTGGTTGCTGGTTGGTGTTGTGGTTGTGTGTAAATGTTCTGGTTGCTGGTTGGTGTTGTGGTTGTGTGTAAATGTTCTGGTTGCTGGTTGGTGTTGTGGTTGTGTGTAAATGTTCTGGTTGCTGGTGGTTGTTGTAGTTGTGTGTAAATGTTCTGGTTGCTGGTTGCTGGTTGTGTGTAAATGTTCTGGTTGCTGGTTGGTGTTGTGGTTGTGTGTAAATGTTCTGGTTGCTGGTTGGTGTTGTGGTTGTGTGTAAATGTTCTGGTTGCTGGTTGGTTGTTGTGGTTGTGTGTAAATGTTCTGGTTGCTGGTTGGTGTTGTGGTTGTGTGTAAATGTTCGGTGCTGGTTGGTGTTGTGGTTGTGTGTAAATGTTCTGGTTGCTGGTTGGTGTTGTGGTTGTGTGTAAATGTTCTGGTTGGTGTTGTGGTTGTGTGTAAATGTTCTGGTTGGTGTTGTGGTTGGGTGTAAATGTTCTGGTTGTTGTTGTGGTTGTGTGTAAATGTTCTGGTTGCTGTGTGTGGTTGTGTGTAAATGTTCTGGTTGGTGTTGTGGTTGTGTGTAAATGTTCTGGTTGCTGGTTGGTGTTGTGGTTGTGTGTAAATGTTCTGGTTGGTGTTGTGGTTGTGTGTAAATGTTCTGGTTGGTGTTGTGGTTGTGTGTAAATGTTCTAGTTGGTGTTGTGGTTGTGTGTAAATGTTCTGGTTGCTGGTTGGTGTTGTGGTTGTGTGTAAATGTTCTGGTTGGTGTTGTGGTTGTGTGTAAATGTTCTGGTTGTTGTTGTGGTTGTGTGTAAATGTTCTGGTTGGTGTTGTGGTTGTGTGTAAATGTTCTGGTTGCTGGTTGGTGTTGTGGTTGTGTGTAAATGTTCTGGTTGGTGTTGTGGTTGTGTGTAAATGTTCTGGTTGGTGTTGTGGTTGTGTGTAAATGTTCTGGTTGCTGGTTGGTGTTGTGGTTGTGTGTAAATGTTCTGGTTGGTGTTGTGGTTTTGTGTAAATGTTCTGGTTGCTGGTTGGTGTTGTGGTTGTGTGTAAATGTTCTGGTTGCTGGTTGGTGTTGTGGTTGTGTGTAAATGTTCTGGTTGCTGGTTGGTGTTGTGGTTGTGTGTAAATGTTCTGGTTGCTGGTTGGTGTTGTGGTTGTGTGTTAATTTTCTGGTTGCTGGTTGGTGTTGTGGTTGTGTGTAAATCTTCTGGTGGTTGGTTGGTGTTGTGGTTGTGTGTAAATGTTCTGGTTGCTGGTTGGTGTTGTGGTTGTGTGTAAATGTTCTGGTTGCTGGTTGTTGTGGTTGTGTGTAAATGTTCTGGTTGCTGGTTGGTGTTGTGGTTGTGTGTAAATGTTCTGGTTGCTGGTTGGTGTTGTGGTTGTGTGTAAATGTTCTGGTTGCTGGTTGGTGTTGTGGTTGTGTGTAAATGTTCTGGTTGCTGGTTGGTGTTGTGGTTTTGTGTAAATGTTCTGGTTGCTGGTTGTTGTGGTTGTATGTAAATTTTCTGGTTGTTGGTTGGTGTTGTAGTTGTGTGTAAATGTTTTGGTTGCTGGTTGGTGTTGTTGTTGTGTGTAAATGTTCTGGTTGCTGGTTGGTGTTGTGGTAGTGTGTAAATGTTCTGCTTGCTGGTTGGTGTTGTGGTTGCATGTAAATGTTCTGGTTGCTGGTTGTTGTTGTGGTTGTATGTAAATGTTCTGGTTGCTGGTTGGTGTTGTGGTAGTGTGTAAATGTTCTGCTTGCTGGTTGGTGTTGTGGTTGCATGTAAATGTTCTGGTTGCTGGTTGTTGTGGTTGTATGTAAATTTTCTGGTTGTTGGTTGGTGTTGTAGTTGTGTGTAAATGTTTTGGTTGCTGGTTGGTGTTGTTGTTGTGTGTAAATGTTCTGGTTGCTGGTTGGTGTTGTGGTAGTGTGTAAATGTTCTGCTTGCTGGTTGGTGTTGTGGTTGCATGTAAATGTTCTGGTTGCTGGTTGTTGTTGTGGTTGTATGTAAATGTTCTGGTTGCTGGTTGGTGTTGTGGTAGTGTGTAAATGTTCTGCTTGCTGGTTGGTGTTGTGGTTGCATGTAAATGTTCTGGTTGCTGGTTGTTGTGGTTGTATGTAAATGTTCTGGTTGCTGGTTGTTGTTGTGGTTGTGTGTAAATGTTCTGGTTGCTGGTTGGTGTTGTGGTTGTGTGTAAATGTTCTGGTTGGTGTTGTGGTTGTGTGTAAATGTTCTGGTTGCTGGTTGGTGTTGTGGTAGTGTGTAAATGTTCTGGTTGCTGGTTGGTGTTGTGGTTGTGTGTAAATGTTCTGGTTGGTGTTGTTGTGTGTAAATGTTTTGGTTGCTGGTTGGTGTTGTGGTAGTGTGTAAATGTTCTGCTTGCTGGTTGGTGTTGTGGTTGTGTGTAAATGTTCTGGTTGCTGGTTGGTGTTGTGGTTGTGTGTAAATGTTCTGGTTGCTGGTTGTTGTTGTGGTTGTATGTAAATGTTCTGGTTGCTGGTTGGTGTTGTTGTTGTGTGTAAATATTCTGGTTGCTGGTTGGTGTTGTGGTTGTGTGTAAATGTTCTGGTTGCTGGTTGGTGTTGTGGTTGCATGTAAATGTTCTGGTTGCTGGTTGGTGTTGTGGTTGTGTGTAAATGTTCTGGTTGGTGTTGTGGTTGTGTGTAAATGTTCTGGTTGCTGGTTGGTGTTGTAGTTGTGTGTAAATGTTCTGGTTGCTGGTTGGTGTTGTGGTTGTGTGTAAATGTTCTGGTTGCTGGTTGGTGTTGTGGTTGTGTGTAAATGTTCTGGTTGGTGTTGTGGTTGTGTGTTAATGTTCTGGTTGGTGTTGTGGTTGTGTGTAAATGTTCTGGTTGCTGGTTGGTGTTGTGGTAGTGTGTAAATATTCTGGTTGCTGGTTGGTGTTGTGGTTGCATGTAAATGTTCTGGTTGGTGTTGTGGTTGTGTGTAAATGTTCTGGTTGGTGTTGTGGTTGTGTGTAAATGTTCTGGTTGGTGTTGTGGTTGTGTGTAAATGTTATGGTTGCTGGTTGGTGTTGTGGTAGTGTGTAAGTGTTCTGGTTGCTGGTTGGTGTTGTGGTTGCATGTAAATGTTCTGGTTGCTGGTTGTTGTTGTGGTTGTATGTAAATGTTCTGGTTGCTGGTTGTTGTTGTGGTTGTGTGTAAATGTTCTGGTTGCTGGTTGGTGTTGTAGTTGTGTGTAAATGTTTTGGTTGCTGGTTGGTGTTGTGGTTGTGTATAAATGTTCTGGTTGCTGGTTGGTGTTGTGGTTGTGTGTAAATGTTCTGGTTGCTGGTTGGTGTTGTGGTTGTGTGTAAATGTTCTGGTTGTTGGTTGGTGTTGTGGTTGTGTGTAAATGTTCTGGTTGCTGGTTGGTGTTGTGGTTGTGTGTAAATGTTCTGGTTGCTGGTTGGTGTTGTGGTTGTGTGTAAATGTTCTGGTTAGTGTTGTGGTTGTGTGTAAATGTTCTGGTTGCTGGTTGGTGTTGTGGTTGTATGTAAATGTTCTGGTTGCTGGTTGGTGTTATGGTTGTGTGTAAATGATCTGGTTGCTGGTATTTGTTGTGGTTGTGTGTAAATGTTCTGGTTGCTGGTTGGTGTTGTGGTTGTGTGTAAATGTTCTGGTTGCTGGTTGGTGTTGTGGTTGTGTGTAAATGTTTTGGTTGCTGGTTGGTGTTGTGGTTGTGTGTAGATGTTCTGGTTGCTGGTTGGTGTTGTGGTTGTGTGTAAATGTTCTGGTTGCTGGTTGGTGTTGTGGTTGTGTGTAAATGTTCTGGTTGCTGGTTGGTGTTGTGGTTGTGTGTAAATGTTGGGGGTGTAAATATTAACTGTCTGTTACGTAACAGTGTAGTATTTGGAGCTCGGCCCGTTTATCCTCCCTCTTCTGTAAAAGCAGGATTTGTTTCTGAAGAACAGAGTTTGAAGTTTAGGGTATGTACAGTTCTGAGTACTGAACTCTCATTATTACACTATATAACAGTGTTATTACAGGTTTACAGTTGTGAGTACTGAACTCTCACTATTACACTATATAACAGCGCTATTACAGGTTTACAGTAGTGAGTACTGAACTCTCATTATTACACTATATAACAGCGTTATTACAGGTTTATGGTTGTGAGTACTGAACTCTCACTATTACACTATATAACAGCACTATTACAGGTTTACAGTAGTGAGTACTGAACTCTCATTATTACACTATATAACAGCGCTATTACAGGTTTACAGTTCTGAGTACTGAACTCTCATTATTACACTATATAACAGTGTTATTACAGGTTTACAGTCTGAGTACTGAATTCTCACTATTACTCTATATAACAGCGTTATTACAGGTTTACAGTTCTGAGTACTGAACTCTCACTATTACACTATATAACAGCGTTATTACAGGTTTACAGTTCTGAGTACTGAACTCTCACTATTACACTATATAACAGTGTTATTACAGGTTTACAGTTCTGAGTACTGAACTCTCACTACTACACTATATAACAGCGTTATTACAGGTTTACAGTTCTGAGTACTGAACTCTTACTATTACACTATATAACAGCGTTATTACAGGTTTACAGTTCTGAGTACTGAACTCTCACTATTACACTATATAACAGTGTTATTACAGGTTTACAGTTCTGAATACTGAACTCTCACTATTACACTATATAACAGTGTTATTACAGGTTTACAGTTCTGAGTACTGAACTCTCACTATTACACTATATAACAGTGTTATTACAGGTTTACAGTTCTGAGTACTGAACTCTCACTATTACTCTATATAACAGCGTTATTACAGGTTTACAGTTCTGAATACTGAACTCTCACTATTACACTATATAACAGTGTTATTACAGGTTTACAGTTCTGAGTACTGAACTCTCACTATTACACTATATAACAGTGTTATTACAGGTTTACAGTTCTGAGTACTGAACTCTCACTATTACTCCATATAACAGCGTTATTACAGATTTACAGTTCTGAGTACTGAACTCTCACTATTACACTATATAACAGCGTTATTACAGGTTTACAGTTCTGAATACTGAACTCTCACTATTACACTATATAACAGCGTTATTACAGGTTTACAGTTCTGAGTACTGAACTCTCACTATTACACTATATAACAGCGTTATTACAGATTTACAGTTCTGAGTACTGAACTCTCACTATTACTCTATATAACAGCGTTATTACAGGTTTACAGTTCTGAATACTGAACTCTCACTATTACTCCATATAACAGTGTTATTACAGGTTTACAGTTCTGGGTACTGAACTCTCACTATTACACTATATAACAGTGTTATTACAGGTTTACAGTTCTGAGTACTGAACTCTCACTATTACTCTATATAACAGCGTTATTACAGATTTACAGTTTTTAATTTTTTTAAATAAGAGCTAAATAAGAAACACTGCTGTATATAACAGGACTCTGTGTGTTTACATTAACAGTCTATGCTACTTGCAGTACAAGTGGTCAGTGAAAGTGTGTCCAGGGACGGAGACTGAGGGAGTGATTAATTGATTGTGATTGGTAATGAATTTGCTGAGAGAAGTAATCGTTTGAGTTGTGAACTGTGGTGATCAGTGAGCTGATTGATTAAGTGATTGACTAAGTGTGGAAGGAGACGACAGCTTTCCTGTAGACTCTCTATAGAACATCTACAGTCTTTCACAGCTGACCATCAGCAGACTGTCCATCTCCCAACATCACAGAAACAAACAGACCCCACAGATGGAGAGAGAGAGAGAGAGAGAGAGAGAGAGAGAGAGAGAGAGATACAGAGAGAAATGGAGGGAGAGAGAGAGGATGAGAGGGAGAGAGAGAGAGAGAGAAAAAGAAATAGAAAGAAAGAAAGAAAGAAAGAAAGAAAGAGAAAGAGCATGAGAGAGTGAGCCTCAAGCTGTCTGTAAGTCTCGAGCTGTTGGTGAGTCTCGAGCTGTTAGTAAGTCTTGAGCTGTTGGTGAGTCTTGAGTTGTTGGTGAGTCTGGAGCTGTTGGTGAGTCTCGAGCTGTTGGTGAGTCTTGAGCTGTTGGTGAGTCTTGAGCTGTTGGTGAGTCTTGAGCTGTTGGTGAGTCTCGAGCTGTTGATGAGTCTGGAGCTGTTGGTGAGTCTCAAGCTGTTGGTGAGTCTGGAGCTGTTGGTGAGTCTCAAGCTGTTGGTGAGTCTGGAGCTGTTGGTGAGTCTCAAGCTGTTGGTGAGTCTGGAGCTGTTGGTGAGTCTCAAGCTGTTGGTGCGTCTGGAGCTGTTGGAGAGTCTCGAACTGTTAGTGAGTCTTGGGCTGTTGGTGAGTCTCGAGTTGTTGGTGAGTCTTGAGCTGTTGGTGAATCTTGAGCTGTTGGTGAGTCTTAAGCTGTTGGTGAGTCTGGAACTGTTGGTGAGTCTTGAGCTGTTTGTGTATCTTGAGCTGTTGGTGAGTCTTGAGCTGTTGGTGAGTCTTAAGCTGGTGGTGAGTCTTGAGCTGGTGGTGAGTCTTGAGCTGTTGGTGAGTCTTGAGCTGTTGATGAGTCTTGAGCTGTTGGTGAGTCTTGAGCTGTTTGTGTATCTTGAGCTGTTGGTGAGTCTTGAGCTGTTGGTGAGTCTTGAGCTGTTGGTAAGTCTTGAGCTGTTGGTGAGTCTTGAGCTGTTGGTGAGTCTTGAGCTGTTGGTGAGTCTTGAGCTGGTGGTGAGTCTTGAGCTGTTAGTGAGTCTTGAGCTGTTGATGAGTCTTGAGCTGTTGGTGAGTCTTGAGCTGGTGGTGAGTCTTGAGCTGTTGGTGAGTCTTGAGCTGTTGATGAGTCTTGAGCTGTTGGTGAGTCTTGAGCTGTTTGTGTATCTTGAGCTGTTGGTGAGTCTTGAGCTGTTAGTGCGTCTAAAGCTGTCAGTGAGTCTAAAGCTGTCAGTGAATCTTGAGCTGTTGGAGAGTCTCGAGCTGTTGCTGAGTCTTGAGCTGTCTGTGAATCTCGAGATGTTGGTGAGTCTAAAACTGTCAATGAATCTTGAGCTGTTGGTGAGTCTCGAGCTGTTAGTAAGTCTTGAGCTGTTGGAGAGTCTCGAGCTGTCGGTAAGCCTTGAGCTGGTGGTGAGTCTCGAGCTGTCGGTGAGTCTCGAGCTGTTGGTAAGTCTTGAGCTGTTGGTGAGTCTCGAGCTGTTAGTAAGTCTTAAGCTGTTAGTGAGCCTTGAGCTGTTGTTGAGTCTCAAGCTGTCTGTAAGTCTTGAGCTGTTGGTGAGTCTTGAGCTGTTGGTGAGTCTTGAGCTGTTGGTGAGTCTTAAGCTGTTGGTGAATCTCAAGCTGTCTGTAAGTCTTGAGCTGGTGGTGAGTCTCGAGCTGTTGGTAAGTCTTGAGCTGTTGGTGAGTCTTGAGCTGTTGGTGAGTCTTAAGCTGTTGGTGAATCTCAAGCTGTCTGTAAGTCTTGAGCTGGTGGTGAGTCTCGAGCTGTTGGTAAGTCTTGAGCTGTTGGTAAGTCTTGAGCTGTTGGTAAGTCTTGAGCTGTTGATGAGTCTTGAGCTGTTGGTAAGTCTTGAGCTGTTGATGAGTCTTGAGCTGTTGGTAAGTCTTGAGCTGTTGATGAGTCTTGAGCTGTTGGTAAGTCTTGAGCTGTTGATGAGTCTTGAGCTGTTGGTGAGTCTTGAGCTGTTGGTGAGTCTTGAGCTGTTGGTAAGTCTTGAGCTGTTGATGAGTCTTGAGCTGTTGGTAAGTCTTGAGCTGTTGATGAGTCTTGAGCTGTTGGTAAGTCTTGAGCTGTTGGTAAGTCTTGAGCTGTTGATGAGTCTTGAGCTGTTGGTGAGGCTCGAGTTGTTGGTGAGTCTCACGCTGTCGGTGAGTATCTCCTCTCTCCAGGTAAAATCATATAGAAATGCAATTGTATGTGAAAGAGTTACACATGACCTCCATAGCCAGAGTGTGCTGATATATGTGAATAACACTCTCTACTAACCTCACTAATTACTGCAGTAGTGAAAAGTGCTGTAGGATTTGGTCACCAGTGACCAGAAGCAGCTGTTTCTGCTCTCCAGCTTGCGAGCGCCTCTGCAGCGCGCTGCCGTATTCCCGCTGTCACCGGCGTCCGCAGCGCTGATCTACAGCCGTGTTTATCTAAGCAGGCCTGTGTTATTGTGGCCTTGTAATTCTTCATGTGGGATTCTGAGTCCATTCTGTTTCGTCATGAAAGTCTGGAGAGTCATAACTCACTGGTTTCCACGGAGCAGACGCTGCCAACACATCTCCAACTCAAAACAGATCCAGTCGGCTTAGTTTAGCGCCGTCACTGTGGTTTATATTAGGAATTCAGTAACTTAGTCAGGGTTCTGATAATTACTCAAATTTTAAAAATAGGAATTCAAAAAAAAGACTAAACTGACATTTAAAAGGCACTTTATAGTATTATACTATGTACTATACTATTATTATACTATTTTCACATCTAGATAGAATACTTTAAAACAGATTATATATACACACACCTTTATACTACTATTATTACTGGAACTGTTACTACTACTATTACTATTACTTCTATTGGTACTGCTACTATTACTACTGTTACTACTTCCACTATTACTATTATTATTACTATCATTACATTGACTACTGTTACTACTTCCACTATTACTATTATTATTATTATCATTACTATAATTACTGTTACTACTTCCACTATTACAATTATTATTACTATCATTACATTGACTATTGTTACTACTTCCACTATTACTATTATTATTATTATCATTACTATAATTACTGTTACTACTTCCACTATTACTATTATTATTATTATCATTACTATAATTACTGTTACTACTTCCACTATTACTATAATTATTATCATTACTATAATTACTGTTACTACTTCCACTATTACTATTATTATTACTATCATTACTATAATTGCTGTTACTACTTCCACTATTACTATTATTATTACTATCATTACATTGACTACTGTTACTACTTCCACTATTACTATTATTATTATTATCATTACTATAATTACTGTTACTACTTCCACTATTACTATAATTATTATCATTACTATAATTGCTGTTACTACTTCCACTATTACTATTATTATTACTATCATTACTATAATTGCTGTTACTACTTCCACTATTACTATTATTATTACTATCATTACATTGACTACTGTTACTACTTCCACTATTACTATTATTATTATTATCATTACTATAATTACTGTTACTACTTCCACTATTACTATAATTATTATCATTACTATAATTGCTGTTACTACTTCCACTATTACTATAATTATTATCATTACTATAATTACTGTTACTACTTCCACTATTACTATTATTATTACTATCATTACTATAATTGCTGTTACTACTTCCACTATTACTATTATTATTACTATCATTACATTGACTACTGTTACTACTTCCACTATTACTATTATTATTATTATCATTACTATAATTACTGTTACTACTTCCACTATTACTATAATTATTATCATTACTATAATTGCTGTTACTACTTCCACTATTACTATAATTATTATCATTACTATAATTGCTGTTACTACTTCCACTATTACTATTATTATTACTATCATTACTATAATTACTGTTACTACTTCCACTATTACTATTATTATTACTATCATTACTATAACTACTGTTACTACTTCTACTAATACTATAATTATTACTATCATTACATTTACTACTGTTACTACTTCTACTATTACTATTATTATTACTATCATTACTATAATTGCTGTTACTACTTCCACTATTACTATTATTATTACTATTATTACTATAATTACTGTTACTACTTCCACTATTACTATTATTATTACTATCATTACTATAATTACTGTTACTACTTCCACTATTACTATTATTATTACTATCATTACTATAATTACTGTTACTACTTCCACTATTACTATTATTATTACTATCATAACTATTACTACTGTTACTACTTCTACTATTACTATTATTATTACTATCATTACTATTACTACTGTTACTATTTCCACTATTACTATTATTATTACTATCATTACTATAATTACTGTTACTACTTCCACTATTACTATTATTATTACTATCATAACTATTACTACTGTTACTACTTCTACTATTACTATTATTATTACTACTATCATTACAATTACTACTGTTACTACTTCTACTCTTACTATTATTATTACTACCATTACTATTACTACTACTTTTATTACTGATTCTACTATTCTGAATATTATTACTATTAGTACTACTGTTACTAGTACTAATATTGCTATTATTGTTATGAATTTTATTACTAATATTATTACTACTACTGTTACTATTATTACTTTTAACATTACTAATAGTATTACTACTACTATTAGTACTACTACTACTACTACTATTATTACTGCTGCAGTTAGTATTATGACTAATTTTATCATTTTATTTGATTTTCAGAACATTGTACTAGCTTTAAACATTATTTCTCAAAATAATCAAATAGAATAAAACACTTTCAGTAAGTAAAATTACTATAAACTAGTAAAAATGAATAGAAGCAGAACAAATCATCTTATTGAGAAATATTAGAAATGTTAACTTTGCACTTGCTAAGATATCAGTGCAGGTCAGTGTTCTTCCCGGTGGATCCCACTGGTTGCTGTTAGGCGGGCCTTTAACAAACACCACTGCGACCTTAAAACTAGAGTCATTCAGATAGCATCATGATTTTTTAATTCCAGGTGGCAATGAGAAAGAGCTCCGCATGCGTTTTTAATTAAGGCTCCTTTTGCGGGGGACACAAAAACCCGAGTTCTCCTTATTGCAGTCTCAGTCGTCCTGGAGGCAAACAAATATACTGAGAGTCCTCAATATCGAACTCAGGTGGGAGAAGTTGTGTTGAACTTATAATAAAACATTGTAATTTCTGTGTACGCAGGAGACGGAACTCTTCTAGGAGTTACTTTAAGAACCTGTGCCTGACTTTCTAAAGTTAGAACATCTTTCTGTGTTCTGACACGGGCAGGAGCTCATAACCTTTGAAGGCAACGAGGAGCTTTAGCAGAACAGGGAAGATAAGTCCAGAATAAGAAGCAGACCAACTGTGTGACCTTTAGAGCCACGTCCCAGAGGAGGCATCCAGTCTTCACAGCACTTTTCATAATGCTGTGGTTATTAATAACAAACACAATTAGCTCAGAAATGTGCAGAATTTGCAAATGTTCTCAAGTGGGTGGAGCTAAAAGGCCCTATTGTGTTTGGCATAAACTGAGCAATCAGGCATTTTTATTGTAATAAACCATTATTAAATTATTAAAGTCAACCTGACTTAAAAATAAAGACTTTTTTATCGTCGTCCCAACGTTGGAAAGTAAAGATTTCACTAAATCTGCTGTTTCCCAGGTTGAGATTTTCTAAACTTGTTTTACTTATTTTAAGGAAATTGATCAAAGAAAATGACCTCAGCAGATTTAAGAAATGTCCACCAAAGATATATTAATAGCCTAAAAATAAGTTTTATATATGTATGATTTCTATAATTTTATTTTATTTTAACTTTCATTTAAAACTTTTAGAAACTTATAAAAATATATATTTTAATCTATAAACTTATTTTGTAGACAATGTTTAAACTGTTTTTCAGTATGTTTAGGTCATTTTCTTAGTTAAAAGTCATGAAAACACATAAAATATAATATAATATAATATAATATAATATAATATAATATAATATAATATAATATAATATAATATAATATAATATAATAAGCCTTCCACAATCTCAACATGAGATTTGGACTAGATTTAGGATAATTTCACTTGCCAAAAAACAATATTTGTACTGTATGACTCATTATTATAAAACATCTTTTAATTTTTGGCAGCATCACCCTGTACATGAGCGTAGACAATTTGTACTAGTTTAAAGTAATTATATCTACTGAAAGTTCCTTATTAATTTCTTTTTGATGAGTAAAGAAAATAATTTGGCATGTTTTAAGTAATATTGCTTAAAACAAGTACCATCTACACATCTACAAATAAAATACAAATAAAACTGAAAAACGTTTGGAAATAATTTTAACATCTTGCATTTTTTTGCAGTGTAATTTTGGTTTTCTGAAACAATTTTATGTAAAATTCAAAAATATTTTTTTATATATCACAAACAAACAAAGGAGACTTTTTTATATGATTTCTGATCACATCTCTCAGACCTGGAAGGACTTGTCATGACTGCCACATATGAATTTATGTGTCTATTTCTTTTATTTCTCATTCTGTTAGACCTTCTACACCTCTTTTAGTCCTTAACTCTTCGCTGTTCCAGACCCTTTGAAATCATCATTTTGATGACTATTTTTGCTAACTGCGTGGCCTTAGCTGTCTACATCCCCTTCCCAGAGGACGACTCCAATGCCACCAACTCCAACCTGGTAAGAGAGATGGCGCTGTTTTCTTTATTACTCTGCCGCTGTGCTATTAAACAGTCTGTGCTAATGAATGTTGGTTAGCTGTTATATTCGTGCTGATGCTGATGGTCCATCAGTGGTGATGATGGTGCTTGCTTTGAATAGACATTGGAGGTGGTCCATTTGTAAGCTCTGAAGATTGTTGTTTGTAGATGGTCTGATAGACTTTTGTGCGTGTCTTGGTTTGAAATTGTATTTGCATGTGTGTCTTTCTTCAAACCACTGGAGAACATAGTAATCGCTACCTCCTTACTTCTTCAGCAAAGTGGGAAATCTTTATATTTCGGTTGTGTTTGCAAAGTGATGCTACATAACAACCATATGAGCAAGCCTGAGGAGGCAGTGGTGAGGCATAGCCATGATTTTGTTCGTTCATTGATAAACAAATAGGAGGAATATGTGGAAATCATTCAGTTGACAGGAACATTTACAAGAAGAGTGTAATAAAGAAACTGACTACAATTTTTTTTTTGGATTTACAGAATTAGCTAAAATTTGATGTCAGGATACTTTGTGGCACTGCTGACCCAACCAACATGTTAACTTTTTCATCAACCTAATTTCAGATAATAATCATAGATGCCATTTTTGGCAAAAAACAAGAGAATTTTGCTAAAATAAATTTAATATCTCTCCAAAATCTCCACAGTATATCCACAGTTTACACAATTTAACTTTGGATTACTGTTTTTGATATTCTTATTATTCTTATCTATCTTGTTGTATTGTTTTTTATATTTAAGAACACGTAGTTTTGGTGTAACAGGCTAATTTCTTATATTTTATAGGGGAAACACAAGCCATGATTTTGGCCAATTGTGATTCCAATTTCAAGTAGTCAGTTTTTAGTAGTACACTGTCTGAGGGTTAATGAACAAAAAAAACACATGTCCACACTTTTTATTATCTAAGCTTGCAATATAAATAGTATTATTGGCTTTTTAATGGACCAAACTGGTGCTTAACCTTTTCAGTTGCAAATCAGTTAGCTATTTAAATAACATATCAAATTAAGGGCTCCCTTTAATGTCAGAGCCAACTGGATATCCAGCACAATGAGTCACATATAGTCTAATTAAAATAGTTTCTATTCAAAATGCTGTAAATCTGTTTGGCATATAATGGAAAACACACTTTCTTACAGCGTTGTGTTCAGAACCTTTATGTACTTAGGAGAGATACATATAATGCTGACAAGTACTGCTGATCGTACGGGTGATAATCAGGCTAAATAAATAAATAAATAAATCTATCTCAGATTATCTGCATTCAGCCCAAGTGCAAATCTGTCTTGGCTCTTTTCTGACAGCTACGTCTTTCACAGCTACTGCAGATTTAACAGTAACAATAGTGAGTACCAATTTCACACTTCAGGCCATCTGCTTAGCTACTGTTCCTCCAGCATGTTCTCCAAATAGGCTGTTGTAGTGTTTACATTTCACTGCTGGTGTTTTTTGGTGTGGATATAAATGTAGTTGGTGCACAAGCAGCGATGTTCCTGTGTTGGTGATAGAACTGGTTTCTGCTGTTGGTGCCCATATACGTTGCCAGGATAGAGACAGAATGGAGACAGCCATAAGTAGAAAAATATTATTTTAAGGAGTAAATATTTATCATTTGTCTCATTATGACACTCTCCTAAGAATACTGTGTGATTATTTCTTGACATTTTTACTTGTTATAAGATATTTTCTTCTATCTATCTATCTATCTATCTATCTATCTATCTATCTATCTATCTATCTATCTATCTATCTATCTATCTCAGTCTGGATCCTACACAACAGCTATAGTAAAGAGCAAATTCTGTATGTTGTAATTTATAAACTGTAGATCCAAAAGTTAGAAATTAGACAAGACAAATGTTTATTTACACTTTTAAATATTTTGGGAATAACAAATAGCAAATTTTATGAGATCATAAAATCTTTTGTATATTAATTTTAATGTCATAGATATTATAGAATCACATATAACTTACTTCGTCCTCAAAAATTCTTTCTCATTGTTTTACACCATAACAAAACAAATCTCATATCAAATAAAAACAAGTATTTGATATTTAATATATTGAATACTTAAAATATGACTCTATTCTAAAAGTATTATAAGATAATTCCATCTGTTTCTAAAGTAATATTATCAGGTAAAGTGTTTTATTCCATTGCACTGCAAATAAGCCATCTTGCCAAGTATTTTAGTACATATTATTAGATATATATCTATCTAAGTTATCTTTTATTTCTTATTTTAAGATTGTTGCAAAAATATTATTAGATTATTTAACTTGTTTTACTTATTAATCTCTCTAATTTTAATAGGCCAAATATTTTGTCTACATTGTGAATACATTTCCTAAAATGAGCAAGACGTGTTTATATATGGTGAGAAAAAAGTAAAAAAGCCTAGAAATAAGTTAAATAATCTTAAAAAGATTTAAGTTAATTAGATATGAGATGATTTTACTTGGTAAGATATCATTTTTGGCAGTGTGGATTTAAAATTGTGCTTATTTAAAAAATAATCTGACAAAGGAAACTTCATAAGTTAAAAATGACTTTAAATGAGTACTAATGTCTAAAACTAGGTGAAATATAATAGTTTCATAACAGGAATTAATAGAGATATCAACTACATTTATGATGTTTTCATTTGCTACAGTGTAGCTACCGCTTGTGGGCGGAGCCTGTGTGGGTCAGTCGCTGCATATCAGGAACGAACAGAAGGCTGTTCTGAATACAGCCGGCCGCTCCTCACATATATACTCCTTTACACCCATCAGTGTGGGCTATGAATGGAATCATTCGTAGGCGAAGGGTTGTCATGGATATGGTCTCCTTGGTGATGCTGAAATGCACAGCAACCGTGGTTACCATGCGACGGCGGCAGACGACCCCCAGGCTGTGGATCTTCTCTCTCTCTCTCTCGGATGGAGGCTGATGCAGTTCAAAGCACTTCACTAACACATGGCGTTTAGTGGAAACACAGCTGTTCGCTTCACTACTCACCTCTGCCTGCGTCTTTTATTCTTTATTTCTTTTTTTTTCTTCCCTATTCAAACTCGGAGCGGTCCGGCGAGCACCTCGCGCTGAATGAATCAGCCTTCAGGAGCTAGCGGCCCAGCACAGCACAGCACAGCACAGCACAGCACAGCACAGCCCAGCCCAGCATAGCACAGCACAGCACAGCACAGCACAGCACAGCACAGCACAGCACAGCACAGCACAGCCCAGCCCAGCCCAGCACAGCACAGCACAGCACAGCCCAGCACAGCACAGCACAGCACAGCCCAGCACAGCACAGCACAGCACAGCACAGCCCAGCCCAGCACAGCCCAGCACAGCACAGCACAGCCCAGCACAGCACAGCACAGCCCAGCCCAGCCCAGCCCAGCACAGCACAGCACAGCATAGTGCAGCTCACTCACTCCATCTGCCAGCACACATCCATTCTCACAGACAGCCACGCCACCGCTGGGGCCAAAACACGGACCCCACGGCGCCGACAGGAACAGTGCAGGGCCTCAGCCGCACTGACAGTCAGCTCTAGAGCTCAGTCCTCCAGCAGGAAGGTAGTAGAACAGAACCCGGCGCTCAGTCTGGCAGGTACAGCTGGCTCTCTGAAGTGAACATGATGCTGGGAACTTTACTAGAAAGCCCGAACCTCAATATACAAACCTCTCTGTGAGTGAAATCAAGCACCGGCCCACTGTTTGCATATCATTAACACAACACACGACTTAATTCATGCAGATTTTGAGATTTCTTATTATTTTTATTATTTTTATTTTACTTCTTCTATACTTCATCTATAATTTCTAAAATTTAACTATCCTTTTGTCTATTTGTATTATTTTTAGTTACTTCCTATCTATAATTTCTGAACTTTTACTATCCTATTATTAAGTCTTATTATTTTTGTTACTTGTTTTGTTCTTTTAATTTATTTTTATTATTTTTAGTAATTTCTTGTCTATTATTTCTAAAATTTCACTATCCTTTTATGTATTTGTATTATTTTGTTACTTCTTATCTGTTTATTCTGAACTTTTACTATTCTATTATTTATTCTTATTATTTTTGTTACTTCTGTTGTTCCTTTTATATATTCTTAGTATTTTTAATTATAGTACAATTTTTTATATAATATTAAAATATAAAAATATTTAATAATATTATCCTCTTATTAATTTTTATTATTTTTAGTGACTTCTGTAACTGTTATTTGCTTAAATTAGACTTTTATGCTTGGATTTAAATATTATAATATCCTTATTTATTTTAAATTCAGGGTCGTGGTAAAAAAATAAGGCTCCGCCTATTGACTAAAACTATATGTTTTGGTAATAACGTGAAAACAAGGGACATTATTCTTGCTCTTAGTTTAAATGTAAATATTGTGACTACATTCTAAAAGAAATTAAGACGATTCAAAAATATTCATTTTGAAATTTTTATAATTAAGTGTTCACATATTCCAACAAATGTAGTTTGAACTTTTGAATGTCTTCATTATCCCCCCAAAACACAAGTCTTTACTTTCCATGTAAGTCAATGGAACCAGAATTTTTTCAGAGCTAATCTGGAGCATTTCTATTGGTCCATTCTTCATAAAATATCCAGACAATG
>CM038702.1:2006408-2014791 GCA_021613375.1 Megaleporinus macrocephalus
AGCATGGCAGCCATTTTCACTCCCGTACCGCAGCCCGACTGATCCTCGCTTTATCCTGATTGGTTTGTAAAACAGGACGTTACAGTGTGAATGTAGTGTACAGGGTTAATAATGAAATGATGAAATGAAAGCATTTAATAACAACAATAGCATCTACTCTCTGTAGCTTCACTCCCTACAGAGTTCCTAACTACCTCCAGAAGCAACATCAGCACCACAGGACTCTGGAGTGGTGTAAAGCTCCACCTCTGGACTCTGAAGTGGTGTAAGGCTCCGCCTCTGGACTCTGATGTGGTGTAAGGCTTTGTCTCTGGACTCTGGAGTGGTGTAAGGCTCCGCCTCTGGACTCTGGAGTGGTGTAAGGCTTTGTCTCTGGACACTGGAGTGGTGTAAGGCTCCACCTCTGGGATCTGGAGTGGTGTAAAGCTCCACCTCTAGACTCTGAAGTGGTGTAAAGCTCCACCTCTGGACTCTGAAGTGGTGTAAGGCTCCACCTCTGGACTCTAGAGTGGTGTAAGGCTCTGCCTCTGGACTTTGGAGTGGTGTAAGGCTCTACCTCTGGACTTCGGAGTGGTGTAAGGCTCTGCCTCTAGACTCTGGATTGGTGTAAGGCTCTATCACTAGACTCTGGATTGGTGTAAGGCTCTATCACTAGACTCTGGATTGGTGTAAGGCTCTATCACTAGACTCTGGATTGGTGTAAGGCTCTATCACTAGACTCTGGATTGGTGTAAAGCTCTGTCTCTAGACTCTGGATTGGTGTAAACCTCTACCTCTAGACTCTGGATTGGTGTAAGGCTCTACCTCTAGACTCTGGATTGGTGTAAACCTCTACCTCTAGACTCTAGAGTGGTGTAAGGCTCCACCTCTGGACTCTAGAGTGGTGTAAGGCTCTGCCTCTGGACTTTGGAGTGGTGTAAGGCTCTACCTCTGGACTTCGGAGTGGTGTAAGGCTCTGCCTCTAGACTCTGGATTGGTGTAAGGCTCTATCACTAGACTCTGGATTGGTGTAAAGCTCTGTCTCTAGACTCTGGATTGGTGTAAACCTCTACCTCTAGACTCTGGATTGGTGTAAGGCTCTACCTCTAGACTCTGGATTGGTGTAAGGCTCTACCTCTAGACTCTGGATTGGTGTAAGGCTCTATCTCTAGACTCTGGAGTGGTGTAAAGCTCCACCTCTAGACTCTAGACTCTGGAGTGGTGTAAGGCTCTGCCTCTAGACTCTGGATTGGTGTAAGGCTCTATCACTAGACTCTGGATTGGTGTAAGGCTCTACCTCTAGACTCTGGATTGGTGTAAACCTCTACCTCTAGACTCTGGATTGGTGTAAGGCTCTACCTCTAGACTCTGGATTGGTGTAAGGCTCTATCTCTAGACTCTGGAGTGGTGTAAAGCTCCACCTCTAGACTCTAGACTCTGGAGTGATGTAAAGCTCCACCTCTGGACTTTGGAGTGGTGTAAGGCTCTACCTCTAGACTCTGGAGTGGTGTAAAGCTCCACCTCTGGATTCTAGAGTGTTGTAGAGCTTCACCATTGGACTCTGGCATGTTGTAAATATCCACTTTTGGAATATGGAGTGGTGTAAATCTTCTCCACTGGACTCTGGAGTGGCATAAACCTCCACTTCTGGAATCTGGAGTAGTGTAAATCTTTTCAACTGGACTCTGAAGTGGTGTAAATCTCTACCTTTGGACTTTGGAGTGGTGTAAGGCTCCACTATTGAACTCTGGAGGGGTGTACATCTCCACCACTGGACTCTAGAGTAGTGTAGAGCTCCACCATTGGACTCTGGGGTGGTGTAAATGTCCACCACTCGACTACTTCACTATTCGCTAGTCTGTTGGAGGAATCTGGGTTTGGAGGATAAATCCAGGAGACACCACAAAAACGTGTAAAGTTTGGTGGGGGTGGGATAATGGACTTTGGTGTGGAGGAACTGCGGTGGTCTGCATTGTGTTTATTTAACTTCTCCTAAACAACCCAGTATTATTATCAGTTCTCATCTAATACCTGCTTTGACTGCTCAGTACTTCATTAAGATAAATCAAGATTTGCTTTGTATTGTATGTAAGCTTATATACACATACACAAAAGCACAAGAAGGACGTGTGAGTGACACCACTGCTGCTCGGTGGAGATCTCTGTTTGTGCGAGCGGTGAAAGAAAGAAGAAGAACTAAAGAAGAACTAAGAGGTTAAATGGAGTTATCAGGCTGAGTGCTCAGCGTCCGTCTCTCTTTCATCTGCTGTTGGCTGGTGGTGTGTAATCAGACCTGGAACGGCGTCTGTCTGATAATGAATGGATGAATGAGTTAATGCACTTTAACACTGAGACAGCAGAACCAGCTAAAGCCTGTCTGTGTGCTCACTGCTCACCATCAGCTCATGAGATTATTACCAGAACTAAAGTGATATCATTCCTTGCTTCCGAGGCCTGTTGTTCTAGAACCGCTATCTTTCTGCTCAGGTTCTATAAACTTCAGACACACACACCTCATTAACTAAAGCAGTTCTTTAAAGAACTGGCCATCCTGGTTCTCTGTATACCTCCACAGGACCCCCATGGACCTCCACAGGACCTACTCAGAGCAGCTACTATTAGGGAGGTGGATCATTCTCAGCACTGCAGTGACACTGACGTGTTGGTGGTGTGTTAGTGTGTGTTGTGCTGGTGTGAGTGGATCAGACACAGTTTGTTTTATTTTTATTTTTAAAGCACTTTCTGGTCGTATGCCATCAAATATCACAACAATGTTCACTGAGAATAGTAAAATTACAGAACTCGCTCCAGTGATTGGATCACTCTTCATGTTCCTAGAGATTTTACTGAACTGGGAAAATCAGCTTTTAGCTCCAGCAGCACCAGCGAGCTGGACGTCACTGAATCACTTTAAACTTATCATTTGGAACCACCTCCTGCCAGCGTTTGATTTTATTTTAGTGAACAGTTTTATGATTTAGATTTTAGTAGTTTTTTTTTTACTTTTCTTTTAATTTTCTTTTAATCTTAATTGTATTACTCTTTAATTATAAACATCATTATTTTTATTATTATTTCTTTTACTATTTTGAGTTTTACTGCCATATTTATAAACATTTTTTATTGATTGATTTATTTTTTTTACTTACTGTTTTAGCTTCTTATTCAGTTTTTGTTTTTCTTTCACAATTGATCTTAATCTTGTTGTTCTGTTTCTACTGTTTATTTTATACTCTAAATACTCATATTAAAATTAATTTTAATTCATTTATTTAATTTATGCTCAGCTACATTGTAAATGAGGGTTTCTCTAAATGCACTCCTGAGTGAAAATAAAGACTGATTGATTGATTGATTGAATGATTGATTGATTGATTGATTGATTGATTGATTGATTGATTGATTGATTGATTGATTGATTGATTGATTGATTGAATGATTGATTGATTTAAACACTGTGTCCACTCACTGTCCACTCCAGAGACAGTAGCTCATCTGGACCCTGTCTGATCCACTTACACCAGCACAACAGACACTACCACAGCACCACCGTTCCCAGTGTTGGGAATGATCCACCTCCCTGACAGTATCTGCTAACAGTGATAATGGTGAGTGTGGTCTTCATCCTGGTCTCTGTGGTGAACATTCCTGATCTGTCTCAGGGATCCGGAAGCTGGAAGCTGGTGTTTGTTCCTGGCTGTGGTGTTTGATGGATGTTTTTATAGAAATAGCTGCTTTGTGCTCATATGAAGGAAGTATGGCTGGAAGCAGCGTGACGGACAGACAGCTCCTCGTTTGAGGGGTTACTTTCATTCGGCGTGTAGATTTTCTGCGCGTGCATCTGTGCGAGTGGGCGGCCGGGGGTCCGCGTGTCACTCCACACAAAGGAATGGTGGAAAGGCGGAAAGGCGGACTGCGGGAAGAGGCGAGGGAAGCTGAGGGATCTCGACTGCTCGCAGTTGCAGCCGTGCCGGTCGCCGTCCCGTCTTCATCGACCCGCCTCGAGCCTCCGACACGCTGCGCATACCAACACCCACCTCGCGGACTTCCGGGATCCGGCCCGTGCAGACTGCTGATGATGTCGCGCGTGAGGAAGACAGCCACAAGTTTTAGGACACGGAAGTCATTCAAGTCTTACTTTAGTGTCCAGTCAGTTTTGAACTATGAGATTATTTGGGGTGATTAATTATACTGTAGTCTCCAGTTAGTATAGAACTATGGGATTATTTAGGGAGATTAATAAGGCTATAGTATCCAGTTAGTATAGAACTATGGGATTATTTAGTGGATTAATAAGGCTATAGTATCCAGTCAGTATAGAACTATGGGATTATTTAGTGGATTAATAAAGCTATAGTATCCAGTTAGTATAGAACTATGGGATTATTTAGGAGATTAATAAGGCTATAGTATCCAGTTAGTATAGAACTATGGGATTATTTAGGAGATTAATAAGGCTATAGTATCCAGTTAGTATAGAACTATGGGATTATTTAGGGAGATTAATAAGGCTATAGTATCCAGTTAGTATAGAACTATGGGATTATTTAGGGAGATTAATAAGGCTATAGTATCCAGTTAGTATAGAACTATGGGATTATTTAGGAGATTAATAAGGCTATAGTATCCAGTTAGTATAGAACTATGGGATTATTTAGGGAGATTAATAAGGCTATAGTATCCAGTTAGTATAGAACTATGGGATTATTTAGGGAGATTAATAAGGCTATAGTATCCAGTTAGTATAGAACTATGGGATTATTTAGGGAGATTAATAAGGCTATAGTATCCAGTTAGTATAGAACTATGGGATTATTTAGTGGATTAATAAGGCTAAAGTATCCAGTTAGTATAGAACTATGGGATTATTTAGTGGATTAATAAGGCTATAGTATCCAGTTAGTATAGAACTATGGGATTATTTAGGGAGATTAATAAAGCTATAGTATCCAGTTAGTATAGAACTATGGGATTATTTAGTGGATTAATAAGGCTAAAGTATCCAGTTAGTATAGAACTATGGGATTATTTAGTGGATTAATAAGGCTATAGTATCCAGTTAGTATAGAACTATGGGATTATTTAGGGAGATTAATAAAGCTATAGTATCCAGTTAGTATAGAACTATGGGATTATTTAGGGAGATTAATAAGGCTATAGTACCCAGTTAGTATAGAACTATGGGATTATTTAGTGGATTAATAAGGCTATAGTATCCAGTTAGTATAGAACTATGGGATTATTTAGTGGATTAATAAGGCTATAGTATCCAGTTAGTATAGAACTATGGGATTATTTAGTGGATTAATAAGGCTATAGTACCCAGTTAGTATAGAACTATGGGATTATTTAGTGGATTAATAAGGCTATAGTACCCAGTTAGTATAGAACTATGGGATTATTTAGTGGATTAATAAGGCTATAGTATCCAGTCAGTATAGAACTATGGGATTATTTAGTGGATTAATAAAGCTATAGTATCCAGTTAGTATAGAACTATGGGATTATTTAGGAGATTAATAAGGCTATAGTATCCAGTTAGTATAGAACTATGGGATTATTTAGGAGATTAATAAGGCTATAGTATCCAGTTAGTATAGAACTATGGGATTATTTAGGGAGATTAATAAGGCTATAGTATCCAGTTAGTATAGAACTATGGGATTATTTAGGAGATTAATAAGGCTATAGTATCCAGTTAGTATAGAACTATGGGATTATTTAGGGAGATTAATAAGGCTATAGTATCCAGTTAGTATAGAACTATGGGATTATTTAGGGAGATTAATAAGGCTATAGTATCCAGTTAGTATAGAACTATGGGATTATTTAGGGAGATTAATAAGGCTATAGTATCCAGTTAGTATAGAACTATGGGATTATTTAGTGGATTAATAAGGCTAAAGTATCCAGTTAGTATAGAACTATGGGATTATTTAGTGGATTAATAAGGCTATAGTATCCAGTTAGTATAGAACTATGGGATTATTTAGGGAGATTAATAAAGCTATAGTATCCAGTTAGTATAGAACTATGGGATTATTTAGTGGATTAATAAGGCTAAAGTATCCAGTTAGTATAGAACTATGGGATTATTTAGTGGATTAATAAGGCTATAGTATCCAGTTAGTATAGAACTATGGGATTATTTAGGGAGATTAATAAAGCTATAGTATCCAGTTAGTATAGAACTATGGGATTATTTAGGGAGATTAATAAGGCTATAGTACCCAGTTAGTATAGAACTATGGGATTATTTAGTGGATTAATAAGGCTATAGTATCCAGTTAGTATAGAACTATGGGATTATTTAGTGGATTAATAAGGCTATAGTATCCAGTTAGTATAGAACTATGGGATTATTTAGTGGATTAATAAGGCTATAGTACCCAGTTAGTATAGAACTATGGGATTATTTAGTGGATTAATAAGGCTATAGTACCCAGTTAGTATAGAACTATGGGATTATTTAGGGAGATTAGTAAAGCTATAGTATCCAGTCAGTATAAAACTATGGGATTATTTAGGGAGATTAATAAAACTATAGTATCCAGTCAGTATAGAACTATGGGATTATTTAGGGAGATTAGTAAAGCTATAGTATCCAGTTAGTATAGAACTATGGGATTATTTAGGGAGATTAGTAAAGCTATAGTATCCAGTCAGTATAGAACTATGGGATTATTTAGTGGATTAATAAGGCTATAGTATCCAGTTAGTATAGAACTATGGGATTATTTAGTGGATTAATAAGGCTATAGTACCCAGTTAGTATAGAACTATGGGATTATTTAGTGGATTAATAAGGCTATAGTACCCAGTTAGTATAGAACTATGGGATTATTTAGGGAGATTAGTAAAGCTATAGTATCCAGTCAGTATAGAACTATGGGATTATTTAGGGAGATTAGTAAAGCTATAGTATCCAGTCAGTATAGAACTATGGGATTATTTAGGGAGATTAGTAAAGCTATAGTATCCAGTTAGTATAGAACTATGGGATTATTTAGGGAGATTAATAAAGCTATAGTATCCAGTCAGTATAGAACTATGGGATTATTTAGGGAGATTAGTAAAGCTATAGTATCCAGTCAGTATAGAACTATGGGATTATTTAGGGAGATTAATAAAACTATAGTATCCAGTCAGTATAGAACTATGGGATTATTTAGGGAGATTAATAAAACTATAGTATCCAGTTAGTATAGAACTATGGGATTATTTTGGGAGGTTAATAAGGCTATATTGTCCAGTTAGTATAGAACTATGGGATTATTTAGGGAGATTAATAAGGCTATAGTATCCAGTTAGTATAGAACTATGGGATTATTTAGGGAGATTAATAAGGCTATAGCATCCAGTTGGTATTGAACTATGGGATTATTTAGTGGATTAATAAAGCTATAGTATCCAGTCAGTATAGAACTATGGGATTATTTAGGGAGATTAGTAAAGCTATAGTATCCAGTCAGTATAGAACTATGGGATTATTTAGGGAGATTAGTAAAGCTATAGTATCCAGTCAGTATAGAACTATGGGATTATTTAGTGGATTAGTAAAGCTATAGTATCCAGTCAGTATAGAACTATGGGATTATTTAGGGGATTAATAAGGCTATAGTGTCCAGTCAGTTTTGAACTGTGGGATTATTTGGGGAGGTATTGTCCAGTTGGTGAAGTATGGAATTATTTTTGAGATTATTAAACATATGCTAGTGTTTAATTGTTAATGAACTGTGGGATTATTTGGGGAGGTTAATAAGACTATAGTATCCAGTCAGTATAGAACTATGGGATTATTTAGTGGATTAGTAAAGCTATAGTATCCAGTCAGTATAGAACTGTGGGATTATGGGTTTTGTTTATATCCGTGTAATCTAAGTGTAATTGTGTCCGGTTACATTCATAGAGGATATCATAATCCCGCTCTAGCAGATGTTGTGCTGATCCTCAGACCTGCGCTGTGAGATTCACGACTGAACACACATTAATCAGCTGTGCGCCTCCTCCGCTGTGCTCAGGTGACTTCTTCTTAATCCAGCACCGTTAAAGATCTGCAGGAGAGCGTTCCGTCCACCGTTCTCCTGCGGTTCCACGTGCCTCTCAGGTATCACACTTTCTTCAGGAAGCATCCAGCAAGAGGACAGCTTGTTCAAAGACAGCAGAACAGCACAGCCCCCGCCTTTCAGCTAAAAACAGTCCGTCAGAGCCGAGACTGACCCAAATACAGTAGCGCCAATGCGCTCGCTCTCTCTCTCTCTCTCCCGCGCTCTCTCTTTTCTTCCTTGCTCGCTCTCCTTCATGCAGAATGTTGAATCGGAGCCTGCTCGTTGCTGCTGCTCCTGCTGCTGCTGCTGCTGCTGCCGTCGCCATGCCTACGCCGCCACGGAAACCAGGAAATTTC
>CM038702.1:2015791-2030791 GCA_021613375.1 Megaleporinus macrocephalus
TACTGACTGTAGTTACTGTACTGACTGTAGTGACTGTAGTGAATTTAGTGACTGTACTGACTGTAGTGACTGTAGTGACTGTAGTTACTGTACTGACTGTAGTGACTGTACTGACTGTAGTGAATTTAGTGACTGTACTGACTGTAGTGACTGTAGTTACTGTACTGACTGTAGTGACTGTACTGACTGTAGTTACTGTAGTGACTGTACTGACTGTAGTGACTGTACTGACTATAGTTACTGTACTGACTGTACTGACTGTAGTTACTGTACTGACTGTAGTAACTGTACTGACTGTAGTGACTTTAGTGGCTGTACTGACTGTAGTTACTGTAGTGGCTGTACTGACTGTAGTTACTGTACTGACTGTAGTGACTGTACTGACCGTAGTTACTGTAGTGGTTGTTGTGGCTTTAGCGACTGTATTTTCTGTAGTGGCTGAAGTAGCCTTAGCAACCTTAGTGACTGTAGTAGCTGTAGTTCCTGTAAGTGCCGTCGTGACTATAGTTCCTGTAGTTACTGTAGTAGCTGTAGTGGCTTTAGCGACTGTAGTTCCTGTAGTGGCTGAAGTAGCCTTAGCAACCTTAGTGACTGTAGTTCCTGTAAGTGCCGTCAAGACTATAGTTACTATAGTGGCTGTAGTGGCCTTAGCGACCTTAGTGACTGTAGTGGCTGTAGTTCCTGTAGGTGCTGTCGTGACTATAGTTACTGTAGTTACTGTAGTGACTGTAGTGGCCTTAGCGACCTTAGTGACGGTAGTGGCCGTAGTTCCTGTAGGTGCTGTCGTGACTACTGTTACTGTAGTGACTGTAGGGGCTGTAGCTACTGTAGTGGTTGTTGTGGCTTTAGCGACTGTATTTCCTGTAGTGGCTGAAGTAGCCTTAGCAACCTTAGTGACTGTAGTGGCTGTAGTTCCTGTAAGTGCCGTCGTGACTATAGTTACTGTAGTGACTGTAGTGGCTGTAGTGACTGTAGTGACTGTAGTGGCTGTAGTGGCTTTAGCGACTGTAGTTCCTGTAGTGGCTGAAGTAGCCTTAGCAACCTTAGTGACTGTAGTTCCTGTAAGTGCCGTCGTGACTATAGTTACTGTAGTGACTGTAGTGGCTGTAGTAGCCTTAGCGACTTTAGTGACTGTAGTGGCTGTAGTTCCTGTAGGTGCTGTTGTGACTATAGTTACTGTAGTTACTGTAGTAGCTGTAGTGGCCTTAGTGACCTTAGTGACCTTAGTGACTGTAGTGACTGTAGTTACCGTACTTACTGTAATTACTGTATTATTACTGCTGAGAGCTGAGTGGTTAGCATTACTGTTACTGAGTGCTGACTGGTTAGCATTACTGATAATGTCTGCTTATTGGTTAGTATTGCTGCTACTGAGTGCTGACTGATTAACATTACTGCTACTGAATGCTGATTGATTAGCATAACTTGTTACTGAGTGCTAATTGGTTAACATTACTGCTACTGAGTGCTGATCGGCCACCATCACAGCTACTAAGTGCTCATTTTTGATTGGTTGGCATTACATCCTCGGCTGCTGCAGAGTGCAGAGCTAAACCCGGGCGTTCATGCTAATATTCAGCCTAACCTGAAGCTTACCTGAGTAATATTTTCTAGGTGCATGCTGGGCTGAGCTCAGTGTGGATCAGTAGCTGAGAGAGAGACGTCCTCGTAAGGCATGTACCTTCACGCTGTGTTGCTGTAGTGATGATGGATGGACTGTTAGCCTCGGCTCCTCGGTGCCTAGCTCCAAGCCATAATGCTGTGCTGTAAGCTCTCTCCATGCACTCAGCTCGCTTCATTAGCACAAAGTCTGCAGTCTGCAGTGAGAGCACAGGAGGACTAGCCCACCAGAGGACCCCTCACACAGCACAGGAAACAACTGGTGCAAAATGACTCATGAATTAATTAAACTCATTACTCAATTAAAAAGGCATCAGTTAAAATAGTCCTTATTTATGAATCGCTAGTGATTTGTTGGCGCCTTGCATTATATTCCTCGCCCAAAGGTCCAGTTCAGGTCCAGTAAAGGTCCAGTTCAGGTCCAGTTCAGGTCCAGCGTCATGAATCATTATTACATGGGCTCTCTGTGTTGCTAATTAAACATGCTGGAATTTCACTGTGCCTTTAAGTGTGATATATGTAAATGAGATCTGTTCTGATTGGCTGCTCTGTACTAAAAAGTGGTCCAGGCTAGACACTCCTTATAACTTCAGTATCAGACCACACAGGATGGGCAGTTGTTCAGTATCAGACCACACAGGATGGGCAGTTGTTCAGCATCAGACCACACAGGATGGGCAGTTGTTCAGCATCAGACCACACAGGATGGGCAGTTGTTCAGCATCAGACCACACAGGATGGCCAGTTGTTCAGAATCAGACCACACAGGATGGGCAGTTGTTCAGCATCAGACCACACAGGATGGGCAGTTGTGCAGTATCGGACCACACAGGATGGGCAGTTGTTCAGCATCAGACCACACAGGATGGGCAGTTGTTCAGTATCGGACCACACAGGATGGGCAGTTGTTCAGTATCGGACCACACAGGATGGGCAGTTGTTCAGAATCAGACCACACAGGATGGGCAGTTGTTCAGAATCAGACCACACAGGATGGGCAGTTGTTCAGCATCAGACAACACAGGATGGGCAGCTGTTTAATATCAGACCACACCGGATGGGCAGTTGTTCAGAATCAGACCACACAGGATGGGCAGTTGTTCAGTATCAGACCACACAGGATGGGCAGTTGTTCAGTATCAGACCACACAGGATGGGCAGTTGTTCAGTATCAGACCACCTTAAAGGTAAAATCCTCACATAGTGTTGCTTTAAGTTTCCTGCAGATGTTGTAGTAACAATAAAACATAAAATTATCAGCTACAAGAAAAGAAATGGGGCCTAAATTATATAAATGATATATATTTATATCTTGCTGCTGTTCAAAGAAGCTAATTTTTTTTACATAATTTCAACACGACAGCTGACGTTTACATTGTCTGAACATGATGAATGGACCAGTAGAAATGCTCCAAAATAACTTGGAATAAATTCTGGTTCCATTGACTTACATTGAAAGTATATATTTGGATGTGAAATGACTGAGACACTATAGAGCAGTCCTCACCCTGAACACAGTCGTATACACTCACTGATAGTCCTTCAGATGTGTAATAAATTGTCCGCGGCAGTGTTTATGGTTATGTGTATGTATTCAGGGCAGATTTCTTTCTTTATTTATTCCTCCACTGTCCCCACACGGTGACCTCATGTCCATTTATCAGGTTTGGGTCACGTCTGTCTGCGTCCCTGAACGCTCGAGTAACCTAATAAATGAGGTGACGTCACCGCTTTTGAAATATCACCTTCCACAAAAAGGTGAAATCAGATCCCCTGTACGTCACTGAGCTGGTGAGGTGTTTAGATGTACCTTCAGTCTTTAAAGAGAACAGCTGGTTACAACGTTCCTCTCATGCTCCTCAGGCTCACCTGCCTGCCTGTCAGAACCTGGATGGCTGTGTTTTTCCTCCATGTTTCTCTTCTGTTTTTAGCCGTGGTGTCAGCGTGTTGCCATGGCACCTCCGAATGTAAATGTGTACGACTAGTAGAGTGAGCGAGCTTTTTCCCGCTCTGAGAGACACACATACCTCCATAATCTATTTAACAGCATGTAGCGGCTAATTGAGCTACGCTAGCGCAGGCCGTGTGCGTAGAGCTGCCTTGGCGTATTGATCCCGAACTGTGGAGCCGCTCTCACCGTCTCTTGTTCCTCGCTATCCATTACATCATGCAGACAGATGTGAGATAGAGACCCTCTTAAAGGCAGAGACCCTCTACACGTGGACGGCTTTTACATTTATTCAGTTATACTATTAAAGCGTAATTACACAGATATGTGTTTGACTCTTGAATTGCAAATATATTATTTTTAATTGTTGGACTTTGCACTTGATTTGAGGTCAAAATGAAACATTCTTTTAGCAAATTCTAGACAAAATACACAACAATTAATTATAAACATATAGACACTTAATATAAATATATTGTTGCTGTCCAAAGAAAATCAACCAGATTTCCATGTAATATATATGGAGCATATTAGTATCATATGTAATACATGTGGGACATAATGTAACATATGTCCACTTACACACATGATATGACCACTATACTGACCACTACACCACGGTACTAACCCCTACACCACCGAACTAACCCCTACACCACCGAACTAACCCCTACACCACCGTACTAACCCCTACACCACCGTACTAACCACTACACCACCATACTAACCACTACACCACCGTACTAACCACTACACCACCATACTAACCACTACACCACCATACTAACCACTACACCACCGTACTAACCACTACACCACCGTACTAACCACTACACCACCATACTAACCACTACACCACCATACTAACCACTACACCACCGTACTAACTACTACACCACCGTATTAACTACTACACCACCATACTGACCACTACACCACCGTACTGACCACTACACCACCATACTAACCACTACACCACCATACTAACCACTACACCACCGTACTAACCACTACACCACCGTACTAACCACTACACCACCATACTAACCACTACACCACCATACTAACCACTACACCACCATACTAACCACTACACCACCGTACTAACTACTACACCACCGTATTAACTACTACACCACCATACTGACCACTACACCACCGTACTGACCACTACACCACCATACTAACCACTACACCACCATACTAACCACTACACCACCGTATTAACTACTACACCACCATACTGACCACTACACCACCGTACTGACCACTACACCACCATACTGACCACTACACCACCATACTAACCACTACACCATCATACTAACCACTACACCACCATACTAACCACTACACCACCATACTAACCACTACACCACCATACTGACCACTACACCACCATACTAACCACTACACCACCATGCTTCCATTATTTCATTTTTTTTTAAATAAGCCAGGTAATTTCGGTTTTCCTGATATAAGATGGATGAATGCAATAGTGTTAAAATGCTAAGATGCTATCATCTTCTCTGTAATGCGTGACAGCTTCATCCTCGAGGGACCTGCTCGTGGTCATTAGTGCCATTAGTGCACTACTGCCCCTTCAGTGTGCCAGCCAGGCCAGATAACTAGCCCTCAGACTGGGAACGCCAGAAACAGCGTCTGAGTTTTCTTTCTGAGAGAACAGAGCAGCACACGGCTCTCCAAGCGCTAATTAACATTAGTCACATTCTTCCCTGCATGCTCGTCAAAGAGACAGGAAGCAAGAAGCAACACCCTCTCTCTTTCTTTCTCTCTGCCTTCCTCATCACATTCTTACCTCCGCAAGTCACATCGCCCGTCACATTCCTCCCAGAGCTGAAAACGCTGGAGGACTGAGAACGGAATTCTTGGTAGGCTGGAATTCTACAGTCAGACTTTTAACTGGACTTTAGGTTAAATTCCTTTAGCTTGGAACCTTAATTATCTTTACTCGGTCACTACCGAAACAATCATAACACTACTGCATAATATAGGCAAATGTTTCAGTAATGACTGATTTGGTGGCAACAATTTAAGCTCAAAGCTGAAAACACAGCTTTACACATATAATTTTGTCATATTTCTTATTAAAACACTAAAAATTCACTCAACTGCAGAAAAATTATGTTTCGGCAATGACAAATCTCAGTACTCCACAATTTTAGCTCAAAGCTGATAATGAGGCTATTACTAGAAAACAGCTTTCACAGATTTACATACATACATTTGCCGTATTTTTTATTAAAACACTAAAAATTCACTGAACTGCAGAAAATCTGTGTTTCGGTAATGACAGTTCCTAATGCACCACAATTTTAGCTCAAAGCTGATAGTCAGGGCATGACTAGAAAACTGCTTTATGCAGATTTTCACACATAAAATTGCGGTACTTTTTATTAAATCACTAATAATTCACTGAACCGCTGACAAACTATGTTTCGGTAATGACAGTTCTTAGAGCTCCACAATGTTAGTTCAAAGCTGATAGCCAGGACATGACTAGCAAGCACAGCTTTATGCAGTTCTACACATAAATTTATCATATTTTTCATTCAAACACCAAAAATTCCATTAACTGCAGCAAATCTGTGTTTCAGTAATGACAGCTCGAAATGCGCCACACTGATTTTCAGACACATTTACTACTAAACAGTGCTAACTGCTCACCATGTGACCATGAGAAACTAGGATGCAGTCTTACTTCCTGCTAAAAATTGCAGGGTGTGGCTATATAAGGCCCCGCCTACAGACTCTTTGTTTCAGTAATGAATTTTTTTCATTTAAATATTAAACACGTAATAAATGTATTATAAGTATATTCATTTATTACTCTTGGGTTTAATAAGAACATAATCTTTGTAAATATCTCAGATCTAGTTTTTAAAATAGATTTTTTCACGATGACAGCGCAGTTTGAACTAATTTGTTTACATGTCCTCGACGACCCCTCAGGTACTAACGCTGTATAAAAACAAACCAGTGCGTGTGTTTCCGTCTCTCCGGATTCAGATTTTGGTATGTTCTGATATTTTGGTATATTATGGTAGTTATTTTGTATGGAATGTTAATTAGCTTTGGAGCTGGAATACCTTTGGAGGCAGAGACGGGGGAGTCGGAGAGGAGTGAAAGGATGAGTGCAGCGGGAGAATGTGGTGCTGTGGAATGCTGCCCCTGCTGTGTTTGTGTTTCATTCATAATCACACAGCTGCAGATTTCATTTCCATCATAATAAAAGCCTGTGAGAGGAGTGTGTTTCACAGTGTGTGTCTGTGTGACCTCTCTGTGTTGAACTCTCACTGCATCTCACAATTAGGCCTGATAATGTACTTCACCACTCAGCATAACAACAGAGGGCATAACTCTCTCTCTCTCTCTCTCTCTCTCTCTCTCTTCCCTATATACATACATATTATCTCTGTTATTATTCACAGCTCCTTTAAAACACTTAAAAAGGCCCAAATTTAACTGAAGCTGTTCAAAACCCTACATTTTTAGATGTTCAGCTCAATCATAGCCGTGTTTAACCCAATCTTAGCCATGTTTAGCTCTTTCATAGCCATGTTTAGCTCTTTCATAGCCATGTTTAGCTCTTTCATAGCCATGTTTAGCTCTGTCATAGCCTTGTTTAGCTCTTTCATAGCCATGTTTAGCTCAGTCATAGCCATGTTTAGCTCTGTCATAGCTGTATTTGGCTCAGTCATAGCCGCGTTTGGCTCAGTCATAGCCGTGTTTACCTCAGTCATAGCCTTGTTTAACTCAGTCATAGCCGTGTTTAACTCAGTCATAGCCTTGTTTAGCTCAGTCATAGCCGCGTTTGGCTCAGTCATAGCCGTGTTTAGCTCAGTGCTTCATGATGAACCTTAGAAAGTATGAGAGCAGTCAAAGCTTCTGAATATTAAGTAGAGGACTGAAGATCACTGTGACAGACGAATGCTGGACTACCATAAATAATTGGTTTTGGACACAATGTCCTTAGACTTCAATAGTCTTTCACCTTGTGCTGTTTGATTATATTCTTAATAGTGTCTCCTGAGTGTGAATGTTTATCACTGTGGTTCTAATGGGTTTATATTGTATTACAGCTGGTATTAAAAAGGTCATTAAAGTGCCTAAACCTGTAAATGCCCTGCGTTCGTATCAGGCTGTAGCTCAGATGTGCAGTCAGACTCATTGTGCTGTGTGTGAGTTTATGAGAGAGGCAGAAAGAGAGATTCATTTAGAGTCATCCTCACAGGAACACAGCCATCACCCACCACCCCATGTCACACAGAGTGAGAGTCTCACTCGGCCTGAGTCAGTCCTGACACTTGTGTCAAGGAATTTTATTACAAATGTTTTTATCTGGGTTTTATGAAACTTATTACTTGTATTAGAACAACATAGCAAGTCTATTATGATTTTATATAGCTATATATTTATATTTATATAGCTTTTGTATAGCTATGAATCTGATAAAAGTCTTTATAAGACATGCATACTGTTCACAAGGCATATTTACTGTTCACAATGCTTGTTCACTGTTCACAAGACATGTATGCTGTTCACAAGGCATATTTACTGTTCACAATGCTTGTTCACTGTTCACAAGACATGTATGCTGTTCACAAGGCATATTTACTGTTCACAAAGCATATTCACTGTTCACAAGACATGTATATTGTTCACAAGGCATATTCACTGTTCACAATACATGTATACTGTTCATAAGGCATATTCACTGTTCACAATGCTTGTTCACTGTTCACAAGGCATATTCACTGTTCACAAGGCATATTTACTGTTCACATGGCATATTAACTGTTCACAAGACATGTATGCTGTTCACAAGGCTTGTTCACTGTTCACAAGGCATATTCACTGTTCGCAAGGCATATTAACTGTTCACAAGACATGTATGCTGTTCACAATGCTGGGTTCACTGTTCACAATGCTTGTTCACTGTTCACAAGGCTTTTTCACTGTTTACAAGGCATATTCACTGTTTATGAGGCATATTTACTGTTCACAAGGCATGTATATTGTTCACATATTAACTGTTCACAAGACATGTATGCTGTTCACAAGGCTTGTTCACTGTTCACAAGGCTTTTTCACTGTTTACAAGGCATATTCACTGTTTATGAGGCATATTTAC
Organism: Megaleporinus macrocephalus; assembly: GCA_021613375.1. Taxonomy (NCBI): domain Eukaryota; kingdom Metazoa; phylum Chordata; class Actinopteri; order Characiformes; family Anostomidae; genus Megaleporinus; species Megaleporinus macrocephalus. The sequence continues at coordinate 2,024,515 of CM038702.1, forward strand.
TGTTCACAAGGCATGTATATTGTTCACATATTAACTGTTCACAAGACATGTATGCTGTTCACAAGGCTTGTTCACTGTTCACAAGACATATTCACTGTTCACAAGGCATATTCACTGTTCACAAGACATGTATGCTGTTCACAATGCTGGGTTCACTGTTCACAATGCTTGTTCACTGTTCACAAGCCATGTTCACTGTTCACAAGCCATGTTAACTGTTAACAAGGCATATTTACTGTTCACAAAGCATATTCACTGTTCACAATACATGTATACTGTTCACAAGCCATGTTTACTGTTAACAAGGCATATTTGCCGTTCACAAGGCATGTTCATTTTCACGAGGCTTTTTCGCTTCACATGGTATGTCGCTGTACACAGAATCAGTTTACTTTTTAAAGATTAACTCTGTATAAGGGTGCGTTTACTGTTCACAAGGCATTTTCACACGACATGTTCACAAGTTTAGTGTTCGTAAGACATTTTCACTGTTTGGCCTGTGGTCTTCTCGAGGTATTGAGTAACACCATGTCAGAGCTCTGGCCAGAGTGTGTGTGTGTGTGTGTGTGTGTGTGTGTGTTTGAAGCAGAAACACTTTTGTTTAGTCTACATTCAGTCTCGGGCAGTCGTGTGTAAGACTAATAGGATAAATACAACATGCTCCACGTCTCCTGCTTTAAGCAGTGTGTACTGGGGGGATGTACAGTACTGTTGTAGACACCTAAGCCCGCTGTTAGAAAACATTTCAGGGAAGTAAGTGTGTGTTTTTGTACAAAAAGTGAATGGCATCTGAATCGACATTAATAAACATTAATACAGTAAATAATAATAGCTGAGTCGACTACAGATAACGAAAAGTAATACTGGGCTTCCTCGAGAAGAAGTCAGGCAAGGGTTAAATAAACACACTAACAAGTATATTATTGGTATTTATTATAATACTGGTGTTTTTTCGGAGTAAATAAGCTTTTATTGCTCAGATAAACAGGTGCACAGGTGTATGTTCTACCTGCTGGTTTTCAGTAGATGGTTTAATGTCAGCACTCAGTGGTGACCTTCAGGCTTGAAGCCTCATCACCACAGTAAGAAACTCTTGCTGCTTTGATCTGCCTGAAGCTGTTTCCAATATGAGACTCACTTTCTTCTCCTCGAGACCCTGACAACAAACATCATTCATCCACTTTTTAGCCAAGCAGTCCTCACAGAAGGCCTACACTCACTATTAGGGGCAAAACAGTAGAAGTGGAACTTTAAATGGATGATTCTTGAGGGAGGTCTTCTGTATTCAGCGAGTCCAGTTCAACCTACAGTACAGTTTCAGTCACTTGGGAACATTATTATATTTAAAAAGATTTTATTTACTCAGTAAACACTTTATTATTAAATATTAATCAGTATTAATAGAGTAAGTAGTGCTTTTACACTTTATTATTAAATATTAATCAGTATTAATAGAGTAAGTAGAGCTTTTACACTTTATTATTAAATATTAAACAGTATTAATTGATTAAGTAGAGCTTTTACACTTTATTATTAAATATTAATCAGTATTAATAGAGTAAGTAGAGCTTTTACACTTTATTATTAAATATTAATCAGTATTAATAGAGTAAGTAGTGCTTTTACACTTTATTATTAAATATTAAACAGTATTAATAGAGTAAGTAGAGCTTGTACACTTTATTATTAAATATTAATCAGTATTAATAGAGTAAGTAGTGCTTTTACACTTTATCATTCAATATTAAATAGTATAAATAGAGTAAGTAGAGCTTTTACACTTTATTATTAAATATTAATCAGTATTAATAGAGTAAGTAGTGCTTTTACACTTTATTATTAAATATTAAATCGTATTAATAGAGTAAGTAGAGCTTATACACTTTATTATTAAATATTAATCAGTATTAATAGAGTAAGTAGAGCTTTTACACTTTATTATTAAATATTAAACAGTATTAATAGAGTAAGTAGTGCCTTTACACTTTATTATTAAATAGTAAGTAGAGCTTTTACACTTTATTATTAAATATTAAACAGTATTAATAGAGTAAGTAGAGCTTATACACTTTATTATTAAATATTAATCAGTATTAATAGAGTAAGTAGAGCTTTTACACTTTATTATTAAATATTAAACAGTATTAATAGAGTAAGTAGTGCCTTTACACTTTATTATTAAATAGTAAGTAGAGCTTTTACACTTTATTATTAAATATTAAACAGTATTAATAGAGTAAGTAGAGATTTTACACTTAATTATTAAATATTAAACAGTATTAATAGAGTAAGTAGAGCTTTTACACTTTATTATTAAATATTAATCAGTATTAATAGAGTAAGTAGAGCTTTTACACTTTATTATTAAATATTAAACAGTATTAATAGAGTAAGTAGAGCTTTTACACTTAATTATTAAATATTAATCAGTATTAATAGAGTAAGTAGAGCTTTTACACTTTATTATTAAATATTAAACAGTATTAATAGAGTAAGTAGAGCTTTTACACTTTATTATTAAATATTAAACAGTATTAATAGAGTAAGTAGAGCTTTTACACTTTATTATTAAATATTAATCAGTATTAATAGAGTAAGTAGAGCTTTTACACTTTATTATTAAATATTAAACAGTATTAATAGAGTAAGTAGAGCTTTTACACTTTATTATTAAATATTAAACAGTATTAATAGAGTAAGTAGAGCTTTTACACTTTATTATTAAATATTAATCAGTATTAATAGAGTAAGTAGAGCTTTTACACTTTATTATTAAATATTAAACAGTATTAATAGAGTAAGTAGAGCTTTTACACTTTATTATTAAATATTAAACAGTATTAATAGAGTAAGTAGAGCTTTTACACTTTATTATTAAATATTAATCAGTATTAATAGAGTAAGTAGTGCTTTTACACTTTATAATTAAATATTAATCAGTATTAATATAATAAGTAGTGCTTTTCCATACGTCAGTGTGTTTATTTAACCCTTGTATGTCTGATTATTTACATCTGTTCTAATCAGCTCTGCTGTTCTTACTGGTGAACACACACTTATTGATCAGATAAAATACTTTTACACTATCAGCTCATGAGTCTAAGACGAAGAGATTTACACAAACAAGAAATTTTAATGCTATATTATGATATTTATGATTGACCATCGCTGTCCATTTTTATTTTTCTACATCATTGGAACACAATAGCTGTTGTTTATATTGTGTCCGAATAGAAATGCTCCAAAACAGCTTTAAAAACATTCTGGTTCCATTAACTTACATTAAAAGTGAAGACAGTTTTTGGCCTCTTCTGTAAAGTTACTGTTTACTTGTTTTTTAATGAGACACTGATGATATATATATATATATATATATATATATATATATATATATATATATATATATATATATATATATACTTTTGTACATATATGCAAATCAGCCTCAGTCTGCAAACTTGAGAGAATCTCACAAGCGTAATACTCATAATCATCAACACCCTCACTATAACGCATCAGTTAAAAATAGCACTCGGATTACAAAGCCATAGAAAGGCATCCATACCGTCCATCTCTCGTCTTTCTAGGAACAGCTTTCTAGTTATGCTCTATAAATAGTTCACGGACACCCCTGATATCCGTATGTCGGAAATATTAAACTTTTCTTTAAAACTGTCGTCCTTTTGAGTGCTTGTTCCATTTTTTGCACACATCAAATAAGCCGGAATGTGTCTTGCGTGCTTTGAAGCGGTGAAGTTGTGGATGTATCGTTTTCTATTCCTGTCTTTTCTTTTTTGGACCTGAGTTTATTTATAGTGTTTGTCAAGAAATCAATTTCGCTGCTTCTTTTGAACAGACAGAGTCGCTCACATCTCACTGTGAGGCTTTATACAGCATTAACACGATAAATCATTAAAACATGCAGGTTTTTAGCATTTTAATCGATTTCTGAGACAGTTCTGGTTTCTCTGATCTGCTGCACGATCACATTCCCATTGGAAAAACTTGCCCTTGATCCAATATGGCGGCTTTCAGGTTGGCGTATGTTCGGGACGTAGCCTTAAAGATAGGCCCCCTCTCCCGTTACTTGCTGGGGTATTCAGATACGCCTTACCGAGGCGCAGTGGAAGGGTGGGTTGGTGGACAAATACAGATACTCCCGGGGATAAGGTGAAACTGTGATGGAAATTTATAAAAAAAAAAAACAGAAAAATATATAAACAAAACTATACAGAAAAAAAAAATAACTGGCTTTTCAACAGCATCTCAGATACCCCTCAGCTCGAGGTCCGGACTCTACCGCTAGCCTTACAAGTACCGGAATTTTCTCCATCTTGTAGGACAGGCCCACCTCTGGTTGAAATCTATTACAACCTATAGGGGGACCGTCCTACAAGGATGGGCTTTCACTAGAAACATAACATAACATAACAACAAAACATAACATAACATAACAACAAAATATAACATAACAAAACATAACATAACATAACATAACAACAAAACATAACATAACATAACAACATAACATAACATAACAACAAAATATAACATAACAAAACATAACATAGCATAACATTACATAACATAACAAAACATAACATAACAACAAAACATAACATAACATAACATAACAACAAAACATAACATAACATAACATAACAACAAAACATAACATAACATAACAACAAAATATAACATAACAAAACATAACATAACATAACATAACAACAAAACATAACATAACATAACAACATAACATAACATAACAACAAAATATAACATAACAAAACATAACATAGCATAACATTACATAACATAACAAAACATAACATAACAACAAAACATAACATAACATAACATAAAATATAACATAACAACAAAATATAACATAACATAACAACAAAACATAACAACAAAACATAACAATATAAAGTATAACATAACATAAAATATGACATAACATGAAATATAACATAACATAACATAACAACAACAAAATATAACATAACATAAAATAACAAAACATAACATAACAACAAAATATAACATAACATAACAACAAAACATAACAACAAAATATAACATAATATAAAATATAACATGACATAACATAATATAACATAACAAGAAAACATAACATAACATAACAACAAAATATAACATAACATAGCATAACATTACATAACATAACAAAACATAACATAACAAAACATAACATAACATAACATAACATAACATAAAATATAACATGACATAACATAACATAAAATATAACATGACATAACATAACATAAAATATAACATGACATAACATAACATAACATAATTTAATCAATATCCTATCAAATCAAATCCCTGGAATCCTGGGAATGGCTTTGTTCTTCAAACTAGATCACAATGGATCAACTATGTCTTTAAAAATGACACATTTTCGCTGCTTCTTACTGTATTTTAGTTTATTTGTTGTTGTTCTAGTGATAAATGACATTTACACAAGTGAACACGTTTATTCCCAAAATAAACAGTTTGTAAAATATGCTTAGGTGTCTAAACCCCACATACTGTACATCTAAAAATAACCAGAACAGCATCTTCAACAACAACTGAGTAAGAACCTACTGGAGGAACGATATTCCACATTTCCAGTTCCAGACACATAGAACCTGACATTCAACATCAGTACCTGACCTCACTAACACTCAATCAAACCCTCACAGCAATGTTCAACATCAGTACCTGACCTCACTAACACTCAATCAAACCCTCACAGCAATGTTCAACATCAGTACCTGACCTCACTAACACTCAATCAAACCCTCACAGCAATGTTCAACATCAGTACCTGACCTCACTAACACTCAATCAAACCCTCACAGCAATGTTCAACATCAGTACCTGACCTCACTAACACTCAATCAAACCCTCACAGCAATGTTCAACATCAGTACCTGACCTCACTAACACTCAATCAAACCCTCACAGCAATGTTTAACATCAGTAACTGACCTCACTAACACTCAATCAAACCCTCACAGCAATGTTCAACATCAGTACCTGACCTCACTAACACTCAATCAAACCCTCACAGCAATGTTTAACATCAGTACCTGACCTCACTAACACTCAATCAAACCCTCACAGCAATGTTCAACATCAGTACCTGACCTCACTAACACTCAATCAAATCCTCACAGCAATGTTCAACATCAGTACCTGACCTCACTAACACTCAATCAAACCCTCACAACAATGTTCAACATCAGTACCTGACCTC
>CM038702.1:2043291-2075791 GCA_021613375.1 Megaleporinus macrocephalus
AACCAGACGTGTGAAGAGAGTAAAACACCTTTAAAAGCAGTGACTATGTTTTCTTACAGGGTAGATTTTGAAACTTTAACAATGTTTACATGTTTCTTCAAAGAGAAGCTCATCACCACCACTGTGAACAGTCCAGACTAGAGCAGAGCGTTTACAGTTCTCTGAACAAGCTTTAACATCTCAAGCTTTACCATTTAATTATATTGAGCATTTAAAAGTTGGTGGAATTTCCCTTCAGGAGTGTTTGTGTATGTCTAGTGTTAGTGAGTAAGTGCTCTCTGTGTCATGGCGTCATTGTGGCTTCATTGTTTGTTTTAGCTCTTGTTGTTGTTGTTGTTGTTGTTGTTGCCGTCTTTATTACAGACTAACAGAGGAGAGTTACATCAGCACTCATGTACCAGCGGATATGGAGAAAGGAATTTCTAATGCTTTGAAAATGAAATTGTTTCAGATCATAATCATTTCTGGACCAGCTCTGTAGCTGAACTTGACTGGATAGTCCACCCCTAGCAGTTATTTAACCCTTTAGAATCTCTGCATAATGAAACAGTTAACAGAGTAAACAGAGCTCAGTGTCTCTAAAAGCTCCTCACAGAAAGTTCTTACAGTAGATGTTATAAATACACTGTCTGATTCTGAGACTCTGTTTATGATAGTTTAGAGAAGATCTCAGTCTTAAACTCCATTCATGGTGGAGGGATACATGCAGGACGCTGTGAGGTTCAAATAGTCCCCAAAGAAAACCTAGTATTTTCAGATCTTCCACATTTTACCATCATCAACAACTCGTTCACTATATATACTGTACAGAGGAACTAGAGTCGTCTGCATGATTAATTAGTTCAGATGTAAACAAAGCCATTCCAAGCGCTTTGATGTTAAAGAGATACATACTGAATCAGATCTGTTCTCAGTGGTGGTGGTGATGGTGTTTACAGTGGTGGTGATTATGGTGTTTACAGTGGTGGTGATGATGTTTACAGTGGTGGTTATGGTGTTTACAGTGGTGGTGATTATCATGTTTACAGTGGTGATGATTGTGTTTACAGTGGTGGTTATGGTGTTTACAGTGGTGGTAAAGATGGTGTTTCCAGTGGGGGTGATGGTGTTTACAGTTGTGGTAAAGATGGTGTTTACAGGGGTTGTGATGATGTTTACAGTGGTGGTGATGGTGTTTACAGTGGGGGTGATGGTGTTTACAGTGGTAGTGATGGTGTTTACAGTGGTGGTGATGGTGTTTACAGTGGTGGTGATGATGTTTACAGTGGTGGTTATGTTGTTTACAGTGGTGGTGATTATGGTGTTTACAGTGGTGGTGATGGTGTTTACAGTGGTGGTGATTATGGTGTTTACAGTGGTGGTGATGAAGGTGTTTACAGTGGTGGTGATTATGGTGTTTACAGTGGTGGTGATGGTGTTTACAGTGGTGGTGATGATGCTGTTTACAGTGGTGGTGATGATGTTTACAGTGGTGATGATTGTGTTTACAGTGGTGGTGATGGTGTTTACAGTGGTGATGATTGTGTTTACAGTGGTGGTTATGGTGTTTACAGTGGTGGTAAAGATGGTGTTTCCAGTGGTGGTGATGGTGTTTACAGTTGTGGTAAAGATGGTGTTTACAGGGGTTGTGATGATGTTTACAGTGGTGGTGATGGTGTTTACAGTGGGGGTGATGATGTTTACAGTGGTGGTGATGGTGTTTACAGTGGTGGTGATGATGTTTACAGTGGTGGTGATGGTGTTTACAGTGGTGGTGATGGTGTTTACAGTGGTGGTGATGGTAACCAGGGGTCTCCATGTCTACAACACAAATCTACACATTGTATTTACTATGAAACCCACCAGTGAAGCCACACGTGTCTTCTGAGTTTATCTGGATGTTGATGGTAAAATGTGGAAGATCTGAAAATACTGGGTTTTCTTTGGGGACTATTTGAACCTCACAGCGTCCTGCATGTATCCCTCCACCATGAATGGAGTTTAAGACTGAGATCTTCTCTAAACTATCATAAACAGCGTCTCAGAATCAGACAGTGTATTTATAACATCTATGTAAGAACTTTCTGTGAGGAGCTTCTAGAGGTGGACTGGTGAAACGCGTTGAGGTTCTTTTCCTCACTTGCTCTTTCTGTCTTCCCGTCTTTCCACGGACCTCTGGGGTCGTATCAACAGTGGTCCCCCCAGACCCTTATTTAGATGACAAATTCTCATGGCTTTGTCCCAGCAGTGGGTGTGATGGTTGCCTGTGGAGCTCTAATAATAGCTGCACATCTGTCTCTGGAGGAAATCGCACGCTGCTGCGAATAGCGAGCGGCCTTTCCGCAACCTGCGCAAGCCCGCATTCCGGACCGCTTACACAAAGCGCCGCACTTCTCGGACGAACACCGGCCGCACTCGCCGCATCCCAGAAGTATGTGTTTGTTTATGATGGGCGTCTGGTTCTCATTTGGTTCGGGCCCGTCTTACCGGACCCGTGCATTGCTGCGGTCGCTGCCTCAGCGCAGGGAGTCGGCCTCGCCAGCGCTGGCCCGAAGGGAAGTGACGTGGGTGCTGATTTTTAGGAATTTCTGATGCGGAGCAGCGGGTGGTGCGCGCACGGCAGGGGTGACTCAGAGCCACACGGCGCTGCAGAGGCTGCTGTCGTTTCTGGGCCTCTAAGCTCAGATTAGCTCCGCGTTCACAAGACCTTCCTGCCTCTGAACGGCTCTCACAGCCTTTGACCTCACTCAGATCGGATTCGGAGGCCCTGGCTCTCAGCCTGACGGAGGAAATACCTCCTGGTTATGGAAATGCGGGGAACCTACTTCTGGAGGGATCCGTTTATTTTCGGGTCAGCCCGTGTGGTTAGATGAAACGGCGTCAGATGTAGCAGCGCAGAGCAGTTGAAGCACTTTGTGCGCGCCCCCTAGTGGCCAGTCCACCAGCGAGGTCATGTTTTAGAACAACTGAATGGTGACTCTGCTATCAGCTGTACTTGGACTCTGGTGTGAGATGTTGTCGAGGCGCTAGTGAGTTATGAGGGGTGAAGGAATGAGGGGAGGGGGGGAGACCCCATGCTGTGAAAACAGACAACTGCAGCTTTCTGTATATCAAGTAGTTCAGGACCATTTTGGCCTTACATTGAGTGTTATGGTGGAGGGATACATGCAGGGTGCTGTGAGGATAAATAGTTCCCAAAGAAAATGTGGTTTTTTTTTTCAAAATTTCTAATTGGATCAGGAGCGTTCACAGCAGAAGTGATGGTAACCAGACATCTAAAGTCTTAAATGTCTCTAAAAGCTGTAATTCATGATGGGGGACGCATACAGACTCCAAAGACAACATTTTACACAGTCGAGTCACATTATTATGACCACCAGCTAATATCTAGAGTGACCAACGTGTACAGCAGCTAGACGGACTGGGGGTCTCAGTAAGGTCCTGGTAGGGGGTCACAGGTATCTGGAGGTATCATGCTGACTGCAGTGCATCCCACAGCTGCTGGAGGGAGCGTGGAGGAGCATCCATAGAGCCAACAACACCATCCAGGTGGTCCAATGGATGCTCAATTGGGTTCAAGTCTGGGGAATTAGGGGTCCAGGGTAGTACCTAGAAGTCTTGGTCAGCTCTTCCAACCAATGTGGGACAGTTCTAGTCGTGTGAGGTGTCGCATCATCTTGCTGGAAGATCCCATCCGCACCAGAGAAGACCATCAGCATGTATGGTGTACGTGATCTGCAAGGATGGATTCAGACCCGAACTGGTTGAGAGGGTCTTCCACATACATGGATGAGGGAGTCCAGAGAAGGTCACCAAAACATTCCCCAGATCACAACACTGCCATTTAAGTGGTCTTAATAATGTGACTTGACTGTGTATTTCCAGATTTTACCAAATTCAGGAGACACTGTAAACATCACCACCACCACCACTGTAAACACCATCACCACCACTGTAAACACCATCACCACCACTGTAAACACCATCACCACCACTATAAACACCATCACCACCACTGTAACGACCATAACCACCACCACTGTAAACACCATCAACACCACCACTGTAAACACCATCACCACCACTGTAACGACCATAACCACCACCACTGTAAACACCATCACCACCACCTCTGTAAACATCATCACCACCACTGTAAACACCATCACCACCACTACAAACATCACCACCACTGTAAACACCATCACCACCACTACAAACTTCACCACCACTGTAAACACCATCACCACCACTGTAAACACCATCACCACCACTGTAAACACCATCACCACCACCACTGTAAACACCATCAACACCACCACTGTAAACACCATCACCACCACTGTAACGACCATAACCACCACCACTGTAAACACCATCAACACCACCTCTGTAAACATCATCACCACCACTGTAAACACCATCACCACCACTACAAACATCACCACCACTGTAAACACCATCACCACCACTACAAACATCACCACCACTGTAAACACCATCACCACCACTGTAAACACCATCACCACCACTGTAAACACCATCACCACCACTGTAACGACCATAACCACCACCACTGTAAACACCATCAACACCACCTCTGTAAACATCATCACCACCACTGTAAACACCATCACCACCACTACAAACATCACCACCACTATAAACACCATCACCACCACTGTAACGACCATAACCACCACTGTAAACATCACCACCACCACTGTAAACATCACCACCACCACCACTGTAACCACCATTGTAAACAACATCACCACCACTGTAAACAACATCACCACCACTGTAAACATCATCACCACCACTGTAACCACCATTGTAAACAACATCACCACCTCTGTAAACATCACCACCACTGTAAACATCACCACCACCACTGTAAACACCATTATCACCACTGTAAACATCACCACCACCACTGTAAACACCATCATCACCACAACTGTAAACATCACCAGCACTGTAAACACCATCTGCACCATTTTACACCAAACCTCTGTGAATCATTCTGTTTAAATGCTGAACTGTGCCAACGGGGACAGTGACCTGATGTTCTCAATGACCCCAGAGACCTACTGGACAATACAGTATGAGCTTCTGCTGCAGATATAAAATCCAGGCTGGAGCCACAGTCAGAGAGAGAGAGAGAGAGAGAGAGAGAGAGAGAGAGAGAGAGAGAGAGAGATGTAAATTAAAAGCAGTGGTTGATTGCTCTTTAGAGCAGAGTAGATCAGATAAATCAGATAAAGAGCCTCTCGTTCGGATCCAGGTGTGCAGATCTGTGATCTGTCCTGAATCTAATCTGTGTGTGATGAAGATAATGCAGTGCGGGTTGCCAGTTGCTGCTCGCGAGTTAGTCCTATCAAGATGAAGCAGACTGCGGTGTATTGTGTGTATACGCGTTTGTGTGTGTGTGTGTGTGTGTGTGTGTGTGTGTGGGGGGGGGGGGGGGGGGTGGAGATGACGTGTGTGAGATGTACGTGTGAAATGAAGAGTGGAGTTGGGTTTTCGAGCGAGTGCTGTAATCCCTCTCTGCCTGAGCGCTGGTGGAGTTCGGAGGCACTGCTAAATGAACCCGTGTAACCCTCACGTTCACAGCCTTTCAGTAACATCTCTCTCTCTGTTTCTCTCTCTCTCTCTCTCCCTCTCTCACTCTCTCACTCTCTCTCTCTCTCTCTCTCTCTCTCACTCTCTCACTCTCTCACTCTCTCTCTCTCTCTCTCCCTCTCGTTTCACTGTATCTTAATCATCCAGCGCGCTGTATCTCTGAGGAGGCTGTTCATCAGCAGTGAGATGGAGTGCATTTAAAGGGGAATCCCACCAAATTCTGCATAACTAAGTGGTTAAGAGTGGTTTGATGTGAAATGACTCATTCAGAGAAACTCAGCTATGGCGGAGGGATACATGCAGGGTGTTGTGAGGCAACCCTAACTTAGAACTATTTCCCATCACCATCAATCCATATGACATGTGTAGGTACACTGGTGGATTTGATAGTAAATACAATGTGTATATATGTATATAAACATTACCACCACTGAAACATTTCATGTCAAACCTACTCTGAATCACCTTCGTCAACTCTGAAAATTTGAAAGATTGGTGGAATTCCCCTTTTAAGTCCTATGTGAATCATTCCATGTTGAAATCTTGGACTTGAGACTGAAACCCTTTTTACACCTTAATTATATTAATTAATTATCTTCCTGTTATTAACAGTATCTCACAGGAGCGAGACGAGCTGCGTCCAAGTTGCAGCTCAAGTGTCTGAGTCGAACAGTAGGACTCGGAATTCCTGAGATGTGGGGACAATTCCCTGACTGTGTCTCTGTCTGTGTTTGCAGGAGCGAGTGGAATATCTCTTCCTCATCATCTTTACAGTGGAGGCATTCCTGAAGGTGATTGCGTACGGGCTGCTGTGCCACCCCAACGCGTACCTGAGGAATGGCTGGAACCTGCTGGACTTCATCATCGTGGTCGTGGGGTGAGTCAGATCGTATCGGGATGATTCCTTCACGAGCTCTTCAGCTGCTGTCCACTCAGACGTCTTACTTCAGGACATTTCTGGGGAAAAGCTGTCTCTGTATTTTAACAGGCCCCCAAATTCTGTCTGCTAGTCCTTTACTGCCCACATATTACACATTAATGAGTAAATGGGACTTTCACACACTCTTTGATCTTTGATCCAAACTTTGATCTTAAACATTCTGTAGTCGTATAATACAATCAGCCATAACATCAAAGCCACCTCCTTATATCTCCATGCACTGTCCACTGTATCAGCTCCACTGACCATACAGGACCTCCACTCACTGTCCACTGTATCAGCTCCACTGACCATACAGGACCTCCACTCACTGTCCACTGTATCAGCTCCACTGACCATACAGGACCTCCACTCACTGTCCACTGTATCAGCTCCACTGACCATACAGGACCTCCACTCACTGTCCACTGTATCAGCTCCACTGACCATACAGGACCTCCACTCACTGTCCACTGTATCAGCTCCACTGACCATACAGGACCTCCACTCACTGACCACTGTATCAGCTCCACTGACCATACAGGACCTCCACTCACTGTCCACTGTATCAGCTCCACTGACCATACAGGAGCTCCACTTACAGACTGTAGTTCATCTGATTCTCTGTATACTTTATTACTCTGTTCTTTAATGATCAGGACCCCCACAGGACCCCCACAGGACCACCACAGAGCAGATACTATTAGGGAGGTGGGTCATTCTCAGCACTGCAGTGACACTGACGTGATGCTGGTATGAGTGGATCAGACACAGCAGTGCTCTGCTGGAGTGTTTAAACACTGTGTCCACTCACTGTCCACTCTATTAGACACTCCTACTACTTGCTGGTCCACCTTGTAGATGTAGAGTCAGAGACAGTAGCTCATCTGCTGCTACACAGTTTGTGTTCCTCTAGTTCTTCATCAGTGGACACACGACGCCGCCCACAGGACACTGCTGTCTGGATAGTTTTGGTTGGTGGACGATTCTTAGTCCAGCAGTGACGCTGAGAAGGTGTTTAAACACTCCAGCAGCAGCACTGCTGTGTCTGATCCACTCACACCAGCACAACACACGCCAACACAAGTCAGTGTCACTGCAATGCTGAGAATGACCCACCTCCCTAATAGTATCTGCTCTGTGGTGGTCCTGTGGTGGTCCTGCTCATTAAAGAACAGAGTAATAAAGTATACAGAGAATCAGATGAACTACAGTCTGTAGGTGGAGGTCCTGTATGGTCAGTGGAGCTGATACAGTGGACAGTGAGTGGAGATTTGAGGAGGTGGTGGTTTTAATGTTCTGGCTGGTCTCAGTGGATCTGTCAGGTTCCTCGGTTTTCCTGGACTTTCCACAGTGAAGCAGCTCTGCTGGGAGGTGTGAACTCCCTGCAGCATGCCGTTTACCTGCTGCTGAAGGTTGACCTTGGTGGAGAGCATCTGTTAGAAGAGATATCCCGCCTGGCTTTGATGGGGCCGGTGTGGAGACGAGGCGTCTGAATGTTCTGGGAACTCCTGAAGGTTGTAGGACTGAAAGAACTGACTGAGATTTATATGGAGTCATAAATGTCATTCAGAGGCTCTTCTAGTCTCAGAGAAGGTCACTGGATGAAGGAGGACTGGATATAGAGATGGTGTAAGGAGGGCTTGGATAGAGTACTGAACAGTCATACTTAAGTAAAAGTACTTTTACTGTAGTGGTAATTTAATGGCTACAAGTATTAAAGCTCTCATATGAACCATTTATTCAGTATTTCAGTCGTTCTGATGATCTACTCAGAAGGTATGGTCGCTCAGATGTGCTTCTACAACACTTACACTCTGTGATCTGCTCCTTGAAGCTGTTCTCCCTGTTTTGTTGAGCTCATGAATAATTAATGAGCTCTGCTCTGATTGGCTGCTTTACAGCGGTGATGATTACACAGAAGCAACACAGACCAAATAAAATGAGCCTCGTTTTGGGAATTCTCCGTTCCACCTTAAACAGTGCCTCAGTTAGATTCTGAACATTCTCCTATACGAGCTGCAGAGTTTAAGGTGGAGCTGAGCGTTAGAATAAGAGGCTGAAGTAAGTTTCTTAATCTCATGCTCCATTCGACCTTAAATGGTGCTGCAGTTACATTCTAGTCCCAGTACAAGCTGCAGCATTTAAGGTGGAACAGAACATTAGAATAAGAGGCTGAAGTTTGCTTCCTGTTTGTCAGCTTCTTAATCTAATGCTCCATTCCACCTTAAATGGTGCTGCAGTTACATTCTGGCTCCTGTGCAAGCTGCTGCATTTAAGGTGGAACGGAATATTAGATTCATTAGAAATAGGAAGCCAACTTCAGCATCTTAATCTTACTTTCCATTCCACCTTAAATACTGCAGCTTGTACATGAGCCAGAATTTAAAAGCAGAACCATTTAAGGTGGAACAGAACATTAGATTCAAAAGCTGGTGAACAGAAGGTCAACTTCAGCTTCTTGATTTAAATTTCTCTTCTGCCTTAAATGCTGCAGCACTATTTAAGGTGGAACAGAATATTCCATCCCATTCCACCTTAAATGGTGCCTCAGTTAGATTCGGAACACTCTCCTGTACAAGCTGCAGCTTTTAAGGAGGAACTGAGCGTTAGAATAAGAGGCTGAAGATTGCCTTCTAATTGCCAGCTTCTTAATCTAATGCTCCATTCCACCTTAAATGGTGCTGCAGTTACGTTCTGGCTCTTGTACAAGCTGCTGCATTTAAGGTGGAACGGAAGATTAGATTCATTAGAAATAGGAAGCCAACTTCAGCCTTTTAATCTTACTTTCCATTCCACCTTAAATGGTGCCTCAGTTGCATTCTGGTCCCAGTACAAGCTGCAGCATTTAAGGTGGAACGGAAGATTAGATTCATTAGAAATAGGAAGCCAACTTCAGCCTTTTAATCTTACTTTCCTTTCCACCTTAAATATGGAAGCTTGTACAGGAGCCAGAATGTAACTGCTGCACCATTTAAGGTGGAACGGAACATTAGATTTCAAAGCTGGTGAACAGAAGGCCAACTTTAACCTCTTATTTTCCCTTCCGCCTTAAATGCTGCAGCTTGTACTGGGACCAGAATGCAACTGCAGCTCCGTTTAAGGTGGAACAGAACATTCCGTAGCGAAGCTGGCTTGTTGCAGGATCAAGCCTCCTCCAGGGAACCGTAGTCCGGTGTAAACATCTATACATCTGGCTGTTCACCTGTGAGCAGGTGTGAACAGACCCTTTTTCAGGTTTCTGCCTCGTTTCCCGTTGGAGTGGGTTGGCTTTTTGCCAGGTCAATTACACCCCGTTTGGTCTGACTGCGGCTTCAGAAGTGAAACTCTTGACCCTGGCTGGCCTACAAAGAGCTCATGATTATTTGATGCTGAGAGCCTGACTGCTGGTCTACACGCTCAGAGGAGCATTAAAAGACTCCACACTTTGTTAGCACAATTCATCAGACGGGTATCAGGAGCTCCCCAGCGTGAGGTCAGCTTCCACAAACCCGGCCGTAATTGATTTTAATCAGGAGGCTGTTATTGCTCACGCTGTCGGGTCTGTGAGAAGAATGAGAACAGCGAGCCAATCAGAGCACTCTGTGAGCTTACTGTACACTCAGCGCTCACTCCTCACACCTGAACTACCTATCTTCATATTTAATGATTTTTTATGAGAAGGAGGTGTAGAAGTGTACTCATTAGTGTAGTAGGTGAAGTATAGTAGTGTAGTCATTAGTGTAGTATGTGAAGTATAGTAGTGTATTATTAGTGTAGTAGGTGAAGTATAGAAGTGTAGTCATTAGTGTAGTAGGTGAAGTATAGAAGTGTACTCATTAGTGTAGTAGGTGAAGTATAGTAGTGTAGTCATTAGTGTAGTATGTGAAGTATAGTAGTGTATTATTAGTGTAGTAGGTGAAGTATAGAAGTGTATTCATTAGTGTAGTAGGTGAAGTATAGAAGTGTACTCATTAGTGTAGTAGGTGAAGTATAGAAGTGTACTCATTAGTGTAGTAGGTGAAGTATAGTAGTGTATTCATTAGTGTAGTAGGTGGAGTATAGTAGTGTATTCATTAGTGTAGTAGGTGAAGTATAGAAGTGTATTCATTAGTGTAGTAGGTGAAGTATAGAAGTGTACTCATTAGTGTAGTAGGTGAAGTATAGAAGTGTACTCATTAGTGTAGTAGGTGAAGTATAGTAGTGTATTCATTAGTGTAGTAGGTGAAGTATAGAAGTGTACTCATTAGTGTAGTAGGTGAAGTATAGAAGTGTACTCATTAGTGTAGTAGGTGAAGTATAGTAGTGTAGTCATTAGTGTAGTAGGTGAAGTATAGAAGTGTATCATTAGTGTACTGGGTGTAGTATAGAAGTGTACTCATTAGTGTAGTAGGTGTAGTATACAAGTGTACTCATTAGTGTAGTAGGTGAAGTATAGAAGTGTATTATTAGTGTAGTAGGTGAAGTATAGAAGTGTAGTCATTAGTGTAGTAGGTGTAGTATAGAGGTGTATTCATTAGTGTAGTAGGTGAAGAATAGTAGTGTATTCATTAGTGTAGTAGGTGAAGTATAGAAGTGTACTCATTAGTGTAGTAGGTGAAGTATAGTAGTGTATTCATTAGTGTAGTAGGTGAAGTATAGAAGTGTACTCATTAGTGTAGTAGGTGAAGTATAGAAGTGTACTCATTAGTGTAGTAGGTGAAGTATAGAAGTGTACTCATTAGTGTAGTAGGTGAAGTATAGAAGTGTACTCCTTAGTGTAGTAGGTGTAGTATAGAAGTGTACTCATTAGTGTAGTAGGTGTAGTATACAAGTGTACTCATTAGTGTAGTAGGTGAAGTATAGTAGTGTATTCATTAGTGTAGTAGGTGAAGTATAGAAGTGTATTATTAGTGTAGTAGGTGAAGTATAGAAGTGTACTTATTAGTGTAGTAGGTGTAGTATAGAGGTGTATTTATTAGTGTAGTACGTGAAGTATAAAAGTGTAGTCATTAGTGTAGTAGGTGAAGTATAGAAGTGTATTATTAGTGTAGTAGGTGTAGTATAGAAGTGTACTCATTAGTGTAGCAGGTGAAGTATAGAAGTGTATTCATTAGTGTAGTAGGTGTAGTATAGAAGTGTACTCATTAGTGTAGTAGGTGAAGTATAGTAGTGTATTTATTAGTGTAGTAGGTGAAGTATAGTAGTGTATTTATTAGTGTAGTAGGTGAAGTATAGAAGTGTATTCATTAGTGTAGTAGGTGGAGTATAGAAGTGTATTCATTAGTGTAGTAGGTGAAGTATAGAAGTGTATTCATTAGTGTAGTAGGTGGAGTATAGAAGTGTATTCATTAGTGTAGTAGGTGAAAGTATAGAAGTGTATTCATTAGTGTAGTAGGTGAAGTATAGAAGTGTATTCATTAGTGTAGTAGGTGTAGTATAGAAGTGTATTCATTAGTGTAGTAGGTGAAGTATAGAAGTGTATTCATTAGTGTAGTAGGTGAAGTATAGTAGTGTGTATTCATTAGTGTAGTAGGTGAAGTATAGAAGTGTATTCATTAGTGTAGTAGGTGAAGTAATAGTAAGTGTATTCATTAGTGTAGTAGGTGAAGTATAGTAGTGTATTTATTAGTGTAGTAAGGTTAAGTATAGTAGTGTATTCATTAGTGTAGTAGGTGAAGTATAGAAAGTGTATTATTAGTGTAGTAGGTGTAGTATAGAAGTGTACTCATTAGTGTAGCAGGTGAAGTATAGAAAGTGATTCAATAGTGTAGTAGGTGTAGTATAGAAGTGTAATTCATTAGTGTAGTAGGTGAAGTTATAGTAGTGTATTTATTAGTGTAGTAGGTGAAGTATAGTAGTGTATTCTATTAGTGTAGTAGGTGAAGTATAGAAGTGTATTCATTAGTGTAGTAGGTGAGTATAGAAGTGTATTCATTAGTGTAGGTAGGTGAAGTATAGATGTGTATTCATAGTGTAGTAGGTGGAGTATAGAAGTGTATTCATTAGTGTAGTAGGTGAAGTATAGAAGTGTATTCATTAGTGTAGTAGGTGAAGTATAGAAGTGTATTCATTAGTGTAGTAGGTGAAGTATAGAGTGTATTCATTAGTGTAGTAGGTGAAGTATAGTAGTGTATTCATTAGTGTAGTAGGTGAAGTATAGTAGTGTATTCATTAGTGTAGTAGGTGAAGTATAGAAGTGTATTCATTAGTGTAGTAGGTGAAGTATAGTAGTGTATTCATTAGTGTAGTAGGTGAAGTATAGAGTGTATTTATTAGTGTAGTAGGTGAAGTATAGAAGTGTATTCATTAGTGTAGTAGGTGAAGTATAGAAGTGTATCATTATGTAGTAGGTGAGGTATAGAAGTGTATTCATTAGTGTAGTAGGTGAAGTATAGAAGTGTATTTATTAGTGTAGTAGGTGAAGTATAGAAGTGTATTCATTAGTGTAGTAGGTGAAGTATAGAAGTGTATCATTAGTGTAGTAGGTGAGTATAGAAGTGTATTCATTAGTGTAGTAGGTGAAGTATAGAAGTGTATTCATTAGTGTAGTAGGTGAAGTATAGAAGTGTATTCATTAGTGTAGTAGGTGAAGTATAGTAGTGTATTCATTAGTGTAGTAGGTGAAGTATAGTAGTGTATTCATTAGTGTAGTAGGTGAAGTATAGAAGTGTACTTCATTAGTGTAGTAGGGTGAAGTATAGTAGTGTATTCATTAGTGTAGTAGGTGAAGTATAGTAGTGTATTCATTAGTGTAGTAGGTGAAGTATAGTAGTGTACTCATTAGTGTAGTAGGTGAAGTATAGTAGTGTATTCATTAGTGTAGTAGGTGAAGTATAGTAGTGTATTCATTAGTGTAGTAGGTGAAGTATAGTAGTGTATTCATTAGTGTAGTAGGTGAAGTATAGTAGTGTATTCATTAGTGTAGTAGGTGAAGTATAGTAGTGTATTCATTAGTGTAGTAGGTGTATTATTAGTGTAGTAGTAGTAGTTATTCATTAGTGTAGTAGGTGAAGTATAGTAGTGTATTCATTAGTGTAGTAGGTGAAGTATAGAAGTGTATTCATTAGTGTAGTAGGTGAAGTATAGAAGTGTATTCATTAGTGTAGTAGGTGTAGTATAGTAGTGTATTCATTAGTGTAGTAGGTGAAGTATAGTAGTGTATTCATTAGTGTAGTAGGTGAAGTATAGAAGTGTATTCATTAGTGTAGTAGGTGTAGTATAGTAGTGTATTCATTAGTGTAGTAGGTGAAGTATAGTAGTGTATTCATTAGTGTAGTAGGTGAAGTATAGTAGTGTATTCATTAGTGAAGTAGTGTAGTATAGTAGTGTATTCATTATGTGAGTAGGTGAAGGTATAGAAGTGTATTCATTAGTGTAGTAGGTGTAGTATAGTAGTGTATTCATTAGTGTAGTAGGTGAAGTATAGAAGTGTATTCATTAGTGTAGTAGGTGAAGTATAGAAGTGTATTCATTAGTGTAGTAGGTGTAGTATAGTAGTGTATTCATTAGTGTAGGAAGGTGAAGTATAGAAGTGTATTCATTAGTGTAGTAGGTGAAGTATAGTAGTGTATTCATTAGTGTAGTAGGTGAAGTATAGAAGTGTATCATTAGTGTAGTAGGTGAAGTATAGTAGTGTATTCATTAGTGTAGTAGGTGAAGTATAGAAGTGTATTATTAGTGTAGTAGGTGAAGTATAGAAGTGTATTCATTAGTGTAGTAGGTGAAGTATAGTAGTGTATTCATTAGTGTAGTAGGTGAAGTATAGAAGTGTACTCATTAGTGTAGTAGGTGAAGTATAGAAGTGTATCATTAGTGTAGTAGGTGAAGTATAGTAGTGTATTCATTAGTGTAGTAGGTGAAGTATAGTAGTGTATTCATTAGTGTAGTAGGTGAAGTATATAGTGTATTATTAGTGTAGTAGGTGAAGTATAGTAGTGTATTCATTAGTGTAGTAGGTGAAGTATAGTAGTGTATTCATTAGTGTAGTAGGTGAAGTATAGAAGTGTATTCATTAGTGTAGTAGGTGAAGTATAGTAGTGTATTCATTAGTGTAGTAGGTGAAGTATAGAAGTGTATTTATTAGTGTAGTAGGTGAAGTATAGAAGTGTATCATTAGTGTAGCAGGTGAAGTATAGAAGTGTATTCATTAGTGTAGTAGGTGAGTATAGAAGTGTACTCATTAGTGTAGTAGGTGAAGTATAGTAGTGTATTCATTAGTGTAGTAGGTGAAGTATAGAAGTGTACATTAGTGTAGTAGGTGAAGTATAGTAGTGTATTCATAGTGTAGTAGGTGAAGTATAGAAGTGTATTATTAGTGTAGTAGGTGAAGTATAGAAGTGTATTCATTAGTGTAGTAGGTGAAGTATAGAGTGTATTCATTAGTGTAGTAGGTGAAGTATAGAAGTGTATTCATTAGTGTAGTAGGTGAAGTATAGTAGTGTATTTATTAGTGTAGTAGGTGAAGTATAGAAGTGTATCATTAGTGTAGTAGGTGAAGTATAGAAGTGTAGTTATTAGTGTAGTAGGTGAAGTATAGTAATGTATTCATTAGTGTAGTAGGTGAAGTATAGAAGTGTATTCATTAGTGTAGTAGGTGAAGTATAGAAGTGTATTCATTAGTGTAGTAGGTGAAGTATAGAAGTGTATTCATTAGTGTAGTAGGTGAAGTATAGAAGTGTATTCATTAGTGAGTAGGTGAAGTATAGTAGTGTATTCATTAGTGTAGTAGGTGAAGTATAGAAGTGTATCATTAGTGTAGTAGGTGAAGTATAGTAGTGTATTCATTAGTGTAGTAGGTGAAGTATAGAGTGTATTCATTAGTGTAGTAGGTGAAGTATAGAAGTGTATTCATTAGTGTAGTAGGTGAAGTATAGTAGTGTATTCATTAGTGTAGTAGGTGAAGTATAGAAGTGTATCATTAGTGTAGTAGGTGAAGTATAGAAGTGTATTATTAGTGTAGTAGGTGAAGTATAGTAGTGTATTCATTAGTGTAGTAGGTGAAGTATAGTAGTGTATTCATTAGTGTAGTAGGTGAAGTATAGTAGTGTATTCATTAGTGTAGTAGGTGAGTATAGAGTGTATTCATTAGTGTAGTAGGTGAAGTTAGTAGTGTATTCATTAGTGTAGTAGGTGAAGTATAGAAGTGTATTCATTAGTGTAGTAGGTGAAGTATAGTAGTGTATTCATTAGTGTAGTAGGTGAAGTATAGAAGTGTATTATTAGTGTAGTAGGTGAGTATAGAAGTGTATCATTAGTGTAGTAGGTGAAGTATAGAAGTGTATTCATTAGTGTAGTAGGTGAAGTATAGAAGTGTACTCATTAGTGTAGTAGGTGAAGTATAGAAGTGTATTCATTAGTGTAGTAGGTGAAGTATAGTAGTGTATTTATTAGTGTAGTAGGTGAAGTATAGTAGTGTATTCATTAGTGTAGTAGGTGAAGTATAGAAGTGTATTCATTAGTGTAGTAGGTGAGTATAGAAGTGTATTCATTAGTGTAGTAGGTGAAGTATAGAAGTGTATTCATTAGTGTAGTAGGTGGAGTATAGAAGTGTATTCATTAGTGTAGTAGGTGAAGTATAGAAGTGTATTCATTAGTGTAGTAGGTGAAGTATAGAAGTGTATTCAATTAGTGTAGTAGGTGAAGTATAGAAGTGTATTCATTAGTGTAGTAGGTGAAGTATAGAAGTGTATTCATTAGTGTAGTAGGTTGAAGTATAGTAGTGTATCATTAGTGTAGTAGGTGAAGTATAGAGTGTATTCATTAGTGTAGTAGGTGAAGTATAGTAGTGTATTCATTAGTGTAGTAGGTGAAGTATAGAAGTGTATTCATTAGTGTAGTAGGTGAAGTATAGTAGTGTATTCATTAGTGTAGTAGGTGAAGATAGAAGTGTACTCATTAGTGTAGTAGGTGTAGTATAGAAGTGTACTCATTAGTGTAGTAGGTGAAGTATAGAAGTGTATTCATTAGTGTAGTAGGTGAAGTATAGTAGTGTATTCATTAGTGTAGTAGGTGAAGTATAGAAGTGTATTCATTAGTGTAGTAGGTGAGTAATAGAAGTGTATTCATTAGTGTAGTAGGTGAAGTATAGTAGTGTATTCATTAGTGTAGTAGGTGAAGTATAGAAGTGTATTCCATTAGTGTAGTAGGTGAAGTATAGTAGTGTATTCATTAGTGTAGTAGGTGAAGTATAGAAGTGTATTCATTAGTGTAGTAGGTGAAGTATAGAAGTGTACTTCATTAGTGTAGTAGGTGAAGTATAGAAGTGTATTCATTAGTGTAGTAGGTGAAGTATAGAAGTGTATTCATTAGTGTAGTAGGTGAAGTATAGAAGTGTATTCATTAGTGTAGTAGGTGAAGTATAGAAGTGTATTCATTAGTGTAGTAGGTGAGTATAGAAGTGTACTAATTAGTGTAGTAGGTGAAGTATAGTAGTTGTATTCATTAGTGTAGTAGGTGAGTATAGTAGTGTATTCATTAGTGTAGTAGGTGAAGTATAGAAGTGTATTCATTAGTGTAGTAGGTGAGTATAGTAGTGTATTCATTAGTGTAGTAGGTGAAGTATAGTAGTGTATTCATTAGTGTAGAAGGTGAAGTATAGAAGTGTATTCATTAGTGTAGTAGGTGAAGTATAGAAGTGTATTCATTAGTGTAGTAGGTGAAGTATAGAAGTGTAATCATTAGTGTAGTAGAGGTGAAGTATAGGAAGTGTATTCATTAAGTGTAGTAGGTGAAGTATAGAAGTGTATTCATTAGTGTAGTAGGTGAAGTATAGAAGTGTATTCATTAGTGTAGTAGGTGAAGTATAGTAGTGTATTCATTAGTGTAGTAGGTGAAGTATAGTAGTGTATCATTAGTGTAGTAGGTGAAGTATAGTAGTGTATTCATTAGTGTAGTAGGTGAAGTATAGAAGTGTATTCATTAGTGTAGTAGGTGAAGTATAGAAGTGAATTCATTAGTGTAGTAGGTGAAGTAGAAGTAGTGTATTCATTAGTGTAGTAGGTGAAGTATAGAAGTGTACTCATTAGTGTAGTAGGTGGAGTATAGTAGTGTGTATTCATTAGTGTAGTAGGTGAAGTATAGTAGTGTATTCATTAGTGTAGTAGGTGAAGGTATAGTAGTGTATTCATTAGTGTAGTAGGTGAAAGTATAGTAGTGTATTCATTAGTGTAGTAGGTGAAGTATAGAAGTGTATTCATTATTGTAGTATGGTGAAGTATAGTAGATTATTCATAGTGTAGTAGGTGAAGGTATAGGAGTGTGTATTCATTAGTGTAGAAGGTGAAGTATAGAAGTGTACTCATTAGTGTAGTAGGTGAAGTATAGTAGTGTATTCATTAGTGTAGTAGGTGAATGTATAAGAAGTGTAATCATTAGTGTAGTAGGTGAAGTATAGAAGTGTATTCATTAGTGTAGTTAGGTGAAGTATAGAAGTGTATACATTAGTGTAGTAGGTGGAAGTATAGTAGTGTATTCATTAGTGTAGTAGGGTGAAGTATAGAGTGTATTCATTAGTGTAGTAGGTGAAGTATAGAAGTGTATTCATTAGTGTAGTAGGTGATGTATAGTAGTGTATTCATTAGTGTAGTAGGTGAAGTATAGTAGTGTATTCATTAGTGTAGTAGGTGAAGTATAGTAGTGTATTCTTAGTGTAGTAGGTGTAGTATAGTAGTGTAATTCATTAGTGTAGTAGGTGAAGTATAGTAGTGTATTCATTATGTAGAAGGTGAAGTATAGTAGTGTATTCATTAGTGTAGTAGGGTGAAGTATAGTAGTGTATTCATTAGTGTAGTAGGTGAAGTATAGTACTGTATTCATTAGTGTAGTAGGTGTAGTATAGTAGTGTATTCATTAGTGTAGTAGGTGAGTATAGTAGTGTATTCATTAGTGTAGTAGGTGAAGTATAGTAGTGTATTCATTAGTGTAGTAGGTGAAGTATAGAAGTGTATTCATTAGTGTAGTAGGTGAAGTATAGTAGTGTATTCATTATGTAGTAGGGTGAAGTATAGTAGTGTATTCATTAGTGTAGTAGGTGGAGGTATAGAAGTGTATTCATTAGTGTAGTAGGTGTAGTATATAGTAGTGATTCATTAGTGTAGTAGGTGAAGTAGAGTAGTGTATTCATTAGTGTAGTAGGTGAAGTAAAGAAGTGTATTCATTAGTGTAGTAGGTGAAGTATAGAAGTGTATTCATTAGTGTAGTAGGTGAAGTATAGAAGTGTATTCATTAGTGTAGTAGGTGAAGTATAGTAGTGTATTCATTAGTGTAGTAGGTGAAGTATAGAAGTGTACTCATTAGTGTAGTAGGTGAAGTATAGAAGTGTACTCATTAGTGTAGTAGGTGAAGTAAAGTAGTGTATTCATTAGTGTAGTAGGTGAAGTATAGAAGTGTATTCATTAGTGTAGTAGGTGAGTATAGTAGTGTATTCATTAGTGTAGTAGGTGAAGTATAGTAGTGTATTCATTAGTGTAGTAGGTGAAGTATAGTAGTGTATTCATTAGTGTAGTAGGTGAAGTATAGAAGTGTATTCATTAGTGTAGTAGGTGAAGTATAGAAGTGTATTCATTAGTGTAGTAGGTGAAGTATAGAAGTGTATTCATTAGTGTAGTAGGTGAAGTATAGTAGTGTATTCATTAGTGTAGTAGGTGAAGTATAGTAGTGTATTCATTAGTGTAGTAGGTGAAGTATAGTAGTGTATTCATTAGTGTAGTAGGTGAGGAGTATAGAAGTGTACTCATTAGTGTAGTAGGGTGAAGTATAGAAGTGTATTCATTAGTGTAGTAGGTGAAGTATAGTAGTGTATTCATTAGTGTAGTAGGTGAAGTATAGTAGTGTATTCATTAGTGTAGTAGGTGAAGTATAGTAGTGTAATCATTAGTGTAGTAGGTGAAGTATAGAAGTGTATTTCATTAGTGTAGTAGGTGAAGTATAGAAGTGTATCATTAGTGTAGTAGGTGAAGTATAGAAGTGTATTCATTAGTGTAGTAGGTGAAGTATAGAAGTGTAGTCATTAGTGTATTAGGTGAAGTATTAGAAGTGTATTCATTAGTGTAGTAGTGAAGTATAGAAGTGTATTCATTAGTGTAGTAGGTGAAGTTATAGTAGTGTATTCATTAGTGTAGTAGGTGAAGTATAGAAGTGTATTCATTAGTGTAGTAGGGTGAAGTATAGAAGTGTATTCATTAGTGTATAGGTGAGTATAGTAGTGTATTCTTTAGTGTAGTAGGTGAAGTATAGAAGTGTACTTCATTAGTGTAGTAGGGTAGTATAGTAGTGTTATTCATTATGTAGTAGGTGAAGTATAGAAGTGTATTCATTAGTGTAGTAGGTGAAGTATAGAAGTGTATTCTTTAGTGTAGTAGGTGTAGTATAGTAGTGTAGTCATTAGTGTTAGTAGGTGAAGTATAGTAGTGTATTCATTAGTGTAGTAGGTGTAGATATAGTAGTGTATTAATTATTGTAGTAGGGTGAAGTATTAGAAGTGTAATCATTATGGTGAGTAGGTGAAGTATAGAAGTGTATTCATTAGTGTAGTAGTGTGATGTATAGAAGTGTATTCATTAGTGTAGTAGGTGAAGTATAGTAGTGTATTTATTAGTGTAGTAGGTGAAGTATAGAAGTGTACTCATTAGTGTAGTAGGTGAAGTATAGAAGTGTATTCATTTAGTGTAGTAGGTTAGAAAGTTTAGTAGGTGTAAGTGTATTCATTAGTGTAGTAGGTGAAGTATAGAAGTGTATTCATTAGTGTAGTAGGTGAAGTATAGAAGTGTATTCATTAGTGTAGTAGGTGAAGTATAGTAGTGTATTATTAGTGTAGTAGGTGAAGTATAGAAGTGTATTCATAGTGTAGTAGGTGAAGTATAGAAGTGTATTCATTAGTGTAGTAGGTGAAGTATAGTAGTGTATTCATTAGTGTAGTAGGTGAAGTATAGAAGTGTATTCATTAGTGTAGTAGGTGAAGTATAGTAGTGTATTATTAGTGT
Organism: Megaleporinus macrocephalus; assembly: GCA_021613375.1. Taxonomy (NCBI): domain Eukaryota; kingdom Metazoa; phylum Chordata; class Actinopteri; order Characiformes; family Anostomidae; genus Megaleporinus; species Megaleporinus macrocephalus. The sequence goes on from CM038702.1 coordinate 2,063,755, forward strand.
AGTAGGTGAAGTATAGAAGTGTATTCATTAGTGTAGTAGGTGAAATATAGAATTGTATCATTAGTGTAGTAGGTGAAGTATAGAAGTGTACTCATTAGTGTAGTAGGAGTATAGAAGTGTATTCATTAGTGTAGTAGGTGAAGTATAGAAGTGTATTCATTAGTGTAGTAGGTGAAGTATAGAAGTGTATTCATTAGTGTAGTAGGTGAGGTATAGTAGTGTATTCATTAGTGTAGTAGGTGAAGTATAGAAGTGTATTCATTAGTGTAAGTAGGTGAAGTATAGAAGTGTATTCATTAGTGTAGTAGGTGAAGTATAGAAGTGTATTCATTAGTGTAGTAGGTGAAGTATAGTAGTGTATTATTAGTGTAGTAGGGTGAAGTATAGAAGTGTACTCATTAGTGTAGTAGGTGAAGTATAGAAGTGTATTCATTAGTGTAGTAGGTGAAGGTATAGAAGTGTATTCATTAGTGTAGTAGGTGAAGTATAGAAGTTGTATTCATTAGTGTAGTAGGTGAAGTATCAGTAGTGTATTATTAGTGTAGTAGGTGAAGTATAGAAGTGTACTCATTAGTGTAGTAGGTTGAAGTATAGAAGTGTATTCATTAGTGTAGTAGGTGAAGTATAGAAGTGTATTCATTAGTGTAGTAGGTGAAGTATAGAAGTGTATTCATTAGTGTAGTAGGTGAAGTATAGAAGTGTATTCATTAGTGTAGTAGGTGAAGTATAGAAGTGTATTATTAGTGTAGTAGGTGAAGTATAGAAGTGTATCATTAGTGTAGTAGGTGAAGTATAGAAGTGTATTCATTAGTGTAGTAGGTGAAGTATAGTAGTGTATTCATTAGTGTAGTAGGTGAAGTATAGTAGTGTATTATTAGTGTAGTAGGTGAAGTATAGAAGTGTATTCATTAGTGTAGTAGGTGAAGTATAGAAGTGTATTCATTAGTGTAGTAGGTGAAGTATAGAAGTGTATTCATTAGTGTAGTAGGTGAAGTATAGAAGTGTATTCATTAGTGTAGTAGGTGAAGTATAGTAGTGTATTATTAGTGTAGTAGGTGAAGTATAGAAGTGTACTCATTAGTGTAGTAGGTGAAGTATAGAAGTGTATTCATTAGTGTAGTAGGTGAAGTATAGTAGTGTATTCATTAGTGTAGTAGGTGAAGTATAGTAGTGTATTATTAGTGTAGTAGGTGAAGTATAGAAGTGTATTCATTAGTGTAGTAGGTGAAGTATAGAAGTGTATTCATTAGTGTAGTAGGTGAAGTATAGTAGTGTATTATTAGTGTAGTAGGTGAAGTATAGAAGTGTATTCATTAGTGTAGTAGGTGAAGTATAGTAGTGTATTATTAGTGTAGTAGGTGAAGTATAGAAGTGTATTCATTAGTGTAGTAGGTGAAGTATAGTAGTGTATTATTAGTGTAGTAGGTGAAGTATAGAAGTACAGCTGAGAGAACTTTTGTACATGCAGTTTTTGAGAAAAGTATTTATGTAGTTTATTGTGTATCTCGTGGTCTGCAGGATTTACATCTTCTGGCTGCACAAATCAGCAGAAAGTATCTTCTGTAACTTTACTCAGACGTACTACAAGCTAAGCTAATGAGCCAAGAGCTTCTCCAGCCTCTGGAGGCTGAAACACAGGATCTCAGTGAGGATTTAAAGAATGCTGCATTGTTATATTCACGGAAACTTGGCTTCCCAACAATGTTCCTTCACCATCTCGCTCCTCTGGCTCTCGAGCTGCTGTGTCTGCAGAGGTGCAGGTGTGTGCATTCATCATCACTGTGTGGTGCAGTAATTATCACCAGGCCCTGTTCTCCTGATGTTCTCCTGATGTTCTCCTGATGTTCTCCTGATGTTCCTAAGATCCTAATCAACTACTGTACTTACCAGAGAATTCTTTATTATTATTATTATTATTATTATTATTATTATTATTATTATTATTATTATTATTATTTCGCAAATGAGAGCTCGTCTTCTTCAGCTTTTTCCAAGAGCTCTAAAAAGGTAGGTGAAGGTAGAGTTACAGTTTACCTGTACACAGGTAGGTGAAAGTAGAGTTACAGGTTACCTGTACACAGGTAGGTGAAAGTAGAGTTACAGGTTACCTGTACACAGGTAGGTGAAGGTAGTGTTATAGTTTACCTGTACACAGGTAGGTGAAGATAGTGTTACAGTTTACCTGTACACAGGTAGGTGAAGGTAGTGTTACAGTTTACCTGTACACAGGTAGGTGAAGGTAGTGTTATAGTTTACCTGTACACAGGTAGGTGAAGGTAGAGTTACAGTTTACCTGTACACAGGTAGGTGAAGGTAGTGTTACAGTTTACCTGTACACAGGTAGGTGAAGGTAGTGTTACAGTTTACCTGTACACAGGTAGGTGAAGGTAGTGTTATAGTTTACCTGTACACAGGTAGGTGAAGGTAGTGTTACAGTTTACCTGTACACAGGTAGGTGAAGGTAGTGTTACAGTTTACCTGTACACAGGTAGGTGAAGATAGTGTTATAGTTTACCTGTACACAGGTAGGTGAAGGTAGTGTTACAGTTTACCTGTACACAGGTAGGTGAAGGTGGTGTTTTAGTCTACCTGTACACAGGTAGGTGAAGGTAGTGTTACAGTTTACCTGTACACAGGTAGGTGAAGGTAGAGTTACAGGTTACCTGTACACAGGTAGGTGAAGGTGGTGTTTTAGTCTACCTGTACACAGGTAGGTGAAGGTAGTGTTACAGTTTACCTGTACACAGGTGAGTGAAGGTAGTGTTTTAGTTTATCTGTACACAGGTAGGTGAAGGTAGTGTTTTAGTTTATCTGTACACAGGTGAGTGAAGGTAGTGTTTTAGTTTATCTGTACACAGGTAGGTGAAGGTAGTGTTTTAGTTTATCTGTACACAGGTAGGTGAAGGTAGTGTTACAGTTTACCTGTACACAGGTGAGTGAAGGTAGTGTTTTAGTTTATCTGTACACAGGTAGGTGAAGGTAGTGTTTTAGTTTATCTGTACACAGGTAGGTGAAGGTAGTGTTTTAGTTTATCTGTACACAGGTGAGTGAAGGTAGTGTTTTAGTTTATCTGTACACAGGTAGGTGAAGGTAGTGTTACAGTTTATCTGTACACAGGTAGGTGAAGGTAGTGTTACAGTTTACCTGTACACAGGTAGGTGAAGGTAGTGTTACAGTTTACCTGTACACAGGTAGGTGAAGGTAGAGTTACAGGTTACCTGTACACAGGTAGGTGAAGGTGGTGTTTTAGTTTATCTGTACACAGGTAGGTGAAGGTAGTGTTTTAGTTTATCTGTACACAGGTAGGTGAAGGTAGTGTTTTAGTTTTATCTGTACACAGGTAGGTGAAGGTAGTGTTTTAGTTTATCTGTACACAGGTAGGTGAAGGTAGTGTTTTAGTTTATCTGTACACAGGTAGGTGAAGGTAGTGTTTTAGTTTATCTGTACACAGGTAGGTGAAGGTAGTGTTACAGTTTACCTGTACACAGGTGAGTGAAGGTAGTGTTTTAGTTTATCTGTACACAGGTAGGTGAAGGTAGTGTTTTAGTTTATCTGTACACAGGTAGGTGAAGGTAGTGTTTTAGTTTTATCTGTACACAGGTAGGTGAAGGTAGTGTTTTAGTTTATCTGTACACAGGTAGGTGAAGGTAGTGTTACAGTTTACCTGTACACAGGTGAGTGAAGGTAGTGTTTTAGTTTATCTGTACACAGGTAGGTGAAGGTAGTGTTTTAGTTTATCTGTACACAGGTAGGTGAAGGTAGTGTTTTAGTTTATCTGTACACAGGTGAGTGAAGGTAGTGTTTTAGTTTATCTGTACACAGGTAGGTGAAGGTAGTGTTTTAGTTTTATCTGTACACAGGTAGGTGAAGGTAGTTGTTACAGTTTACCTGTACACAGGTGAGTGAAGGTAGTGTTTTAGTTTATCTGTACACAGGTAGGTGAAGGTAGTGTTTTAGTTTATCTGTACACAGGTAGGTGAAGGTAGTGTTTTAGTTTATCTGTACACAGGTAGGTGAAGGTAGTGTTTTAGTTTATCTGTACACAGGTAGGTGAAGGTAGTGTTTTAGTTTATCTGTACACAGGTAGGTGAAGGTAGTGTTTTAGTTTATCTGTACACAGGTAGGTGAAGGTAGTGTTACAGTTTACCTGTACACAGGTAGGTGAAGGTGGTGTTTTAGTCTACCTGTACACAGGTAGGTGAAGGTAGTGTTACAGTTTACCTGTACACAGGTAGGTGAAGGTAGTGTTACAGTTTACCTGTACACAGGTGAGTGAAGGTAGTGTTTTAGTTTATCTGTACACAGGTAGGTGAAGGTAGTGTTAGGACTCTGGTTGGTATAGTGTAAGGTGGTTACCCAGGTGAGGAACTGAACCCCAGTCTATTGTATGGAGGGCAGCAACTACGAGGTCAAGTTCAAGCTCAAGTTCAGTTTGGTGCTCCTCAGTACCTTCTGACCGGCGGGAGCAGAAAGTACGCTGGACCGTGTTTACACTAACGTCCTGAGATGCCCACAGGGCGCCCACTTTGTGCAGTCAGACCACATCTCCCTGTTTCCGCTCCCTCAGTACTGACAGTTGCTAAAACAAGTTAGAATCATGAGCGCGGGCAGCGCGAGTCCAGAGCGGGCAGAATCAGCGCTGCGGGACTGTTTCACATGCACTGACTCAAACACGCTCAGAGCAGCAGCCACTCAGTCACACTCACAGGCCCCAATACATCAGACCATGTGCCGATGATGTCATAACCTTAAGAAGCATTAACACAAACAGGGGACCTCCAGAGAAATGTCTAAATTTCTTTGTAATTTAATTGTGTACTGGTTTTGTGTAAATGCTCTGCTGTAGAGAAACTCACTAATGCAGCTGTGGTAAAAAGAAACCACTGTAAACATCATCACCACCACTGTAAACACCATCACCACCACCACTGTAAACATCATCACCACTGTAAACACCATCACCACCACTGTAAACATCATCATCATCACTGTAAACATCACCACCACCAACACTGTAAACATCATCATCATCACCACCACCACTGTAAACATCATCTCCACTGTAAACACCATCACCACCACCACTGTAAACATCATCACCACCACTGTATACACCATCATCATCACTGTAAACATCACCACCACCAACACTGTAAACATCATCATCATCACTGTAAACATCATCACCACCACCACTGTAAACATCATCATCATCACTGTAAACATCACCACCACTGTAAACATCATCATCATCATCACTGTAAACATCACCACCACCACCACTGTAAACATCATTACCACCACTGTAAACATCATCACCACCACCACTGTAAACATCATCATCATCACTGTAAACACAATCTCCACTGTAAACATCATCACCACCACCACCACTGTAAACATCATTACCACCACTGTAAACATCATCATCATCATCACTGTAAACATCACCACCACCACCACTGTAAACATCATTACCACCACTGTAAACATCATCATCATCACTGTAAACATCACCACCACCACCACTGTAAACACCATCACCACCACCACTGTAAACATCACCACTGTAAACATCATCACCACCACTGTAAACATCATCATCACTGTAAACACCATCACCACCACTGTAAACACCATCACCACTGTAAACACCATCACCACCACTGTAAACACCATCACCATCACCACTGTAAACATCATCACCACCACCACTGTAAACACCATCACCACCACTGTAAACACCACCACCACCACCACTGTAAACACCATCACCACCACTGTAAACATCATCACCACTGTAAACACCATCATCACGACTGTAAACACCACCACCACTGTAAACACCATCACCACCACTGTAAACATCATCACCACTGTAAACACCATCACCACCACTGTAAAGCTTGTGGGCTTTGGTAGTCCATAGAGCTGTGATGTCCAGCAGCAGCTGGTCATATGGGTGGGTTACTATCTCCTGCATTGCTGGTCTGTGTTAGTAGAACTTTCTGGAAGGAAGTAAAGCAGAAGGTCTGGGTCTGGAGTTGCGTCGTGTGCTGTGTTTTGTGAGGGGTGCAGATTTTGCGCTGGCTCAGTAAGCAGCTGTTTGGCTGGTACAGCCCGGGGTTGATAAATACCTGCCTGACAGGGTACTGTGTACTGCAGCAGGTACGGTAGGAACCCATGTCTGGTAGATCAGGCCTTCAGGGAGCGTACGGGCTTCTCCAGGGACCCTGACAGAGTCTGACAGAGGCAGAATTCACTGAGCAGATTCCAGCCACTGTGGAAGTGTGAGTGAGTTCAGCTCCTGCTTGCTTCCACAGTCCCGGAGACCCTCACTGAGTAACCGGTCAGTAACCGGTCAGTAACCGCGGAGTGGCCGGAGAGAGTGTGTCTAGTGCCGCCGGCTGCTCGGCCTCTGAAGGGGCCGTTTTGGCTCCTGAGCTGAAAGCATTGTTCTCAGGTGTGAGGCAGGAAGTGGGAGGAGCTTAGTTCATAACCATAAATGACTTAAACCTGTGAAACGAGATGCTGGGTAAACAAGGGTTAACCCTTAGAAGTCTAGAGGTCAGCAGAAATGCTCAAGCCCGAGTCGAGTCTCGAGACTCAGTGTAGCGGTGATGCTTCTGGGTTTGATGTTTAGACTCAGGTTAAGCCAGAGCTGGTGATTAAGTCTTAAACTTGGTTTGCCCTTTTCTTTGAGTAGCTGCTCTGCAACAACCGACCTTATTTTAATCATTTTAATTACTTTGAGTTTTATTTTCGGATATTAGAAAAAAAATTGTCTTTAATTATTTAAAAAGAAAAAAGAAAAATGAGTCGCAGACAATTTGTAGAGTTGCGAGTTGGTCCAGGGTGCGCTGGGTCTTTTGAGGGCGAGGCCAAGTCCAAGAGAGAGTCAGAGTTGAGTTGCAAGTAGTTTCAGGGAGAGTTTGAGCCAAAAAGCTCATCATTTAAGAGTGAGTCAGTGTTGAGTTGCGAGTTGTTTCATGGTGAGTCGTAGTTGAATAGTGAGTGTTTTGAGGGCGAGGCCAAGTCCTGGTGCGGAGCCAGAGTTGAGTTGCAAGTCGTTTCAGGGAGAGTTTGAGTCAAAAAGTGAGTCATTTAAGAGAGAGTCAGCGTAGAGTTGCGAGTTGTTTCATGGTGAGTCGTAGTTGAATAGCGAGTCATTTGAAGGGAAGGCCAAGACAGACAGCGAGTCAGAGTTGAGTTGCGAGTCGTTTTAGGGCGAGTTTAAGTCGAAAAGGGAATAAAATGAGGGTAAGGTCGAATCGAGGTGCGAGTCCAACCCAAACTGCAACTCATTTCAGGGCAAGTTTGAGTCAAAGGTCGAGTCAGTTATGGGTGATTCTGCGTGGAGTATCGAGTCATTGCATGGAGGCAAATCTGAGTCAAGTAACTCAGCAACTGAGTCAACTTCTTATAACACCTTCTCCCTTCTCTCTCTCTCTCTCTCTCTCTCTCTCTTTCTCTCTCTCCGTCTCTCTCTCTCTCTCTCTCTCTCTCTCTCTCTCTCTCTCTCTCTTTCTCTTTCTCTTTCTCTCTCTCCGTCTCTCTCTCTCTCTCTCCTCTCTCTCTCTCTCTCTCTCTCTCTCTCTCTTCTCTCTCTCTCTCTCTCTCTCTTTCTCTCTCTCCGTCTCTCTCTCTCTCTCTCTCTCTCCTCTCTCTCTCTTTCTCTTTCTCTCTCTCCGTCTCTCTCTCTCTCTCTCTCTCTCTCTCTCTCTCTCTCTCTCTCTCTCTCTCTCTCTCTCTCTCTCAGGTTGTTCAGTGCTATATTAGAACAGGCCACTAAGGGGGATGGAGGGACGCCGATCGGAGGGAAGGCAGCGGGGTTTGATGTTAAGGCCCTGCGAGCGTTCAGAGTGCTCAGACCTCTGCGGCTGGTGTCTGGAGTGCCCAGTGAGTAACTCACACCTCGACACACGTCTGTGTTCAAACCAGAATAAAATCTAAACAGACAGCAGATCATTTAATCCCAGCATTTAAACTGAAAATAGTCCAAAAACATCATCTCAAATTCTAAATCTGAGAAACGTTTATTGTTAAATTGGAGAATAAATGTACAGTCTGTAACGGCTGCAGGTCGACTGGGGGTGCGAGCCCGTGAGCTGCTGGTGGAATCCGTTCAATTAATATTTATTACTGCTGCAGTACACATACACACAGTATATATACATATACACACAGTATATATACATATATACACAGTATATATACATATATACACAGTATATATACACCACACATATATACACAGTATATATACATATATACACCACACATATATATACACAGTATATATACATATATACACCACTTATATATACACAGTATATATACATATATACACCACTTATATATACACAGTATATATACATATATACACCACACATATATATATACACAGTATATATAAACATATATACACAGTATATATACATATATACACCACTTATATATACACAGATATATATACATATATACACCACACATATATATATACACAGTATATATAAACATATATACACAGTATATATACACAGTATATATACATATATACACCACACATATATACACAGTATATATACATATATACACCACACATATATACACAGTATATATACATATATACACCACACATATATACACAGTATATATACATATATACACCACACAGTATATATACATATATACACCACACAGTATATATACATATATACACCACACATATATACACACAGTATATATACATATATACACCACTTATTTATACACAGTATATATACATATATACACCACTTATATATACACAGTATATATACATATATACACCACTTATATATACACAGTATATATACACAGTATATATACATATATACACCACTTATATATACACAGTACAAATACATATATACACCACACATATATACACAGTATATATACATATATACACAGTATATATACATATATACACCACACATATATACACAGTATATATACATATATACACCACACATATATACACAGTATATATACATATATACACCACACATATATACACAGTATATATACATATATACACCACACAGTATATATACACAGTATATATACATATATACACCACACAGTATATATACATATATACACCACACATATATACACAGTATATATACATATATACACCACACAGTATATATACATATATACACCACACAGTATATATACATATATACACCACACAGTATATATACATATATACACCACACATATATACACACAATATATATACATATATACACCACTTATTTATACACAGTATATATACATATATACACCACTTATATATACACAGTATATATACATATATACACAGTATATATACATATATACACCACTTATATATACACAGTATATATACATATATACACAGTATATATACACAGTATATATACATATATACACCACACATATATACACAGTATATATACACAATATATATACATATATACACCACTTATATATACACAGTACAAATACATATATACACCACTTATATATACACAGTATATATACATATATACACAGTATATATACATATATACACAGTATATATACATATATACACCACTTATATATACACAGTATATATACACAGTATATATACATATATACACCACTTATATATACACAGTATATATCCATATATACACCACATATATATACACAGTATATATACATATATACACAGTATATATACATATATACACCACACATATATATACACAGTATATATACATATATACACCACATATATATACACAGTATATGTATACACAATATATATACATACATACACATGACATATATACACAGTATATATACAAACACAGCACACATATACACAGTAGTAATATTGTTAATATTTATTTTAATATTAGCCATCAGTAAACATATAATATATAAACTTTATGTTTCTGTTTATTTAACCTACAGAACAGATTAAATGTGGCTGCTGTTTCAGGTGAATGTCCTCCAGGTTTCCAGAAGTTCCTGTGGGTTCTGTTTGTGGTGTGACGCCTCTGCTCTGTTACCTGTGTGCTTCCAGGTTTACAGGTAGTGCTGAACTCTATAATTAAAGCCATGGTCCCCCTGCTGCACATCGCCCTGCTCGTCCTCTTCGTCATCATCATCTACGCCATCATCGGCCTGGAGCTCTTCATGGGGAAGATGCACCGCACATGTTATTTCTCCAAACAGAAAGGTGAGCATCACATCCTTCTTCCTCAGACAGACTCAGGAAGTTCTCCACGAGTCACACGTGAAAAAGCTGTAGCTAGCAGTGGAGTTACGGCTGGTTAATATTATAATCTTTAATAAAACACATGTTTATGTTCTGCATTGGACCTTCTCAGAGCTCTAGTCTGATTCTTCTTGTCCGTCAGATATCATGTCCGAGGAGAAGCCGGCACCTTGTGCCCAGAGCGTGTCCCACGGGCGCCAGTGCACCCCGCCCAACATCACGGAGTGCAGGGGCGGCTGGGAAGGGCCGAACGACGGCATCACGAACTTTGATAACTTTGCGTTTGCCATGCTGACCGTGTTCCAGTGCATCACCATGGAGGGCTGGACTGACGTGCTCTACTGGGTGAGTCTGGTCTGAGCCCGCAGTACACGCAACATCAGGCAGGGGGCATACTGCAGTACAGAACTCTTAGTCTAGCATGTAAGCAGCCTGTTATTCCTCAACACCCCCGCCCCCTCCTTTTCCCGCGGGCAGAGCTGGATCTATCTTTTTTTTTTGGGTTGGGCTCCCTCTGTCCAGACCTCAGCCTGTCCAAACGCCAGCCTACGTCATCAACGGCTGATCCAATCAGAGAAATCTTTCAAATATCTTTCTTGATCCGTTATTGTTATTGTTCACAGTCGCATAACATTAGCATCGCAAAATGAAACACACCTTAATCGCTACCCGCTTGAGCTCGTCTTCTTCACTCACTCCAGCATCTTTGACAACATAGTGATGGTCCAGTAATAATTCAGAAGGTGTTAGAGTGGACCTCCACTCACTGTCCACTGTATCAGCTCCACTGACCATACAGGACCTCCACTCACTGTCCACTGTATCAGCTCCACTGACCATACAGGACCTCCACTCACTGTCCACTGTATCAGCTCCACTGACCATACAGGACCTCCTCTCACTGTCCACTGTATCAGCTCCACTGACCATACAGGACCTCCACTCACTGTCCACTGTATCAGCTCCACTGACCATACAGGACCTCCACTCACTGTCCACTGTATCAGCTCCACTGACCATACAGGACCTCCTCTCACTGTCCACTGTATCAGCTCCACTGACCATACAGGACCTCCACTCACTGTCCACTGTATCAGCTCCACTGACCATACAGGACCTCCACTCACTGTCCACTGTATCAGCTCCACTGACCATACAGGACCTCCACTTACAGACTGTAGTTCATCTGATTCTCTGTATACTTTATTACTCTGTTCTTTAATGATCAGGACCCCCACAGGACCACCACAGAGCAGATACTATTAGGGAGGTGGGTCATTCTCAGCACTGCAGTGACACTAATGTGGTGCTGGTGTGAGTGGATCAGACACAGCAGTGCTGCTGCTGCTGGAGTGTTTAAACACCTCCTCAGTGTCACTGCTGGACTGAGAATCGTCCACCAACAAAAACTATCCGGACAGCAGTGTCCTGTGGGCGGCGTCCTGTGTCCACTGATGAAGGACTAGAGGAACACAAACTGTGCAGCAGCAGATGAGCTACTGTCTCTGACTTTACATCTACAAGGTGGACCAGCAAGTAGTAGGAGTGTCTAATAGAGTGGACAGTGAGTGGACACAGTGTTTAAACACTCCAGCAGGAGCACTGCTGTGTCTGATCCACTCACACCAGCACAACACACACTAATGCACGACCGCCACGTCATTAAAGAACAGAGTAATAAAGTATACAGAGAATCAGATGAACTACAGTCTGTAAGTGTGGCTCCTGTATGGTCAG